>BPMX01000001.1:29497-455585 GCA_019972555.1 Ustilago shanxiensis | reverse complement strand
CCTCGCTGACTTTCCGGTTGCCTCCTCACTTGCTCTACAATGCCTTGCCGACATAGAAACGAGACCGCGATCCCTCATGGTGAGCACCGAGATCCCCTTGCCAATCGCACCATTGAACTCGAGTCGCTGACAGTTTCCCGTGAATCTTGCGTCCCCTCTGGTGTGCACTACAGTCTATCTTCATGTATTACAATGGCTTCAGACCAGGCTTGGACCATCCAGGCAAAGTTCTGATCCATCAACTCAACTCGTCGCATCCACCCAAGTAGATTCCCAGTCTTTTCGGAACACGAAGGCTGCTTTGTAACAACGGCAAACAAACACATTACCAGAAACACGTTGCAGACTGCAGAGGGACCCTGCTATTCACCTCTGGTTCCTGTTTCGGGAGGTTTGCTACGTAGGGTCCCAACCGCTTCCCACGCTTCTGACTCGCCAAAGCGAATCAAGGTTGAGTCCCGCCAGCCCAGCCGTGTTCATGTCATCTGCATCTCACGTCGAGTATGAGAAATTGAACCTTGATACCATAGTCGCCAGAGACTCGCTTCACATCGCTACGCAAATTATTCTAGCTAGACAGATGGGATGTGCGATTAGAGGTATCAATTAGAAGAGAAATGCTTTGTATTCTACAGCTGTCTGGCGAGGAAATGCATGGTATGAGTGTGCGTGTATGATGATTAACAAGGCAAGAGGGGAAGGGGTTTCTCCTTGTTCCAGGGAACAGGGCTGTTTCTGTGCGAAGAGGTGGGGGTTCGGGCTGCCGACTTGGCAGGTCGAGGAGGAGGTGTAGGTAGGGTGGACAGCAGCTGGCAAAGTCCAGAAGTCAAGCCGGGAAGAGGTGGAAGCGGCTCATGCGGAGGTGCACTCGAAGCGAGTGTAGGAGTCGAGCGAGAAGCCTTCTGGAGCTGATAGAGACCAGGTCGCACCTTGAACGATTCCCGGGCAGTGCCTGGTCGGATCCGGCTCGACTTACGTTGTGGAGGAGCAGGAGAGTATACAGAGGTTGCGGAGGCAAAGCTGTCGGGACGGCTGCTTGCCTCGCGATAGCTTTCTGTGGTCGAAGAAGAGCTGGTCGAGGACCCGGAGAATCGGCCATCAAAAACAAGCGCAGGGACAGAGGGGCTCTCCGTGTCAGCTGGGGAGGCTCTGCTCGAGCTGTTGGAAGCCATCGAAGCAACGCTGGATCGCTTCGAGAGCTCAGCCGACTCGGCAAGCAATGTGAGATCAGATGCAGAGAAGCGAATGGAGTGACCCATGAATCCCTCATCTTCATTGCTGCGAGATGACATCCAAGATTCGCGTTCGAATCTTGGTCGTGAGCTTGGCAAAGCGCTCGAAGACGTTGCACCGTGGGTAAGTCGACTCGGGAAGGTCTTGGCAGAGTCAATGGCCATGACTTTGTCAGCGGTGTGAGGTCGTCGCATCGACTTCCCTCGGGCCCGGGAGATAGTAGACGCGGGCGAATTATTGGCCGAGGTCGACAAAGTAGCCATGGTTCGGGCAAGCTCCTGCTCGAGCTCGTCCATAGCAAGCATGAGACCGTCCTTCCCGTTCCAGGTGCCGAAGCGAGAGTTGCGCATCGAGTTTCGAGAAGCAGAATTGGTAGAGATGGAACGCTTGATGAGAGCAGGGCGTTCCTGGTGGCCATCTTCCGAGACTGGAACGTCCAACGAGCGACCAATGTATTGAATCTCGTCCGATACGATGCGGGAAAGGGTGGGTCTTCTGAGGGATGGGATTTCGGCAACAGCTGGCAGGGCAATAGAAGCCAGTGTCGGTGTCTTTGTCACCTCGGTCTCACGAAGAGAAAAGAGTGCAGTGTCCGGTGTATGTGGGGAACGCAGTGAAGAGCTCGAAGAGGCCCAAGAGCGTGTCGAGTCTGTCGACGAGCGCATACCGGCGGATCGGTTCTTTCGCGGCGATGTCGAGCCAAACATGGCGTTCTTGGCGATGTTGGCGAGGACGACCTCCTGGAAGGCGTCCTTATCGTGAGAGATGTGACCTTGTGTGGTGGAGGACACAGAGACATCAGAATCTGCGGTAGAGCACCAGCTGTCTCGCGAGTAGACAGAGGAGTGCGAGAAGGTGGAGGATCTGCGGTAGTCGGGTCGACTTCGAGACGATGACGAGCTCGACGAGGAGGGCGATGCTGGAGGCAAGCTGGTGAAGAGAAGAGTAGAGCCCGACATTCTGGAGAAGCAGTGCAACTCTAGGTTGACAAAGCTCAAGCTGAGTCGAAGGTGGTGTACGTGACGTCGAGGAGACAAGGTTTGGTGGAGGGGAAGGTAGTGCGTAGCATGACCAAAGGATTGTAGTTATATAGTAAGAGCTGATCCGGGACGGACGTAAGATAAATGAGCAACAGGCTGGTCGGAGAGTGGAGCGGGTTGTGTAGCTTCTGACACCAATCAACGCTCCATGACTCAGATGAGGAGGCTGGGTCCAGAAAGTGAATGGTGAAGAAGTCAGATTTCAGGTACAAGTGCCTGATTGATGTCGATCAGCCGGATTCAGTCTGAGCTGGCGGGGCTTCGGACAATGAAGATAACGGCTGCTCGCAAAGTAGCAGCCCAGGTGCAGCCCGCAGACGGAACGGATTCAGAAACATGCACAAGGTTGAATTACCGTAGAATGCACATGCAGATGCGCAGCATACGTACAGAAGGAGCGGAGACTAAGGACAAGTCTTGTGTCGCTGTGATGAAAGAGCACCTGAAGAATCTGTTTAGGGGGAAAAGCGTGGTATGGCTAACGAGGGAGCAGCGGCGTTTCGAAGAGTGAGACACATGTCTCTGACGGACGCAGCCATTCAAAGCCAATTTGACCTGAGAGTGGAGAAGCGAGCAAGGTCGGATCGGGTCTGCATGGAAGTCATTTAGCACCCTGGCAGTGTCAGAAACATTCCATCGGGTACCGAGCGATTTAAGTTCACGAAAGCGGAGAAGCTCAATGTCGGAGACGAGAAACAGGCGGAGAGGCCATGAGCGCTTATGCATGACGGCGGCTAAGGCGAGGCTTGAAGCAGCAGCATGGAGAGGCACAGAAAGAGCAGGCTCGGTCCGCCAAGCTCTGTAAGCCATTGCAGCGAGCCGAGACACAAGGCTGGACCTCGCTGACGGCGGAGATCAGTATCACTGAGTCTTCGGCTCCCTGCTTGCGGCGGCGAAGCAAAGTGGAACCTACAAGGGCGGATCAATTGTGAGAGTCACTTCGACAATAGAGACCGCGGGGGTGTTTGACAGTTGCTGTCCTCTGCTGAGGCTAAGGTGGTAAGTAGAACAGCAAGGCTAGCAGAGGCTGCGTGAACATCAGGCCTCATTGTGTCTTACAGCTGCATGGTTGGCAGGCACTGCGAGGCATCAAGAAAGGTGATCACAGGTCGCAAGCGGCAGGGTTGACTGCGGCTGTATAGCTGTGTTTGAGGAAAATTGCCGGTCATGGAAGCCTGAAACACAAGTCTCGACCGTATTGCATCATGCTGAAGGGAGAGAGAAGAGCTTCTTAAGCTTGCTCTCAGACAGGAAGCAGAGAGGTGCGCTTTTCCGCCATGTTTTAAGTCAAAAGCCGACATGAAATGGCTTTCGAAAAGATTTCATATGGCAGCAGACAGCACTGTGGAATCATGATTGAGATTTCAGGCACTGGCATGCGACAAGTCAAGATTGTACTGTAACTTACTGTAGTTGAAAAATGGCTGCGTCAAACGTCCTCTCGGCTCTGAGTTTGGACTCAGAGCCAAGTTCAATAATTCACCGTAGCTCGAGGCCGCGCTTGCTGCTTGCTGCGCTTCGCGTGTCAGCCTCGAGATTTTTTTTTTTCCTTTTATATTTTCGAAATTCCCAACGAATCTGAATGCGGAATTGGACCTCGTTCCGCTGTTTGACAGGTTGAGCCTCGCCTCGACTCATGACTCGCTAAGCGCTCCTGGCTACAACTGTGCACCCTGCTGATTCTTTGGGTCGACCTCGAGCCTGGACATTGCTTTGGCGGAGTCTCAATTCAAAGCTGCTTGTCCTCTCGCTCGAACAACTGTCGATCCTGTGCCTTGCTTCTCTTCGCACAGTACAATCACGAATCATGTACTTTATGCTCTTCATTCTTGATCTACATTGCCTCTGTTTTTCCGAGTGGTGCCTGTCCGAAATCCGAGAACAACGACACGAGTCTGTGGACCGACGCTTGCGGTTTTTGCTCCTGAGCAGCTGAGCAGCAAGCCACTCCTCTCGTGCTGTGGACGTGCATGACCATCAGCTGAGCGAGCATCTACTTACTCTCCGTTCTCACGTTCGGACTGTCCAGAGTCACCTTATCGCATCCGTGCTTGACTTTCTTGCCGCTGGCTCGCTTGTTTGTCCGTAGGAATAGACTTCCTCTCATCCGTCGCCTTTGACCTTACATCCTAGCCGCTCCGAGAAAAGTCGCAAGGCGTTCGCTTGATCAGCTGAAGAGGCGCCAACGGGTTTGCCAAGGAGGTCGAGACTCTGATTCGTTCCATTGCGTCCTCACCCTCTCTTGGACCCTTGTCATGGGTCGCGACTCCCTCCAGCTCAACTCAATTGTTCGCACGAACGTCAAGAGCCGCGGAATAGCATGCGGTCACCGTCCTAATCATCGTACGACTTTATGACCAAGGTGACTTCGAATGTGTATGAAGATGGCTGGGTCCGTTCGAGTCAGCTGAATCGTCGAGCTTGTTGGCCGCGGTTGACCGCAGATCGATCCCGGTCAAATATTGCAAAGGCTTCTGGAGACTCGAAGGCGGAGCATCTAAAGATCAAGGTACAGTACGTGCTCGTGCTCTTATTTGCTGCACAATCAACTTGGCCGCCCAATATGTCGATGAGCGAGCGGTCAACAATGAACTCGAGAAGAAATGCGGGAAAAAAAATGTTACAGTAAATTCATCAGTGCAAACAAGGCACGGAAAAGGGAACACCCAAACACAACATCTCAAACACAAACGCGTTCGCTGCGTGTAGGGTCTCAGCTTCATCCCTGTGCCTGACAAGAGTCTTACGTCTTTTTGTAAGAGGTCTTTAACTTAGACTTTTTGTAATCCCAGTCGCACAACGCCTGCTGCTGTCACAGAAGCCATGTCTGCCTGCTGTTTTGCTCTTTAAATTCGCCATGTATGCGTCGAGAATCTAACCCACGCAACGATGATCCAATGCACAAGCTCCAAGTCACAGCAAAGACGTTCAAAAGACGGTGGTAAGGAGACACTTGAAACCGAGCGCAGCGTAGATCCTGCGGAGTGATAGGCGGAGAATGACCCTGATTTGCACGTCTGGAGTTTAGATGCTTGCGGCTGTGGCGCACTTTGAACCCTTCGTCGCTCACACACTATTTTGAGATGACCGACCGGCTGTCCACTGTTCACCAATCCGGGCTACTTCGCTCATTCTCCCACCCCCATGCCAGTCACGATCTGAGCGAACAAGAAGTATCAAGAGATGAGCTTTACCGACAGACATGCCCGCGTCTCATCTCCGTATTCCGAGAGAGGCTGGTTTAAAAAACGTTGTTCCTCGCTAGATCTGAGCTGCCGCATGTTCCTGTCGATTCCGTCAGTTGACGCAAAACACGATTGTTGCTTGTGCGACCATCCAATCTTCGATCGCAAAGTTCATATGCTTGACATTACCTGCTTGAGGCGAATATCAAGTCCGGTTTGGATCCAAATTTGAAACTTTCCTTTGCTGGACGCTCTCGGAGTTGGAAGCAGCATTCGTCGTTCCAACGTGACTCCTTCTTCCTCTGCATCTAAACTCAGCGATGACAGCGATCGCTCCATCGTATCTCCATCGTGCATGCCTTTTCTTGATATCATTCATGTGATTGACATTGACATGTGCCTGCTCATAATGAATGTCGCTTGCAAACATCCTGACTGACAAGCCTACGACGCTACCGAAACAAACAAGCGTGGCTCCGACTGGATACTGTCGAAGACAACGTGTGAGGCTTCGATGAATGCAATAAGCATCGTCGAATGCGACGGCAGTCGTTCTCGTCCATCTTCATGGGCTCAACATCGCCGTGATGAAGCGCAACTGCAGTCAGAGAGTCCGCCAACCGTGATAACGTTGCTGAGTTGAATCTCTTAGTCGCTCGAGCTTTGCTCGAGCCTGTTACAATTTCAAAGGTTCCGGCCAAGTAGCCGCTCATATGGGATAATCGAACAACCGGAAATGCAGTTCCGCACGACTCCTGTCGATCGATGCTGTCTTGACAAGGTTTGTCTTGAACAGACAAAAATGCGGAGTCTAGTCGGCGGCTACGGCATGTCGCGAAGCAGGCCGTCTCTTCTCATCCACACCACAGATATATCCAAGCCTCAGCTGGAGTCAATAGGGAGGTTTCGGAGCGTCCATCGTATGGGTTGGAAGGTGCAGATGGTGATCACCCAAACGATGGACGGGATGGTGGTGGTTCGGAGCATCGTTTGGGTCGGAGACCACGCGCGTTGTATCCATGAAAATTTTTTTCATTCCACGTGATTAATTTGACATGCTTAATAATCAATGTATAATGAAATGTGTGAGATTGACACCTGTCGAACACTGAGAGATATGATGGTAGTAGTAGTCGTCACAATCAGGCACAGACCGCTCATCGCCGTCAAAGTTAAGGTTACTAACCATACACCGTGCATATCGGCCTCGTTTACCCCACAAACACCGTCAAATCGCCGACAAAATGCCTCCTCGTACTACCTCAGCATCACAGGCACCGCCTAACGCCGCCGAAAGGCTTCCAGAAGCTCTCAGGCCGGGTTTTCGGGCCATGTCTGACATTGACATGGGTTCTGTCGACGATATCGTCAACATGAATGCCTTTTTCGGCGGTTCACAAACGCCGCAACGGTCTTCAGTGCCGCCGACTTCTCAATCCGGGCTCTCGACGCCGTTCGGAGCTAGTCCGTCGCCGTCTGTCAATCGCCCTGTTCCTTCTCTGCCTCCTGTACCTTCTCAAGACCATCAAGATTCGTCACAAGCATCTCAATCGCAATCAATTCCGTTCACGCAATGGTCTCAGTCTGTGCCGCCGTCTGTGCCGCCGTCTGTGAGACCAGGTCAAGCCAATAAGAACCACTGGGGTGCTGAAGAGCTGGATGTGCTCATTCTTGCTATGCACAACTACAATCCATACAAGTTCAGAAGCAATGCCGATAAAAGTCAGGCTTGGCATCAAGTACGTGATGAAATCAACTTTGTATTTCAACAACAAGGTCTGAAGAAGCGATCGATGCCTGGCATCAAAGAGAAATGGAAACAGATTGCTGCAGCAAGGAAGAGAAATGATCGGGTGTTAGCTGCTGCTTCTGGTATTGTTGAGTTCCGAAGTGATCAGGAACGCATGCTCGATGACATCTTGCAGGCCGATATCACTAACTCCTACGGACGGAACAACCAAAACTCCGGTGAGCAACATCGTCGGCATTGTACCGATATCACGGCCCGGGTTCATGGTACACCCGCGGCAAATGCAATGGCCGGCATGTCTCAAAGGAATGCCGGCAACCAACACACCGAATCCGACACCGATACCACCCACGATGATGGTGTGAGGTCTCCTCCTCGTAAGAGGACTCGCAATGCTGCAAACGAGGCGCTCGCCATGATGCTCGAGAACGATGAGCTTCAGAGGCAGTCCGACGAACAGTATAGGTCTGAATCTCTCAAATTGCAGCAGGATATGCTCAACCTTGGCTCCTCGCTGTTCCAGACGATGACCACGGACATCAACAGCATCAAGACTCGTTTCGACACCATCGAGAACAGTCTCAATCAGGTGGTAAGTATGCTCGCGGCTCAAACTCAACAAGCATCGGCGACTTCTTCGCAATCCGGTATTCCATACCGAATTGCTCCTATTCCCGAAGAACCTCGCTCGACAGTTGAAGACCGACAGCAACGAAGTTCTTCCGTTGTCAGCGACACCTCTGTTACCTCTTCTGGCACCGTCACGCAACGTCGCAGCAACAGACTCAATGCACAGTCTTCAACTAGTTCTCAGGCTCATTAGTTTCATTGTTTGTATACTTCTCATGCTCATTACTTTTCATTGTTTGTATATACATTACATTTCATTGCAATCAAAGTTCTCCATCCACCGTAACCTGTTCGTCGAACTCTGCATGTGCTTCTGAGTTGACTCCTGTCTTTGAAATGCTTGGATCGGGTGGTACTATGCGCTCAACAACTCGTGATGATGAGAAGTAGTTCTCTAGAGTCGGTGGCGAGCAACCCATAGACATGCTTATCTGATTGCCGACCAAGCATGTCCTTGCGTTCCAGAGCAATGTACCAACCATCCAATCACGCCCAACCGGTGTCAACCCAGTTCTCTGGTACTGTTTGTCCCGAAATCTCGGCCACTGCATTGAGACCATGCCGATTCCCCATTCTACCGTAGTTCTGTACTTACTGAGCACGTGGTTCATGAGTTCCTGGTTCCTGTCAACAAGATTACCCTTCCATGGACTGATGATTGCCGCTGAGACGCCGTATGCCTGATCACCGTATAGATACCGCTGCTCACCATCCTCTCCTTTAGCATGCTCTTCGGCCCACCTCACTACGCCGGATTCCAATAGCACATGTCCATCATGACGTCGACCATCTTCAGGCTGTGATAAGAACAGCAAACCATCTGGTGTAGCAATGAATTGCCATTTCAATGCATGAACACGCTTGTGACCATTGTATGCTTCTTGTTGATCAATGTTTGGCATTGCAATTGGACGTACTGTTCCGTCGATCGCTCCCCAGAACGCCGGAAACTTAGTCTTCCGGCATATAGCCGCTGCATAGACGTCCAGTCGCCGGGGTTCTAGAAGGTGATGTCGGTGGCTTGTGACATCGAGCAAGTGACACCATCTCTTGTGAATACGCTCGCTGAGATGATGTACGATCCTGCTGATGCGACTGTGGCTCCAGCCGAACTGACCCTCGAGCGATCGCAGCCGACTACCTCTCAACCATGCCAACAACATCAACAATGCTGTTTTGCTGTCAATGACATCCTTTTCACTCGTTCTCACTGGATCAGGCAACCTCAATGCATGATGAATGAATTGAAATTCCATGATAGTGAAACCGAATGTGCTCTTGAAGTGGACATCATCAAAGTGAGCAACGATATGGTCGAAGTTCCGCGGGCTTAGCCGCGTCGGTGGGGCTCGGGTAAGCAGCGATACCAGCGCTAATACGCGTCGTCGGCGTCTTCTGCTGGCGGTTATGTCGGTGTTCATGATCGCGACAACGCTGTAATAAGGTTGAGCGCGGCGTTACGGCAATTTTAAGGTTTTGTGGGGTCACAAGTATGATGGTAGTACTCACATCACAGACTTTGGACGCTGATGGCGACAAAGCACACACAATTCAAGGGTCTTGCTCAAAAAAAACTTGATTCATTGCTCGGCTCCGACAAAACATGTGTGTATCACCCTGATCCATCGTATGGGTGACCTAGTACGGAGCAGGTCACCCAAACGACCGTCTTATGGTTACCGCCCATGCAGTAAACACCGGCGGTGTTTGAAAAAACCGCTAACCGAGCTCAAGGTCACCCATACGATGGACGGCCGAAACCTCACTAATAATCTCATCTGTTCAGATTTTGGTCCAAGAATTTGCCAAAACAGTGATAATGTTAGACCTACGTTGTCTTTCTCGACAAATGATCGAGCAAAGGATATTCAAATATGACGTCCGTGCTCAAACCTTTTCCCTACCGCCGGATGATGTGGTGGCCCAACACTGGCTCTTTCGTACCTTTCGTCTCGTTTCCACACCGATATATCAGTACTTCGCAATACGTAAGTAAATTCATTCCCCTTCAATCTGCGTGCCTCGAAGTCAAACTTATTCCCAAGCTGAATCTCAGAGCCGAAGCATTGGTTCCTGCTTGCACGGTTATATAGACCGGAGATAGCCGGTTCATTGCCGAGAACCTTCGCATCTGCTCACCTTGCTGCGACACAGCATGTCAGCTCTCCCTACCATCAACACTGGACGTCTTGCAACACACATCTTCAGACACTCAGGCACATTCTTCTCGTTAAAGGTCCTCAACAAAGCCTCAACTCGTGCTTTATCTCAAACTACTTTGGGTACAAAAAGTCGACGACTTCCATTGCCACTTCGTCCGAGCAACCTTGCCGACACGTCCTGCTTCACCGCCGTTCAAATTCGGAACATGTCATCCTCTGACATTCCATCCCAAATGAAGGCTATCCTTGTCAAGGATGGCAAGGGCCCATCTTCGAGCCTGTATCTTGGCGAGGCGCCTGTCCCAGAGCTCGGAGAGGATGAGGTTCTCGTCAAGATCAAAGCCTTCGGTCTGAACCGCATGGACATCATGCAACGCGAGGGCAATTATCCTCTCCCTCCTCATGCACCTCAAATCATGGGTGTTGAATTCTCTGGTCACATTGTCGCTACCAAGAATCTCAGAGACATCCAGTGGAAAGCCGGTCAGGAAGTCTTTGGTCTTGCTGTTGGCGGAGCGTACGCTGAATACATCAAGGTTCCCGCGCGCATGATTCTAGAAAAGCCTTCCGAGCTCGATTGGGTACAAGCAGCTGCCATTCCTGAAAATTACCTCACTGCCTTCCAGGCCCTGAGGACCATTGCTGGCTTGCAAAAGGGCGAGAACGTGCTCATCCACGCAGGTGCCTCCGGTGTGGGTTTGGCTGCGATTCAGCTCGCGCGTGCGTTTGGTGCGGGGAAAATTTACATCACTGCTGGCTCGCAAGAGAAAATCGACTTCTGCAAACAGATCGGTGCGGACGAAGGTTTTAATTACAAAGCTGGCGATTGGTCGGAGGAGCTAGCCAATCATACTGGTGCCCAAGGACCTGCTGGATCGGTCGATGTGATTGTCGACTTCATTGGCGCGCCATACTTCAACGGCAACCTGCAAAGCTTGAAGCGCGACGGTCGAATGGTCATGCTCGCCTTCATGGGTGGTGCAAAGATCAAGGAGACTGTCATCGCACAGATCCTTTTCAAGCGGCTCAGGATTGAAGGCTCAACGTTGCGATCGCGCACGGTGGAGTATCAGAGTGATCTGGTTCAGGGCTTTGTCCGCGAGAAGGGTCTCGAGCGTCTCATTTCGGGCGCCAGGAAGGACGGCGATGGAAAAGAAGAGGGCAGTAAGCTCGTCATCCACAAAGTCTACTCGTGGAACGACATCAAGGAGGCCCACGACGAGATGGAGGCTAACAAGAACATCGGCAAGATTATCGTCACTGTTGATGGCGCATAACTAGCAGGGCCGCAAGCCTTCTTTGAGTCTGTGAAGTTACGCTGTTGCGGACTCAGAAATACTTAAAACGGATGAGCACCTAGAATATAGCATACGTTATAACCTCTATTCTTGTTTTGTTGTACACGTTGTGATGGTCCGGAACCCCGTGCTTAGCCTTTTGGTATCTACTGAGCAGGGATGACCTTCTCCAGGTAGGCAGCAAGGTCACGGATCTGCGGAAAAAAGGTCAGGCGCGGATACAGAAAGTCAGTATACGTCTGCAATATGGACAGAGAGGCCATCGCGATTTTTAGAAAACTCACCTCTTCAGGACATGCCGAATGAGGCATGCGCGGGTATGTATGAAACTCGACGTCCTTTTCGTTCAAGCCCAACTCGTTCTTGAGGAAGGCGACCGTTCTCTGACCATACTCGTATTTAACCACGGGATCGGCATCGCCGTGAGCTTGGAAGACCTTCAAGTTTTTCGAAGTGGGGTTTCGGAGCGTGGCAATCTTTGCACGAAGAGGCAACCATGTCGAGAGAGCGGCAACACCCGCAACGGCGTTCGGGTTGGTGAGGCCAGTAAGGAGCGAAATCGCGCCACCTTGGCTGAAGCCACCAACAACGATGCGCTCGCTAGGAATTTGATGACCGTCTAGTCCCTGTGCAGTGCCGTCGTTCTCCGCCCTGATCAGCTTCTTGATCTCATCCGTCGACTTGAGGAGACCGGCCTCATCTTCAGCTCCCGAAAGATCGTCGAGTGCCAAGACTAAAGGAAAAGACAAAATGCGGAATCGGCTGTCAGCAAATCCACCAACTCATTTCGAGCTTCATTCCTCACCGGAACAGACTATCAAGGGGGCAAGTGCGGGTCTGGAGCTTCACCACGCACAAGAGTACGAAGACCTACTATCGAACCATGATGGCATAGGCATGCCCATATTTAGCGAGACTGGCTGAATGGGAGCGTTCGGCAACACAAAGCGAACATGTGACAACGAGGGACGTTGCGAGAGCATCTGAGCAACATCGGACCATCCAGCGCTGGAGTCACCTAGACCATGAAGGAAGAAGAGTGTGGCGGTGGGCTTGACGCCCGAGCGTGGGTTGATGATGAGCGTCTTGAGCACTGACATGTCGTTGGAATGAAGCTGTTGGGGTCGGATGGCTGTGTAGAGGCAAGCAGCGATGACACACGCTACGGCAGCGCTTATGTAGATGGAGGATCGGATTGTGAAAGTGATCTAGCTGGTGAAAGTGATCTAGCTGGATACTATCGATGTAGAAGCGTCGAGGAAAGGAAGTGGGAAGTTGAGAAGGTGTGAAAATTGTAGCCCACAATCCTGAAAGCCCAAATAAGTTAATTCTTTCCGCGGTCTGTGCGCGCGAGTTCGTATCAGCTCCTCCGACCGTGTTCCGTCGACATACGTTGACAAAAAGCCAACGATCTCGCACACAGCATTATATGAAGTCTCGGTGCTGGATGGCGGGACTGTCCGAGGCGGCCCCGAGCTTTTTGATTAACAACTCAGGAACAGAGTGCCTGAAGCCGCTTCAAGTCCAAAGACCTGTTTCGGACTCAGGCACGGCAAGTCGGCTCACAATGCGACTTCGAACTCATCATAGATAGTGAAGTCGGTGGGCTCTCCCAATGTGTCCATATGAAGTCGAAGGGTGGCGCTCTCCTGTTGCAGCCTTGAGTCGGGCGACACGCAGCAGGCTCGCGAGAGCAGTCTCAAAGTGTGTTGTCAGTCGGTCTCCTGTTGAGATACTGTAGCTTGGCCCGTGGTACACCAGAGAGTGGAGTCCGACTGCAAGGTATAAAAGCAGGCTGAAATCTCACCCATTCTCGACATCATCGCCCTACATTCACATCATCTGAAAGAGAACTGGCTTCTCTGACTCTGTACCCTGCCGTTTGCACCACATTCAACTATCAACCTTTCATCGTTCCTCTCCTTTTCTGAACAAGATGCTTTTCAGCAGTAAGCCACTCACCTCGGCCCTGGTGGCCATGGTTGCCCTTTCCATCACCGTCTCTGCCGCTTTCGACCCTATCGAGCAGCATCTCGCTGCTCGAGATGGCTCTTCCTTCCAACAATCCAAGGAAGCCTCTGGCAAGCTTGCTACTCCTGTTGATCTCAGCCACGCCAAAGCGTCGCCTCAAGCTGTGCTTAAACTCGTTGGTGATGATATCCACACCGATACTTCTCGCAAGACTTCGCCTTTCGAGGACTCCAAGATTGCTGTCCCTGCCGCTGCAGCTGATGCCGGCAACAAGGCTCACTGCTACCTTGGTCACACCACTGCCAACATCCGACGAATTCGTTACAAGATGTCGGTCAAGCTCGACAAGGATGAGAGTGGTGCCTCGACGGTCGCAGAAGCCGACAGCGTCAAGGGCGTCGTGGTGAAGGCTACCTCTGGTTTGTACTCGAGCAAGAATCCTGACCAGGGCTCTTGTGCCAAGACGCTGGCTCGTCATGGTGAAGTCTGTGCAAACCGACCATACATTGTACCCGCTACGCTCTTGCCTCACGTTACGAGCAGTCCTGCTGTCCCATCTACTGATGGTGCTGACAAGCCTGCTGACGGTGCTGATAAGCCTCAACCTAAGCAGCAGCAGGTGTACCACGCTGGGCCCTATGTCCAGAAGCGATCGCAGGTCGCCGCTGGGGATGTACAGCACTTAGGTGACTGGCACAAGGTTGACGAGGCAACCGCCGTTGTCTTCAAGCGTGACAACGTTGGCGCTCCTGCTCCTGCTCCTGGCCAGACCACAGACATCAACGCTTCCGGATCACACTCCGAGACCACCAGCCCAGCTGGCACAATCTGTATCGACACCGTCAAGCGTGATAAGCAAGTCACCAAAGTCGTTCCGACCAAGGCTAAGCCCGCCTCTCACCATCCTGGCACTCCTCTCCACTTCGAGCTTGTTCGCAGCGATGACAAGAAGGGCATTTGGAACCAGATCATCTACGACACCCACGGAAACCCCATTGATGTTACCCATTTGGAGCTTTCTTCAGTTATGTCCTTCTGGCGTGCCGAGTACTACTGTGCTGAATGCAAGCCTGGTCACAAGCAGCACACAATCTATTACGAGAACGTCGAGATCGAAGTCGATGAGATCGATGAACATGCTAGTGCCCCCCAGGTGCAGTGCGAGGGTATGGCCAAGTCGACCAACGTCCACAAACGAGAACAGAGCAGGTACCAGAACAAGAACAAGTCTGGTGTTGAGTACAAGGGTGCCATCTACTCAATCGACCGCGTCGCTCTTGGTGCCTTTGACAAGAACGGCAAGGGAGGTGGGTCATACTATGGAGAAGCTCAAATTCGACCCGTTTCGGGTGAGGTTCCCGCTCAGCAGAACAAACAGACCATCCCTGACCCGGCTGAATCCAAGGATCAGACCGCTGGAACAGCCACTCCCGACGAGAAAAAGCCTGATGGTGTCCAGAAGCGCGAGCTGGAGATCGAGGAAGATGGTCCTGTCTTCTAAGCAGGCTGCTTCGAATCAAGTCTTTCTGGGTCTTTGTATTGCAGACGTGTCTATCGTGGCTGATTCTGCTGCTGTCAATGTCATCAATATCCCTTCAAATGTTTCGAATGAGGTTCCAGAATGTCTCGGCGTGCAATAGATCGTCGTGAGCACCCTACAGACTTGACAGAAGAAGTGTCAGCAAGTGCTCTCGTTGCTGTTGCTTGCGCTGATGGGTGCTTTGAGCTTACCTTGAGCGTCGTCAAATCAGCATGGAGCTGTTCAGCGTTTCTAATTTGAACCTTGCCGTAGATAGAAGCGATTGACTTCTTTTCGCCGTCGACTGTTGTCTGACTCGCGACACCGTCCTCTGGAATTTCGACCGGAACAGCATGCGAAGTTGCTCTACCCGTCAGCTGTTGATCGAAATGAAGCAGAATATCGATGCTCTGCCTGAATGAGAGCAATTCGTCATCTCTCGAATGCCAGACATGCAGCTGTTTTCCTTCGAGTGCTAGTGGCCAAGTTTCGGCAGAAACAGCATCGTAGTTGCTGGGACCAGGTTGAGGCAGGAAAGCTTGAGCGACGAAGCCTTCGTAGTCTGGATACTCTTGCAAGAGCTTACTGACCGAGTAGATCCCGTCCTGTCATCAAAAGGTCCCAAAAAGGGGATGCTCTGTTAGTGTAATCACAAAGGATGTAGGCTTGTCGTCCTACTCACTACAAGAACAAGGCTCCGAACGCTTTCTACAACAGCTCTGATTGGCATGGGCATCGGTTTCGGATGATCCATATTACTGCTCCTCGTGCCGCCTTCAATGACCGCTGCCAAAGCGAGCCACGCACCAATCGAATGTCCGACTACAATCCAGTCCTCATGAGGTATTCCCTTGTAGTTGTGCAAGAACTCGAGCGCTGCGTTGACATCGTTCACATGAACTGGGTGAATGTACTTGGGCAAGCCTTTAGCCTCGTCTTTGACGGATAGTCGATAGTCGACCACTGCTACGGCTTTACCTTGAGAGCAGAGATAAGCTGCAAGATCAGTATGGTCCTTTCGCGACCCAGTCCGCCAGGCGCCTCCATGAATGAAGATAATCAAGCTGGAACTGGGCTGAGATGGTAGGTAGAGATCCAGTTGCTGTTCTGGATCTGAGCTACCGGGCCCGTAGCTTAGCGTCTCTGTAGTTGACATAATTGTTTGTTTTCGAGTTTGGAAGAATACGTTCCGTTCCCCTAAGGAGAGTATCGATGGACAAAGGATGGCTTGAGAAGAAAACGAAGAGGTCATTGGTCCGCACGGGCGTTGCGTTTTATAATGTAGTGAATTCAGGGTCTTGTTGAAGATTCGGCTATTCGCGTCTATCCGAACTCTCACCCGAGCTGCTCAATTGTCAAGCTCAAGCTCAATCGAGGCTCGTGACGCAATCCTCGACTTCTCAGCAGTCAAAGTCTACACTATTCCCACTCAGTCGGTGACGTGCTTCTCCAAATCCATTGGGCTCTTTGGCTACATGCGAGAAGGTTGAAACGTTGTCAGCCGTACAATGCGGACCTGAAAGCAGACAACCCTTGAGTATATCCATGCTCAAATTCCCAGATCATCTTGCTACCCTGACCCTTGGCCTGAGCATGAGCCGCAGTCCTGGTCTTCTGCCACTGGCCGATGAATCCAATCTCGTTCGACTCGTCTGCCTTCATAAACTCAATCGAGTCATTCCACGCCAAGTTGAAGCCCTCAGCAAAGCGCCAGTGCTCGTAGGGTCCGCCGTTCTGCTTATCCCAGTAGCCGGCGTGGCTGGAAAGCGCACTATCCTGAGCAGCCTGTCGAGCTCCCTCGAGCTCGTGAACAGGCTTGCGACGTCCACGGTGTGGATCCAGGTGCTGAGGAAGGACACCGCGCTCGACAGCAGTGTAGAAGCCCCAACCAGTATCGGGACCGCCCTCTTTTTTGAGAGTCCAGAAGAAGTAGCCAGCGCAGAACTTGTCATAGCTCTTCCATTGGTTGTGTGCGTACTCTGCCTTTGCGGGTCTTTGCTGGTCCTCGTTGCCGTGATGGTGGAGGGAGGAAGGGTTGAGGGCGGCGCTCCATTCGCCAATAATGAGGGAGCCGCCACATCGATGCGACATTCCTTGAAGCCAGCCAGCCGTCTCACCGCACCCGTCCCTGTTGGCGGGATGAGGAGATGTACCAGGGTGAAGCTTACGAGCGTGATCCTCGCACCTGGTCTTAGCGTCGTCTGGGGTGAAGCAGCGGTAGAGATGGTGGTCGCAAACCAAGAAGTTGTTGCCAGCTGCACGCTGACCAACATAGCCGGTGTAATGGTTGGTGTCCCATGCATCTCCAAGATAGAGTGGAATGGAAGCGGCCTCGGGTGAGACCGAGCGAATCTGACCAATGGCCTCATCGTAGAAGCCCTGCAGCTTACCCGAGTTCTTGGGTTCGTTGATGAGCTCGAGACCGACGACATTCTCGAAGCGAGCGTATTCGGCAGCCATAGCTTTGAGAATTTCAATGGTCTTCTGCTGGTCACCGCGTGAGTCCCACAGCGCCGCCTTGCCACCACTGACACCACAGTGACCGTCGGCATTTTGACCGCCAGGTGCGCCGTGGAGGTCAACAAGAACGCCAACGTTACGACCAGCAGCTGACTCGATAGCGCGTTGAATACGAGAGTAGGCGCCCTGATACACCTGAGCGTACTTCTCAAAGTCAGTACCCTGCAACAGAGCTCGGACTTGCTCGTTAGGATGGCCTGCAAGGAAGTGGAAATAACCGACGGGGATACGAACAGTGTTGATGCCGTGGTCTACCATCCACTGAAGGTCGCCATCATTGATAAAGTTGTCCCAATGGTTCTCGAGCATGGCCTTGGCTTCGTTGGGATCCATGCCGGCGACAACATCGAGCTCACTGCCCTTGGGCTCCTTGGCTTTCTGGAAAAGCGAAGGAGTGAGCCATCCTTCGAGGGAGAACCAGGAACCAAGATTAACGCCGCGCTGCTTGCGATGGATGTAGATGTCACGCTGGGTTGGAGGTGTATCGACAGATGTCGGTGGTGGTGCCTGTGAGTTTGAATGAAGAGGAGGGCCTCCGGGAGCGTCACCTCTGCGATCGAGGTCGGCAAACTTGTCCTGGACCTTTCCGATAAACTTCTTCATTTTGGTGGAGTTGCTGTCGTAATCGTGAACAGATAGTCAGAGATGAGCTGTACGAAGCGTCTCTGATATAGTCGAGAAGCAAGGCATACTTTGGGAAGCTGGATGACTACATCCTGTTTGAGCGAGGATGACCATTGCGGTTCAGCATCTTCTGAATGCAGTGTAATGCAGTGCAAAATGCAGTGTCAAGCCTCCACAAAAAAAGAATGCACGGACAGGCCAAATTTTATTTTTCTTTTGATCGCCGGGAAAAGGGTTATTCTCTATCGGGATCGGAGAATTGGGTTGCTGATGAAGGCCCGATTTTCATTGCTATCCCGATAGTGAATGGTCGAAGATTTTCTGATCGTGGCTTGCAGGATCCTTCCAAAGGTGCGGTCGCGGATGTCTCCATCAAAGCCGAGAACTGTACGGCGGCATGTTGCGGCACGAAAGAAATGTGGGGGAAGCATTGTTGCTTGGCCGCTCTGAATACGAAAGATCGCGGAAGAACCGCGTGATGCTGTCACATGGCCTTTCGGAAGGTTTCGATGGCTCGCGTTTCGGCTGCTCGAGTCCACGCTTTTCCCACAGAATGCGCAGTGTGTGGTTGGGCTGATTGTGGGGTAGCTTTGAGCTTGTTGCATGGCGATGCATCTGATCGCAGCGGACCGTCAGGAAGTCGAAGGAGCATGAACGGTATCAACGTGAACAAGAAGCGATTCATCATTGGATCCCGAGGAGGTTGTCAAGAACTCTTGGCATTCTCACGGATTTTATTTTCTACTGGATTCTTTTCTCCTCTCGACACTTTGACTCACGATGATACCAAGGCACCTGTGTAACGGCTCGGAAGGATCCGAAGCATGTTCTGCTTGGCATACCGAACGACGGATCATAGAATGCAATGAAGTTGTGGGGGTAGCCAATAGGGTTCAAGCGAGAATGAGCTGCCAAGGCAGAAAATTTGAGACTCAGCTCAGGTCAAGTGAGGACGGTGACCCGACGAATCAATCGAGGAAAAACATCAGAGAGACACCGTTTGCATTGGCTTTGGCGTTGACATCGGCATTGTCAAATATTGGCTGGCAACCATCACATCGTCGTCGAATGAATCCAGCAGCTGCCGCGCCTCCTTCCTCTTCCACAAGAGGTCTGTTAAATGCATCGGCAGCAAGACTGTGCATGGACCTTGTTTGTGATCATTTTGTCGTCTTGTTTTGTGTGAGGCTTTTTCATGAATGGTTTGGATCTGAATTGATTGCATTTGATTGGACTGAATTGGATTGGATTTGGGCTTCAGTCAAAAAGTCGCGCAAAAGTCATCTCGCTTGCAAACCGCTCTCCCTCTACTGTACTTGCCTTTCGGGTTCAGGGCCAAATTTGGCTCTTTTTGTGTCTCAGTAGTGGCACAGGATACTCATCATCGCCCACGTTGATAATTTGGAATTGAATTAACCTATTTTCTCCTTTCCTGGATTTTCTAGCTTCTCTTTCGCTCGATACAGTAGGCTTTCGAACGTGGCTCAGTCTCTCTCTCTCTCTCTCCCTGTGTTGGGTGCCTGCAGATTGCCGAACTTTCTTTCCGGCCCTGACTTGCCTAGGCGTTGCTCATCTGCTTCCTAACCTACTTGGTAACCCTGCCGGCAAGAACTGGCCGTCACGACATCAGCTCCGCTCCTGGTCCTGTCCGTGACTGTCTGCGAAGCCTCCCCCTTTCTTATCTTCATCCTCCTCCCTCCTCACCACCATAGCAACTGCTACCATCGCGCAAAGCTACGACCAACGATGACAATCATCTCGCCGTAGAGCTACTGCCGCCGAATCTGTACGCTCGCAGAGCTCGAATCGCGTCCACTCGATTCAGCCTTCTCTCGCAACCAACTTGTTTGATCTCTTCTGATCCAATTCACTCGCCCACAAAGCCTTGACAATCTTTTGCGTAAAGCTTTTTTTGTTTCTTCGATTCGCCCCGTCGTCATTTCTGATCAGCGTTCATCTCCCGCATTCCATCGGACTCGCTGCAAATCCAAAGCCAACTTGCAATCAAGCACCGGCCGCCTTCACAGCAGCCGTCTCTTCATTTCTGGCCCAATATGCATCCACCACCGAGCTCCATGGCTCACAACTCGACTACGCTCTATCAAACCATCACCAACACCCTCGGTCGAACCAATACCCGCTCCAACTCTTCCTCCTCTTCCGCATCCACCATGAGCCAGTCATCCCAGCGCTCTCCTCCTCCCAGTGCCCACAAGCGCACTTCTTCTCAGTCCAAGGCTTCAGTCGCATCTTATACCACTTCGGCTCTGCCCCGCAACCTAGTCTTTGACTATGTAAGACCCGAAGAAGTTCGTGCAGCCCACGCTCTAGAGGTCGAGGGATTTCCTCCTGAGGATGCCGCCAGCTACGAGAGGCTCCTTTCGCGCCAAACCCAGGCTCCACACCTCTTTCTTGGTGCCTTTGTTCCTCTGCCTCCACCAAAGGTTGCTGGTCCGCTTTCGGTCACAGACCAGCCAAGAAGGAGGATAGTGGGCTATGTTTGTGGTACCGCTGCTCCAGCGCTCACCTTACGTTCCATGTCGACCCACGACACCTCGGAGGACGCACACATGGTCTGCATTCACTCTGTTGTCGTCGCTCCCGAGTTGCAGAAGAAGGGCTTGGCTACAAGGATGCTCGAAAATTATATCGCACGCATTCGTAAAGCTGAAGAAGGTAAAGGTCCCGAAGGTGTGAAAGGCAAGCGAGGCTATGAGACCCTGGCACTGCTCGCACATGAAGAGCTCACCGGCCTCTACAGGAAGGTCGGCTTCCGCATCCAGTGTGTCAGCCACATCCAATATGGTAGCGGTCAATGGCTCGAGATGCGACGCAGTGTATACCCTTCGCCGAGCAGCGGGCCGGGTAGTCGCATTGGCTCGGCGCTGACTCGCACCACTTCGGCAACTTCGTCCGGCAGCGACGAGGCCAACTCTGCGCTCAGTATGACTCCTCGTACCACGACTACCACCGAGGTCACGCAACAGCAGCACGCGTCACGAGGGAGCTCCACTCCTATTGCACAGACACCAGCAGCGGTCCAAGAGAGCAAGACTCCCACAGCGTCCGATTCCAAAGCAGTCGCCGCCCCGAAACCAACCGCGCCTCCTGGCATGCCGTCTCAAGCCTCCATAATGGCCGCCCTCGCAGCCCAATCCAAGCCCGGCAAGAACCCTGGTCAGACTTACACGTCCATCCTCGGTCAAGCTGTTGCAGCTAAGACGCCTGCCGAAGATGCGGGCATGGCTCTGGAAGCGCGTCTTGTCGACCGCGAGACGGGTACAAATCTAGCCAAACTCTACTGTCCACAAGAGAACTGTCGCTGCTGCATCCTAGCCAAGAATGCAGGAGAATGGACGCGCAAAGAGAGCGGGCCATTATCGAACCCTGCTCTAGAGCTGCCCAACTCGCCGGCTCCGCCACAGGGCCCTGCTTTCCCGCTGCATGCTGCCAGTCCCGGGATCAATAACAGGCTTTTGACCACCGTCAAGGGATTCTGGATGGTTGCCGGGCCTTTGCAGTTTGACAACGTAGGCTTTTCGAGAGATATGAAGTGGACAGTACCGCTGCCCAACGATCCCAAATCACCCACATCCGAAAACGGTCCAACCGGATTTGGAGGCAACTCGATGAGCAACGGTGCCGAGCCCAATACTCAGCACAAGAGCAAAGCACAGGAGAAAGAGGCTCGAGACCGCCTCAAGAAAGAAGAGAAGGAGCGTCAGCGCGAAGAGAAAGAGCGAAAGAAGAAGGAGAAACGTGATCGTAAGCGTGGAGGAGTAGGTAGCGGATCCGAGTCTTCGGATGAAGACGTCAACTCGTTGCTCTCCCACCTCAGTCTGGGTCTGACACCAGGAGAAGAGCTAACAGTCAAATACCTCCTCTGCCCCGATTGCGAATGCGGTCCCCTCGGCTTCACGATCTTGTCCAAGGAGATGCAGGATGGAAGGCTGGCAGCCGAAGTGGGAGACCAGGTGGAGAGAATGAAGGGTGGCACCATGGAAACGGAGGGTGCTGCGCCAAAGAGGCCTCCTCAGATGTTCTATCTGGCTGCCGACAGAGTCAGATACGTTTTTGAGCGAGTCTGAATGTGCACCACCCACACGAGCCCTTTTCTTGTTTATCAGTTGTATTCCTATGATACCACAAACACAATATTCAGCATGATTCGTTTCGTTGAAGCTCCGTCATTGCATGAACCACATCTCTGAGCGGTGTCTCTAGTCTAGGATCCGAAGCTCATGTGATGCGAAGTCTAGGAGGTCTTGGGAGGATGGGTTTTCCTCCAGTGATTGGCAATCTCTTCCCTCGTTGCCACCCATACACCGCCGCCACCTTGCTCTGATAGCTCCTTGTCCCTCTTCTGCACATGATCCACGAACCTCTGCAGTCCTTGAAACCTTCCTGGCCTGCCAACCACCCTGCAGTGCAGACCAATGCTCATCATCTTTGGTACCGAGTTGGGATTTTCTTTCGGCAAGAACGTCTCTGCGACCAAGGTTTCAAATGCGTCAATGAGGTACGTGGCGAAAGACTCGGAATTGAAGAAGCCGGGAGTGATTGCGAAACGCATATCGTTGTTGTCCAGGGTATAGGGCACCACCAGGAGGTGCTCGCCTGGAGTACCATCAGGTGCAGGAACCCAGTATGGCAGATCTTCATCGTAGGCGTCTGAATCGTACAGCTCGTTGTGCAAGCCAAGCTCCTTATACGTTTGATACACGAGCCGGCGAGTGTTGATGGATTGTCGTCCAGTGTACCAGCCCCGAGGCTCGCGTGAACGGGAAGAAGCGTTTTTGATGGCGCGAATAGCAGCTTGGATCTGAGCTCTCTCTTCCTCTTGTGACATCAAAGAGTGGTCAAACCATCGGTAAGAGTGACTGGCAACTTCACAGCCTGCTTCTTCCATCGCTTTGACAACTGCAGGGTTCTGCTCAACTGCTCGACCAACCGACCAGCTGGTGAAACGCATGTTATTGCGTTTGAACAAGTCCAAGATACGCCAGAATCCACGGTGCGAGCCAAACTCGTACGCCGACTCTACACTCAAGTTACGGATGTTGGCAGGAGGCTTGGATCCGTTTGCCGCACCATACTCGGTCAGATACTGCTCAGCATACTGATCGCCGTTAAGAGTGAGGTTCTCACCACCTTCTTCGTAATTAAGGACAAATGAGACTGCGATACGAGCGTTGTTCGGCCATTGAGGATGAGGAGGGGCTGGCCCATAACCGTACATTTCTCGGGGATCGTGTGGATTGAAGTCATTGATGTTGAAGTTGGCGGGGAGTGGCTCAGCATTCCTGTCTACTTGCTGAGACTCGTTGGGGTAGCCGGCAAATTTGGGCAAGTCGTCAGTTACAGTAGCCATCCTTCCCGGGCCATAGAATATGTGGGCCGTAGCAGGGAACATTTCGGTGCCTGGGATCCCGGTCTTATCACCATCAGGACGAGCGAGTGTGCTGGGCCAAATTGACCATTGCTGCTTGACCTCGTTCCAGGTGCCCATAGGATTACCACATTCGGAGCAGCGCACTTTGAACTTGCGGCCAGGTTGAGACTCGTAGAGCTGTGCGGTAGTGACTGAGCTACCCATCACCTGCTGCACCTGCGCATCGACAGATTTCTGAGAAGATGAAGAGGAGGGAGAAGACCAGGTGACGGCATCCTTCTTCCAGTGAGTGGTCCAGATGTACGGAGCACCATTGATACGCTGACACCGAGTGCAGTGACAATAGGCCGAGAGGCGAAGATTGTCTGGAGCCGCATCGAGCCGGTATTCGAGCGCACCACAATTGCAGTGTCCAGAGAGAGTTGGCATGGTGCGAGGCTATCCTTGGAAGATGATGGAGGGGAAGGAAAAAGAAGCACCGTGGACGGACACAGCACACGACACATCTCTTGCTGTAGTCTCGCACACGCCTCGTCCCCGCAATGCCTGTTCTCAGTGCCGCTACTTTCACAGCTGATCTCGACCATATTGCGCGTGCTTGGTCCTGGAACACGGATATATTTCTATGCGTTGCACCATCTCCCTGTTCAAGCAGCGAAGGTCATGTGTTGTTCTACTTTCAGCTAGGGTTCAAGGAAGCTCTTCTTGACTTTCGAAAGCGGTTGATTCAGCTCGGCTATCTGCGCCCGTGGTGGTGGATTCGGACAAGGCCGAAAAGACATCCGATCGACCAATGAACGCGCTGCTCGAGATAAAGCCAACCCCGCACAGACAATTTGATATCAATGCTTGCCGCAGACGTTTCCTCAGCAACCCTTTTGGGACTGCTGTATCCTCTCAAGGTAGACTTTCGACATCTTTTCTCCAACACATTCGCAGCGTTTCGCATTCAGGCCGGGTCCTGACAGAAAGCTCAACGTGCTCCGATTGACCTTGATCAGATTACATTGATTGGCGACATGAAAGAGGTGACTTGTCTGACGTGAGATTACTCGTGGGAAGGTACAAATACAAAGGTCATGATCCTCAAGATGACCAGAGACGTAGCACTATGGCATCGAGGAAAGCAAGGCCGGGAGAAGATATCAAATTTATACGTCTCATGAAGGAACTTGTAAAGACCGACGCTTGTTCTTGGTGATGCTCATCGGCAATCCTTCTACACCCTTAACCAAGTTGTGATATCCTCTGCGCTTAGGATCATTGAGACGCTTTTTGAGATGCTTCTGCACTTTGGCCTCTGGTCTTACCACTACGACCGGGACGGGGGATGATGTGAGGATATCGCGACTGACATGACCCATGATGTGCTGACCGAGCATCTTCTGGAACTTGTTGGCCGACTTGCCACGCGTTCCAACGGTTAAGCTGTCTGGTCGGTAGACATGAATGATGTTGAGAATGGTGGAGACGACTTTACCGGCGACAAACTCAACAACGATCGAAATCTTGCGGTCTTCGGCTTCTTCGTTGAGCTCGACGATGGAAGCCATAAGTTCGCGTGCCTCTTCTCTTGCGTCCTCCTGATCAATCTGATCGGCTTCTTCATCGAGAATACGAACTGCCACTACCTCATCGCCATCCTCGACGAGATTCTCCATCAGCCACTCGAGCGCGCGCTCGGAATAGGGGTTGTCGTCGACGGCCACCATGAAAGTACGTGTATTCTTCGTTCGCAAAAAGCCTCGAGACTTGACTTGAAGAGTGAAGCTAAAGGCACCCGAGTTGGTCTCGTCAGCGTCCGGCATAGTGTCAAAACCGACCCTGCGCTCGTAGCCGGCCTTGACATCGCTCAAACCTCCCGAACTGCTGGTGCGACTCTTATTCAATGCCGGACCGCCTCTACGGCCACCGTAAGTCCCATCTCCGACGACGCCCGACCTTGATGGGGACGATGTACCTGTGCCAGTACCAGAGTGAAGCGAGGAATGGCTTGCGACTGTTCGAGGTCTTTCTGGCTCTTCGATCGTAATGCTTTGGCGCGATGTGCGGTGCTGCTCTGTGCTGCTCCTTGGCGTTGCCAGGCTGCCAGAGCCCGACGTGTTTAGAATAGGGGTTGTGGGTCTCGAGATCATACTAGAATGTGAGTTCTCTGTTCTGCGGCTTCCAATTTGTATTGCTTCCGTTCCCGAAGCTGAGCAACAGGCTTGAGGCGGCGCAGGGTACGGTGCGCAAGCTGAGCAACCGCGCGATAGCCTTGGGACAGGCACGTCAGCACCTCGAGAGATGGAAGAGATCAAAGCTTGTGCGAATGGGTCTGTTGCTTTTCTTCTGCTTTCGTGTTGTCGAAGCGATACTTGAGAGCGATGATGGTGCGAAAGGAACAAGGTGTTTCAAAAAATGAGCTCCGAGGCTGTGAGTCCGGACGAATTGCGCTGCCGTTGCCAAGCCCTTCCCAAATCGTTCATACTGCACAGTGAACTAGCTCCACTTGTAGCTCGTGGCTCGACGCAGATCATCAACTTAACATCTTGCTTTAACAATCAAATCTCGCACGAAAAGATAGGATGCATGAGGCTCATGCAGGGACCTCAGCGAGAATAACCGACTAGGGTCCTTGACGCGATTCAAATGGATGAACTTGCATCTTTCCCCTCGCCACGCAAAATACAAAGGAAACGAAACTGCGTTCCCAGGCCTTTGGATCCGATGGATAGAACGGTGCCTGCGATGACAAGAGTCCTCCGGATGAGAATTGAGTACGTCACGACAACCACAGCGAGCATGAGCTTCATGAGAGCCTTTCGAAGGCGAGAGGGGTAATGTCCGAGCAACAAGGTAGGGCCAATGAATAGATGCGGATCCCGTGGATGTCCCGGACGCGAACCGGGACGAAGCAAGACAGACATACTCTAGGACGAAAACGACTGATATTGAACGCCGTCTGCTGTGGTTCTCATGAATTACAATCTTCGAGTCCTCGTCTTCTTGCCGTCTAGCAAGCCTCTGCTCATTCCTCTCTCTTGCTCGTGCACGCTGATAATGACGAGAAGACGCTCGTGCTCTAGTGTCGCCATTGGGAAAGCTCGTGACTACGATCGTCGTTGAGCTTCCCGATTCATCTTGCGCTGAGCTGCGTCGAGCATCTTCCTGTTTACGCAAGGACATCATGAGAAAGAGAGTAGGAGAGGGGCAGGCGAGGAAGACTCAAAACTCTATCGCATTACAAATCAGCCGGAGTTCCAATGATTTCCTGATTCCAATAACCCCTTTGCGCCCCGCCAGACTCAAGTTCCAAGCATGGATAGCACCAACTTGACTCTTTCCGACATTGAGATCGCTTGAAGCTTCATCTCCTAGCCATTGAGCAAACATTCAGGGTGGAAGGACAGCAAAGATGAGATTCACTGCTTGCTTGCACGTGCAGAGCGAAGGCGGTGGTGAGGCAGTCGAAACTTTTGTGGTTGCAGCCAGCAATGCGCAAAGTGGAGCGGTGGAGCAGGTTCAATTTGACCGTTCTCGCATCGACCTGCAGTTTTTCGAAAAAAATTCCCAACGCACACGCCAGGAAGACAGACGCGGATGATAGGGCAGCAACACAAATTAATCAAGTGCATCATCAGTTTAGCCTCTCCCTGCACCTCCGCTCCCCATTCCAACCGAGCTCAAGCGGAGTGTGTGAGTCCTTTTTGTTTGATGGTTGGCGGCTGGCCTGGATAGCCACTGTCCGCGTACCGTAACCGGTCCAACACACACACACTCGCTCTCACACCAAGGAAAACCCTGAGCCTTTAGTGCAACCTGCTTGGATGTCGTTGTCAATCAGAGCTGCCTGACTCCCTTTAGCTTAAAGTTTTGTTGCGTCCGCTTGGCCCGCTCGAATCGGCATGCTCGCTCAAGCTATCCAAAGCCTCGTCAGATCCCGCTGATCCCTTTCAGAGCCTACGTGTTTCCTTTCCCAACCGCTCCATCACTGTACCCTCCCACCTATCTCAACATCACCACCACCACCACCAACCAACATCATCATCGCCGTCCTCGCAATCGAGTAGCGTAACAGCACACGCTGTCCACTCAAGCCTCTTCGCCGCTTTCTCTCCCACGCATCTTGGCCAGCTTGTCCTCAGCCCACCAGCTCTTCACCACCGCAGTACCACTTTTCAGAGCACGCTGATCACTCGACAGCAACATCCCTCATGACGTCCGCTGTACCCGCCCCGACACGGGGCTACACTTCGCTTGGTCCGCTCCCACCATCGATTCGTGCACCTCAGCCCATGCCCGCACCGCTCAGCCGAGTCGCCCTCGCTGCCAAGCAGAATCAGATTCTTGCCCTGCAAGCACTTCAATCTGCCGCCGCATCCGCATCCGCTTCAGCCTCCTCCTCGTCCTCTTCCTCGTCGGCTGCAGGATCTCCTCCGCCTGCATCAAGCTATATCAAATCGTCTAGTGGCGCGGTCTACGCTGCTGGCGCGAAGCGCAGTCGCAAGTTTCAAGCTTTCCGCGCTCCTTCGCTCGATCAGACATCGCACCAATCGTTGCCTATCAGCTCCACCTTCACCAACTCCAGCACTACCACCGCCAAGCTGGTGCCGCTGATTGTCACCACCACACCGCACTGGTCTGCAGAAGGATCACAACCCCTCTTTGACCCGAACTCTGGCAAGCGCTCCGAGGTCTATTCGCTCACCAACGATCGTTATCCTGGCGCACCAGGCACTGCCCTTGCCAAGGCTCGCGAGGCTCAGCAGAAAGCCATTCAATCTGCCAAACGTGAAGCTGCCAAGAAGCTGGCGTCCAAGGCTGAGCTCGAGCATCTCGGCGTCAAAGGTCTCGGCAAGAAGCGCAAGAGCAGCAGCCCATACGCAACTGTAGGCGGTGTCTTACAGGCAGCGGCCATCGTGCAAGCAGCCACATCGAGTAATGCCAGGGCGGAACACGTATCAGGTCAAGCTATGAGCCGGGACTCGTCCCGCAGTCGCAACTCTGCCAAGCCCTCGTCCGAGGCCAATCTTACCGTGCCTTCTGCAAGCAGATCGCTACGACCTGCTTCAAGAGCATCTTCTCCAGCTCCCGTAACCGCCCAGAGCTCGACAGGACGACGAGCTGGTACTCGGTCCGGGTCCGCTGCCCCAGCCGAAGATGACTCCAGTAGCAACGGACATAACAACCGCAGCTCGCCCACGCGTGGCACAAGTCCACCCGAGAACAGCAAGAACCACCACGGTCTCGCTTCAACTGCACCATTCCAAAGCAGTCCGCTGGCGGCAAGCGCCATCACAATGGAGCCGCTTCTTGACACCGACGAGGCTGAACAGAAGACTAGGAAAGCGGACGAATCTGCGGCTGAGGCTTCGCCTTCTGTTGCGCGTGCAGCTGCGACCAAGCGCAAAGCCAGTGCTTTGAGCCAAGAGGTGCATGCCGACGAGGTGGAAGCCGGAGCAGTGTCTGAATCGCTCGAGGAAGTGAGCAAGCGACTCAAGGGCGACAATGAGGAGGTCGGTAAGGATGCAGCTGCCGCCGCCGCGGCCGCTGACAATGATGCTGCCGCTGCTGCTGCAGTGGCAAGGGCTGTCAAAGAGGGCTCTCCTTCTTCTGTTTCTTCCAGCCGCCGCACGTCGCCTAGGATGCCTTCTCGCCGCATCGTCGCAGAAGCCGCATGATTGCTCCTCGTCTGCTTCCTGCCCTTTTGTCTACTTGCGTCCTCATCATTATACCCTCAGTGCATCCCTCAACGTCTCCTTAGCGCATAGTTCATGTTTCCATTCTGCTTTTGTATATTCCTTATGCTCTTCCGAGAATCTAATCTTCGACGTATTGCACTGCGTGACGCCCTGTGGAAATCGACCGCAACTGCCTATCCCGATGGTCTAATTGGCACCATGAATCCGATGAGCACTGTGGATGTAATCAGTCAGTAGACAGAGCAAAAGCCGAGGCCGAGTATGCTAAGCTGAAGAGCGGCGGATCATTTGGCTTGGTCCTTGTAGGAAGTTGCAGGGATGCCGAATCGTCGATTCGATTTTGATATTGGCCCGATTTTGATTTCCAAGCAGAGCAACACCAAACGGTCGGGAAAGGAAAAAGCGGTCGCAGTTGCTTTTTTGGTTGCCGCACCTTACCCAGCTGTGTCAGGGTTCACGGAGACCGGACCGTTCTCGCGCGTCATCCTTCTCGAGAAGATGGTGACGTGGGGAACAGAGCAAGAGCAATGAGACCGAGCAGCTCCTGTTGTTGTCAAGCAAATTGACCGATCAAGCGAAATAAGTTACAATCATGGATTCTTCTTCGCCGTTGCTTGAGTTACGAATCTGTGTATAAACACATCAGGCAAGCAGCTTGTGACAACCTTGCGCCCCCGCAACCATCTTCCATATTTATCCTACCTTCCTCCCTACCGGATCAGGTACATCAACATGCTCCGTCCTGCGATCCGATCCTCGATCCGCTCGAGCTCGAGCTCGGTCTCGAGCAGCTCTACACTGCTCCGCTCGTCAGCTCAACGATCTGCTCTTCAGTACTCAGCTCTCTCTTCTTCTTCAACGCGTGCAACTGCATCGAGCTCGAGATCTCAAAGCAACAAGAGCAACCAAAACGTCAAAGGCCTTGTAGCAGGACTCGTCGGTCTCGCACTTCTTGCATCCGCCATCCCCACACGCAATGTGCATAACGAACAAGCTCGATCGCCACCCGCAAAAGTGTCGCCCGCCGTGGCTTCCGACCCAGAAGGCAAGCTAATCTCGATGGACACCGTGGCCGAATATAACAAGCTCCCTTCAGAGGGCGGTAAGGGTCTTTGGGTCGTTATCAAGGGCGAAATCTACGATGTAACCGAGTTCGTCGACAATCACCCTGGTGGACGCAACATTATCCTCAAAAATGCCGGCAAGGATGTTACCGAACTGTACGAGCCCATCCACCCACCCACAGCCCTGGAGGAGAATTTGGACGCATCAAAGCACATTGGTCAGGTCGACCCAGCTACCGTGCAGATCAAGCAGGCTGGTGAGGAAACCGAGAAGGATCGCAAGAGGAGGCTAGCACGAGAGAATCTCCCGCCACTCGGCACTGTGCTTAATTTGGACGACTTTGAACGTATTGCTGAAAGCATCTTGTCCGACCAGGCCTGGGCTTACTACTCTTCTGCCGCAGATGACGAGATCACGATCGCCCAGAATCGTGCCTCTTTCCAGCGTATTGTTTTCCGTCCCCGCATCCTCCGTGCCATCGGTGAGGTAGACAGCTCGGTCAAGCTGATCAATTCCAAGGGCGATGGCTACACCAGTTCGCTTCCGCTCTACATCTCTCCTGCAGCCATGGCTAAGCTCGGTCATCCCGACGGAGAGCTCAATCTCACCCGCGGCGCAGGCAAAGCCAACATCATTCAAGGGATCTCTGCCAACGCATCTGTTGGACTGGATGAGATGCTCGATGTGCGAGAGGAGGGACAGCCCGTCATCTACCAGCTCTACGTCAACAAGGACCGCGCAGCCTCGGAACGCATTCTCAAGAAGATCGAAGAGCGAGGATGCTCGGCAGTCATGCTTACAGTAGATGCACCTGTGATGGGCAAGCGTGAGCGCGATATGCGTTGCAAGGGCGAGGAAGTCGAGATGGGTGTAGACCACGGTAAAGACGTCAAGGCGAAAGGTGGAGGAGTTGCCCAAGCCATTTCTGGTTACATTGACCCCAACATGACCTGGGATGACCTCAAGTGGTTCCGCAAGACATGCAAGCTTCCCCTTTACCTCAAGGGTGTTCAGACCGTCGAGGATGTCGAGCTGGCCGTCCAGCACGGCGTTGAAGGTGTTGTGCTTTCCAACCACGGCGGTAGAAGTTTGGAGTATGCCCCATCCGGATTGGACGTGCTGGTAGAGCTCAGGCAAAGACGGCCCGATCTGTTCGACAAGATTGAGGTGTTCATGGACGGTGGTGTTAGAAGGGGTACTGACGTATTGAAGGCAGTTGCGTTGGGAGCCAAAGCAGTTGGTCTGGGTAGGCCATTTCTGTACGCTCAGTCTGGATATGGTGAAGCTGGTGTGACAAGGGCGATCCAGATCTTGGAAGACGAGATTCAAAGGGGCATGCGATTACTTGGTGTCACTTCCCTCGATCAGCTCACACCAGAGATGATTGATATCTTGCCAAGACAGTTCTTCCCAATTCCAAACAAGCAGAACAGTTCTTCTACTTAAGCAGGATCGACTCGGGCTGAAAGCAGTTTCACAGATCTAGAAGCATCATAGACACTCGACTTTAGCAACGGCGGTAACAATATCAAAAGTATCAAGAGTTCATGACTACTTCTCCATTGTGAGGAGGGTTCCGTGTGTGGCCCATGATCCGTGAGTGTCATCGGGCAGCGTGTTGCAGATCAGTGATCTCCGATGGCTGTCGGCTCAAGAAATAGCGTGAAAATAGGCAGGTTTGGCACAGCGTTCTCTTTGAACTGGTCGGGTTCTAAGAGCCGGTTTCGAGCTAAGGCATTTCAGCAACCACAGGATTACAGAGGCGGCTGCCGCAAAGTACCAGACCTCTGGGACATGCTTCTACCTTGTACTGTATTACAGTTAGTACCCCGCACTTTTGCGACCCCGCATGACTTGCAGAACATATAACTTTCGCATTAGAACAAGTGTCCGTTCTGCTTCAAACCTTGGCCACTGCCATCGTCCACCTACCCGTCTCAACATTATCTTCTTAGTCATCGACGCACCCGACCATTACAATAACACTCTGCACCACCTGGTCATCTAGCTGTTCACAATGAGGGCAGAAGAAGGCTTTCAATTTGAGCGCTTCCGTGTAGCCTCTCCTTGGTCTTCTGACCCTACACTCCGACTTACCATCCTCCGCCTTCTTTCTTCCGGCGACTCTCCTCTGTCGACCTCGGAAATCGATCGCCTCTTCTCCAACCTCGCTAATTTCGGCGAGCGCATCGCCGGACCATATACCGACATCGCCAACACGCTCGACGGCCCGCAGCACGAACCCACCCTGATCCAGTACGATGCATGGGGTCAGCGTGTCGACAAACTCGCCACTGGTGAAGGATGGAAGCGTCTCAAAGCGGTATGCGCTTCCGAGGGAATCGTTCCTGAGTCCTATGCATGTCCCGAAGCAACCAACGGAGGTGGTCGCAATGGACTCGGCAAGTACGCTCGTCTCTTTGCTTTCACCCGAAACGTCATGTTCACACCCGTTTCCAAAGTGACACTGTGTCCCATCAGCATGACCGACGGTGCAGTTAGAGTGTTGGAAATGTTCGGAACCGAGAAGCAGAAGCAAGAAATCATTCCCAGACTCTGCAGCACCGATCCCAGCACGGCATGGACTGCCGGTCAGTGGATGACAGAACGTCCTGGTGGTTCAGACGTCTCCCGTACCGAGACTGTTGCAAAGCCTCTTAACCCCAGCAAGAAGCCAGAAGCAGGAGATCCATTTGTTATTAGCGGATTCAAGTGGTTCTCCTCTGCTACCGATGGAGACATTGCCCTTGCGCTTGCTCGCACCAATGAAGACCTCAGCGCTGGATCGAAAGGTCTCTCGCTGTTCCTGATCAAGATCAGAGATGACGTTACAGGCAAATTGAATGGTATTCGAGTGCATCGACTCAAGAAAAAACTTGGCACGAAGTACCTACCCACAGCTGAGCTGGAGCTGGACGGATGCATCGGCGAATTGGTGGGTGAGATCGGCCGCGGTGTTGCAACCATCTCTTCTGTGCTCAACATCACAAGACTCTACTCCGCTGGTGGAGCAGTCGGCGCGCTCTCCTGGGGTTTGCGTTCAGCTACAGCCTATGCTCAAATCCGACCCGCTCTCGGTGGCGGAAAGTTGGACAAGCTTCCTTTGCATACAGACCAGCTTCTCAAAGTGACAGTGTTGTACCGTGTCTTCCTGCAGATTTTCTTCACCAACGTGTTACTGATGGGTGCTCAAGAGTCTGGTCAAGCCTCTAAACGTGATCAGACCCGACTTCGCCTGCTCACTCCCGCACTCAAAGCTTTCGTTGCAACTCGAGCCTCTGAGGGTTACCTCACCCTCATCGAAGCCTTCGGCGGTCAGGGGTACATGGAAGAAGTAGGCATGGGCGAGATGCTCCGCGACGGCACTGTCGAGCGTATTTGGGAAGGCACCCCCGCCATCCTCTCCCTTGATGTCCTTCGAGTCCTTGTCCAGTCCAAAGGCGCAGCTTTGATCGAATTCTTCCAGGACACAGCAGAGATCCTTGCCTCACTTCCCTCTACTCTTTCATCCCAGCTTGGCGGAGAGATCAAGTACCTCGGTCGCGTGCTCCAAGACACAGGCGCAGTACTCAAAGGCCTGGATCTAGAGCGACACATGAAGACAGGCGACATGCGATTCTCTCGCTATCTACTCGACCTGATCATGGCTATCCATGGGTCAGCACTGTTACTTAAACAAGCAGCTTGGAAGGTTGAGACTCTGGCTCAGAATCAGCAGCTTCAGTCTCTGGCTGGAGTGCAGGTGACCCAACAGACTATGAAGGAAGACGTTCATCTCATTAGACTATGGATCGGCGCTGGCGGTGATGGGGCGGCAGGATTCGCGGATCTTGCCAGACTGGTTTCCCAGCTCAAGCAGGCGGCTACGACTGTCGCGGCGACTGCCAAGAGCGACGTCGAGCTCGGCCATTCACTCGTCTACTCTTGGACGCAGGGAGGTAGCACGGAGAGCAAGAAGGCAGAGACTCCAGCTCAGAAGCTTGCTACAGACAATATTGCTCCTGTCTCCCAGCTTTCCAGTCACTTGTAAATCTTTTTGCTCGGTCTTTCTTTTTGTTTTGCAACGTATCAATCTTCTTCGACACATCCTGCACCGCAAAGTCGCTCTGACTGGCAGCGATAACAGTTTTCTTGGGTATAGCGTGAGTCTGAATCGAAAGTGGCTGAATTCGTGACACACATGTCGCGAATTACCTCTTGCTGAGGCCTAGAGAGCGCAAGATGCTCGGATTCGACCCTCTTGCTGTTCCATTCCCCTTTGCCATCCTTGCATCCTTGACTCGAGCTGACATGTACTGCCTAAATTGAGTATACAGCAGACCTCCCAGACCCCATACCGCACCCTGTACCAGCGGCGAGAGCAGCTGGTCACGAACCGTTACGTACAGAATGGGGAACCTGTACGCGTGAAAGGCAAGACTTGCCGGCATGTCAGAATTCTCTGCGCCTTGGGGCTACACTAACTTCTACTTGAGGGGTTAAACCTACCATTCGACCCTCAAGTTGCCCAGCCACAGCTCGTGTTCGCTCTTGTTCGCATTGCTCCGAGTGATATCGACCTTGTGGTGGTGGTCTTGTTTCTTCTCATCAGTGAGGTCTTGCTTCTCGTTGAACTCTGAGGATTCGTCGTTTGAGGCGGAGGATGGCTGGTCTTCGTGCAAGAATTTGCGAATTGTGGCCAAAAAAGACTGCTCGAAGCGCAAGTCGGGGAGAGTAGGAAGCTTGGATGTGATACCAGCGTCGGACGAAGACGATGAGGAAGAGGAGTTGTGGCTGCCGGATGAAGATGCGTTCGAAAGCGAGTCCCACGATGCTACTTCGTCGTCACTGCCCAGGTCATCGTTTCGACGACGGCTGCTCTTTGTGCTTGTGCTTGGTCTGAACGGCATCTCTATAGCTGAACTTCGGTCGGTATAGCTGAGAGGAGACGTGTCGAAGGAAGTCGTAGGCCCGGCTGAGAAGGACAGGGTGAAAGGAGATGCAGATGATGGGAGGGATCATCGAGCGTGTGTGTGAAACTGATGCAATGCGAAGTGGAGGGATCCACGATTTTCTTTATGTGTTAGACTCGAGAAGTTTTTGGCTTTGGCCAAAAGTTCTCAACTGCTCACTGCCATTGCTGTAGCTTCGACAACGATGACGATCAGACGAAAGCGATGTTTGACCATGCTTGATGATGCTGTATGCCTAATAGTACAATCGCAATTGATGGATGATTCTGCCTCTCAGCGCTCAATCACAAGGCAGCAAACCAGCGCAACATCATCGATCTTTCCACCTGGGAAATGAATGCCATACCTTGCCGCCTCTCTCTCAAATGGACTCTGTTTTGTTGTCGAGTTCTGACAGATCTTTGCATATTCGACTAGGTTTGTGGCCAGTACCTGCACAAATTCTTTGTCCTCCTCTAGACTGTCGCCTGCCTTCTTTCCCTCGCCTTGTCTTGCAGCGTACGACGCATGGTGCTTCTCTTTGATGAACTTAGCGAACTGCGGAATCTCAATCTTGGCATCTACATTGTCGAACAGCCCATCTGTACCGACGATGATCAGGTCTCCATGTTGCAATGTACACTCCCACGATGCGGCGTCTTTGGGCGTGTTTGAGATAGAGCCCTCCTGAATCCATTCTTGTGGCAACTTGGCGAGCTGCAATGGAGTGTTGAAGCCGAGTTGCTGAGGGGGGCTTGCGTGGAAGACGCCCTGTTTGCCTGTGCCTTGGCGAAGGATGACGAAGCCAGAATCACCGAGGTTGGCCGAACGGAGAGTGCCGTTGCTGGAATCAAGGGTGAGAATGCATGCAGTCGCGCTGCCTGCAACAACAAGAGGCTCTTTTAGGACCTTTTCGAAGGCTTCGGATAGGATGCGGTTAGGTGCAGCCCCGGCCTCCGGGTTTGCAGAAGCAGCAGCAGCTGACTTGGAAGCATAGAACATCAGCGCTTGAGAGAAGAGTGAGGGGTCGATGCCGTTTTCTGTCCATCCTCCTACGCCGTCTGCAACACCGATAGCTACGTCCCCGGCCTTCGACATTGGAGTGCACATAAGCGAATCTTCCCCAGCCTCTCCTCCTCGAAGCAGCTCATCTCGCCATCGACCGATCTCGCTATTGGCGGAAAAGCCGATTTGACCCTTCTTCGATGGCGAATCAGAATCAGATGATGTGGAAGATGCTGGCGAGGAGCCGTCTTCTTCGTTAGCTGATGCTGAAGAGGGGGACGAGTCGGATTCCTGCGGCTGTTCTTCAGCATAACGAGGCTTCCCTTGAAATGCGTATGCTGTCAGAAACGAAAATGGTTGTTGCGAGGATCTTGGAGGCACTGATGTGAATGTCCGCCGCAAAGGCAATGTCGCTTCTCCCACTGACAATGATGGCAAGGATTGTGGGCGGTTGCATAATGTGTGCCTTGCCAAGATCGTTGTACTGATGCGGCGCACTGTCAAGCCACTCGTCGAAGCTCGAGCCGGTCCTCGCAGTGATATATGGCCTATGTGACGTTCTGCGATGCGACTATGCAAGCGTAATGATGCTGCAGTGTTGGGGGACAACATCTTTGCCTGACAAGACTGAGACGAGAGCGATGCAGCTAGATCGAGAGCGGGCAGGTTTGTGCTACAGGTCGAGTATCCAATGGTAATGATGACGACAGCGTTGATGCACAGTAGCCGCGGCGAGATGGAGCGAAGGCAAGCGCCGAAGGTGATTTAGATGATGATGAGGAGGAGGAGCAAGAGAATGTCGGCTCACACATCTCCGGTGCAGTTGCGGAAATTTGGCCAAAAAAACTCAAAATTTCCCTCTCGCTTGCATTCTTAACTGCAAAAGGGCAGTAACTGAACGCGGGGGAAGGGTCACGATGACACGCGAGAGAGGACGAGAGGTCAAGGATCTGCAAGGTCACACACTGTTACGACGTCGTCTTCTGACACATTTCGACCCTCGCTTGCAGGTGGAGCGGCATCCATGACTGAATGCAAACAGAGTCTTGCTCAGCCTTTTTGGCCGACCTCTTGGCGAACATTAAGGATTCGGTAACTTTCTATCGTGACTGTTTGACTTGAGAACGCCGTTGGCCGTGGTGCAATGATCACGTTGTGTGTATTGCTATCTTCGTCGTTTTCATCATCACTCAACTCGAAATGACCTCCTGACCTCAAGCAAAGGCTCGCTTCTTCACTCGACATCATGCGAGATCGCTTGTCGTCCCGGCGAGGCATAGAGACCGTGCAGCGTCTCACTCAATTCTTTGCCGGGTCGCCCCATGTGATCAGCTTCCGGTTGCTTTGGATCGCGCTTCTCTTCTATGGCGAACGGGCCGTCTTCCACGATGCGGCTAATTCATGTCAGTGGCCGCATCAACCCACCTCAACTGCAGCAACGGCAAACGACACTCGACCAGCGGTACATGTACTGCTCGTGACCGACCCACAGATCATCGACCAGTACACATACCCGGATCTGCCTTTCTTCAGCTTGCTGTATCCCATTGTCCGGCACTTCTCGGACAACTACCTAAAAAATGTATGGATGAGCCTCGCGGCGAATCCGAACAAGTGGATGCATCGGGGCCATATCTTACCGCCTACGGAAGAAGCCCTACGTCGTTCCTCACAGTCACGAACACCGCTCGTACAGCCGCCAGATGGTGTGATCTGGATGGGCGATTTAACCGACGGAGGTCGAAGAGAGCGATCCGACGCTGAATGGGCAGCGCTTGTCAAACGGTTCCATCAGATTTTTTGGAGGCCAAGAGAGGCAGATTGGGAAGCGACTCCTTCCACCCTGAGCTCTACCAGACAGCTCATCCTTTCCCGCAAGTCTGCGACAGACTTCATCCCCACCTTCTATCTCTCCGGTAATCACGACATTGGGCTGCCCGGCATTGCGGCTAATGGACACCGAGTGGATGCAATCGCAAGCGATGATGCGGTTGCTCGCTTCAATCGAGACTTTGGGCTGAAGATCGACGGAGGCGGTTTTGTTGTCAAGGATCGCAACCCCTTCCTGCAGTCCAGTCTCAACGGCCGCATTCTCGTCTCCGCCGATCCGGAATTGGGTGCGACGCATGAGCTCATTATGGTCAACGCACAGGATCTGGTCGGAATTGAGAGGGAAGATGGTGGGCCATTTGACACGCACCTTGGCTCTGATCATGCGGGCAAGCTCGATGGTCGGCTGGGCGACAAGGCTCACAGTGCTTACAAGGAGACATACGACTTCATCGAGTCCGTCAAGCGAGGCGGCTTCAAAGTGCCGCGTGTGTTGCTTACCCACGTGCCTCTGCACAGACCGGAAGGCACAAGCTGCAATGATTCGGCACGGTCAAAGTTGCATGGTGTCACCAGGGAATCCTTAAGACCGCTGCATCAAGGCACAGACCGAGGATCGACCTATCAAAACATGGTCTCAGCATCGGTGTCCGACTGGGTACTGCAATCGATTAATCCTATGGTAGTGTTCAGTGGCGATGACCACGACCATTGCGAATATCGACATCGCAGAATCCAGAACACAACGGATGCTATTGCAACAATGGCCCAAGTCGGCGGGTTTGAGCCCGACGAGATTCCTGAATTGACGGTCAAATCAGTCTCGATGACCGAAGGCGTGCGAAAGCCAGGATTTGCTCGTCTGAGCTTGTTCCCACCATCAGGCTCTTCCACCCAGGTGACAATGGCGTATACGCCTTGTCTGCTACCTGATCAGATCGGTCTCTGGACTGGGTTGTATCTCCCGTTCTTCATCTTGAGCCTAATCGGGCTCCTACTCTGGCCGCGTTTCACGCAACAGAGGGCAAACAACTCAGCTGGCTACCTGCCGATCAACAATCAGCATCAGCGCAAAAGAGATGACGACGATCCGCCCATGGCAGACGAGCGTCCTCACCGTGCAGGACCGAGAAGAAGCACGCTGAGCATATGGAGGGAGGACTTGCTTGCAGTTGTCATTGTGGCTTTGCCTTTCTGGCTTCTTTGTCAGACCCACTTCCTTTTCTAACGGACATTGATTTGAATCTGCATTTTAACATTCTCATTATACCAATCACATACACCAGGGATCAACGGAATAGGACTGAAGCATGGAAACGGATGCATTTGCGAAACGATTCTGTCTAGAGTGAAACATCGAAGGTCTGAATTGAGAAAACTACGGAATGTTAGTGGGGTATCCTGCAAGGTGTCTCCTGTACCCATGCGTGTCAACTTGAGCATCATGCAGCGCTACAAAGAAGTGAATTTCAAGCCCAGATGGGGTCAACAATGAGAGGTCCCTTTCCGACAGCGTGAACCTTAAAACCAACGCTGCGTAGAACCTTGGCATCAACAATTCCGCGTCCGTCGAACACGAACGCGGGCTTCTTCATACTTCTGTAGATCTCGTCCCAATCCTGAGCTGTTGCGTTTTTGAACTCATCCCACTCGGTGCAGATGATCACGGCCTCTGCATCCTCACAAGCCTCCTTCATCGACCCAGCGATCTTGACCTGCTGCTTGACGTTCTCCACATCATCGACAACACCGGGCTCGGTAAGGTCGAGCATAATCTGGTTGTGAGTGACCTTGGGGTCGTAGATAGAGATCAGGGCACGTTCTTGTCGGAAGTACTTGCAGAGAGTGATGGCTGCCGATTCACGAGTGTCACCGGTGTCCTTCTTGAATGCAAAGCCGAGAACAGCGATCTTCTTGTACGTGATGGTGTTGAAGAGTGTGGAGACTACCTTGCGAGCAAAGCGAGATTTCGAGTACTCGTTCATCTTGATGACTTGGTGCCAGTAGTCTGCTACCTCGCTCAAACCTAGGGACTCGGAGAGGTAAACGAGGTTCAAAATATCCTTCTGGAAGCAACTTCCACCGAATCCGACAGATGCTTTGAGGAACTTGGGTCCAATACGGGCATCGAGACCACAGGCATGGGCGACTTCGTCAACATCAGCGCCTGTGGCTTCACAAATGGCAGAGAGGGAGTTGATGCTTGAGATACGTTGTGCGAGCAAAGCGTTGGCAGCAAGCTTCGAGAGCTCGGAAGACCAGAGACCTGTCTCATAGATTTTTGAGGGGTCAACCCAGTTTTGGTAGACCTCGCTAAGTGCTTTCGCTGCTGCTTTACCCTGTTGTGTGTCGAGCGAGCCGATAAGGACACGGTCTGGAGCCATCAGGTCACGGATTGCGGTTCCTTCGGCCAAGAACTCTGGGTTGGAGAGGATCTGGAAGGAGATGAGAGTGCCATCGGCGGTGTAGCTGGAGTTGGACTCGAGAATGGTCCTCATGCTCGCTGCTGTTCGGCAGGGTACGGTCGATTTTTCAACGATGATCTTGGAGCTGGTGGCTACGGATGCAATTCTTCGGGTCGATGCCTCGACGTAGTGAAGGTCGGCCGCGAAGCCCTTGCCAACACCAGAGGTTTTGGTGGGAGTGTTGACGGATACAAAAATCAGATCGGCCTCCTGAATAGCAGCATCGATATCGGTCGAGAAGAAGAGGTTGCGACCTCTGCACTCGCGGACAACTTCGTCAAGACCAGGTTCGAAGACCGGTAGAACGTCCGAGTTCCATGCGGCGATACGAACCGGGTTAACATCGACAATGATGACCTTGATGTGAGGGCACTTGAGCGCGATGACGGAGCACGTAGGACCGCCAACATAACCAGCACCGATACAGCAGATGGTACGAACGTGGTTAGGCACCGACTGGACGTTACGCTGGCTTGATGAGCCATTGACGTTGAGAACCGGGGCAGGCATCTTGTTATACCTTGCTATTCGACGTGGATGAAAATGATCGAGGAGGAGGTCGTTGATCGTGATCACGAGGGAGGTAACGCTGGAAGGTGGTGTAAGGAAGGAGACAGGGTAGATATCTAACTTTGAGATGGTCGTCTAAGTACTTCTTCAGGGAGAGCATTCTAACGAGAACAACACTTGATTCACACAAAGGTTCATGTCGGACGATCCCTGCAGGGTCAGCGATAGGCCGGGAGCACGGTTGGCAGGGAAAAGGCCGGTATTGCGCTGCCAAGTCGACTGTGGCAAGGGCCATGAAAAAGTCGCTCAACCGACCGATGGCACATGCTCAGCATGCAGACACCCAACATCGCAAGAAGAAGGGGCAAGGTGAGGAGCAGGAAAGGAGCTCGAAAGAGTTCATGCGTTCCGAACAGTTTTGAACCACTGTGGAGGCATGTCGTGCATCGACCGGAGTATCGCTCGGGGATCAACGCTGCATCTACCACCTTGACCTTTCAGCTATCCTTCAATCAAAGCACGGTCACCGAGAGCTCGATGTGTAGCTCAAGCAAGAGCAAAGAGCTCAAAAGTTCTGATGCCAATTTCCATCTCTGATTGTTTGGCAAGACAGCTTAATAGCCGGGGTACCTTAGCTTTGAGCTCGGTCTGGCGCTTCCTTCGTTGAGAGCAGTGACAGCGATAGGTGGTTGGAAGGTGCCGGTAGCTGTCGACGAAGGTCGCCTGGAGAAGAGTGTGAAGAGGAGCATGAACAACGTGCATGCCGTTGCAGGCGAAACGTGCCCGCCCTCGGACAAGAAGACCCCTCGTGCAGCTGCCAGATTGAATTCACTAATTCATTCTGACCCGTCAAAATTCAAGTGACTAATACAAACGCGCTCGAGTGAACGTGGACCTGCAGCTAAGGAAGACAAATGTCGGAAAAAAAAGACAACTTAAAGTTGGCAGAGGTAGTGAACTGCAGTAAATGAATGAGAGTGTCAAACACTGCCTGAGCACGTTCACTCTCCGCCAGCTGATTTTGAAGAATCTCCAGCAGAGCGTTTCCTATCGCCGAGCCACATAAAAAGAAGAACTGTGCCATCCTTGGCATCGGTTGCATCTCAGAACACATCAGAAGTTGACCCCGATGCTTATACTGGATCTGTTTTTACACTTGAGTTGTGCCGCGTCGAAGTCTTAACAATGCAAAGATCAGCATACTTTTGACGGTGCAGTAACACAACTTCCTCCACCCACAACCCCTAGGCGAGGCGATTCGATTGGCTGAGCGTAGCCGAGAGCGGTAACCGGTATAAGCGCTGCACGAATCTCGTGTGACATGCTCATGCTCCCCTGTGTGGAGACTTTGGAGATCGTGGCCAACCCCGCATCCTCCCATTCACGTAGTAAGTGGAGCAACTCTCTCTACAAAGAAGTTTTTTAGCTTTGGCTGTTTGAGACTTTGCGAGCATCTTTCTAGACGCTTTCACCAGCATAGCATATATCCATATCCCTCCAAGCACATCAACATGCTCGGACTCATTGGCACGTCCGCTACCCAGAGAGCCATCGACGAACACATTGTCCAGCGTGACGCAGCTCTAGGTCATGCATTGCCCGACGAATCATCTGATAAGGGTGCAGTGATCGTGCAGGACAGCAGTCATCGATATTTCGGTCTGCGGATCGGTCTTCATGAGCACGATCTCGATATACTCTCTTCCGACATCGCTGGTATCACCTCCAGCATCAAGGCAGGTCGATGGACCTCGACACAGGTTCTATGCGCTTACGTGCGTGCAACACGTAGAGCGCAGATCCGAACCAATTGCCTCACCGAAGTCTTCATCGACAAGGCCCTCGAGCGTACTGCCGAGCTTGATGCACACTTTGCCAAGACGGGCGAATTGATCGGCCCTCTGCATGGCATCCCGGTATCTCTGAAAGATACCTTCCATCTTCCAAACGTGAGGACGACCATCGGCTTCTCAACGTGGCTTGCTAAGCCTCCCGAAGCCACGACTGCGAGCGCCGCTTCGATCCTGCAACATCTTGGCGCAGTCCACTATGTCAAGACCAATGTTCCCCAGACCATGATGACATTCGAGAGTATCAACCCTGTCTTTGGCCGCACACTCAACCCTTACAGCCCTGACCACACCTCTGGTGGAAGTTCAGGTGGTGAGAGTGCCATCGTTGCCTGCGACGGCTCTGTAGCAGGTTTCGGGTCTGACATTGCCGGAAGTGTGCGAATTCCGTCGCATCACGCGGGCACCTACACCATCAAGCCCTCTCCTGGGAGATTGGCATACGGCGGTCAGTGTGACTTTGGCAAAGGCTTCGAGAGTATCGTACCAGTCATTGGACCCATGTGTCGATCCGCAGCTGATTTGGAAACACTCTATGTCGAGATGGTGCGTCAGCAACTGCCGAAATGGTTGCGCACGCCAAGGGACAAGAACGATCCTCAAGTCCTCAGAGATGCGGTCGAGAACGATGAAGAGCTAGCCAAGTTTAAGACTGCTGACGAAACAACAGTGGTGCTCAACGAAGCGTGGCTCAATCCCATCGGCATGGCAGAGACCCGAGGTACACCCCTGCGCATCGGTTATGTGGTCGGTGATGGCATGTATCGTACGTCTCCCGCTTGCTACCGTGCCATTCAGGAATGCGTCGATGTACTCAAGACAAAGTACTCCGGCAAGAGAGTCGAGTTGATAGAGATCGAGCCTAGCAGGCTGCGTATGGTTGAACTCATGCGCATCTTCCTGCGCTTACTCACTGCCGATGGATGCCATGCTCTTTTGAAGGATCTAGGACCTGATAAGCTGATCTCTCAGGTCCAACTTCCCGTTCGTCTTAGTCGCGTTCCTCAATGGCTGCGCGGCACGATCGTTTTCTTCCTCCGCTATATCGTTCGAGATCCCATCTACGCAGACCTTGCCGCATCGATGGCGATGCTGTCAGCCAAAGAGCACGCTGAAGCGCTCGCCCGCCGCGAAAGTTTCGTCAACAAGTGGAATCACACAATGTGGGACGACCTCGCGCTGGATGCACTTATTGCACCCACTCAAGCTTGTCCTGCGGTCCCACACGGAGGTGGAACTCACAATGCATCCCTTGGTGGCTCCACGGTGATTTACAACATCGTCAGAAATCCCGTCGCTGTTCTACCTGTGCTGCGTGTTGATCCTCTTTTGGACTCGCACCATGACAAGGACTTCGAACACGCAAGCGCAGATCAGAAGAGAGCGTATGACAGATGGGCGTCCGAGAGGAGCTGGAAATCAACGAGTAAAGTCTGCAACTTTTTGCTGTATAAGACTGCATATGATGCCAAGAAAATGGCTGGTCTGCCGGTGGGCGTGCAGGTGGTTACGAGGCCGTACCATGACGAAAAGGCGATCGGTATTATGCGCTTACTCGACGATGCCCTCCCATCTCCAGCAAAGAGAGGCGCTGCTTGGAAGAACAAATTAGATGCGCAAGGCCGTGTAGTGCCGTCTCAAAAGCAAAGGGAATCGATCGGATTCGGCCCGGGTACCGTTACAAAAGCTTTGTTCGAATAGTTCATGTACTGCATAGAATAATGTAGCGAAGTCAGTCTCTGGCTGATCACGGGCCTAGCCCTTGCTCATAGGTCAGCACGCACCTCGCAGAGTCCCCACTTTGGTTTCGGATTTCAACCGTCTGCTCGGGCGCCACGTCTACTACTACCAAATGAGTGGTCAGACCGTCGCGAACGGATGCATCGTGATCTTTGTGTGGTGGGCGGGAGATTTCGAACAAGCATTGAAATGAGAATGACTGCCAAGGCCAAATCGAAGTAGTATTGTCGTGTCTTGACGATGAACTCAATGACATTGTCGACATCGATCGGCCGTCTAACCACGAATCCGTTTCATTCACCCGTGCTCGAACAGTCTCGTAAAGCGGCTCCAAGCCCGACGATGCACCATTTATGCAGTCGGAACCAGTACCACGGATGTTTGACCTCCTTGCTGGTGCGGAAACAATGAGGTTGGCTTGCCTGGGTTCATATGTCCCACGCAAGCAAGTCGAGCTCGTGCATCCGCTGCCACAGCCGAAGGCGCAAAAGCTTCCAACTGTTTCGAGCGGTGTGGGAAATCGTCGTCAGCTGCCGAACGCGACTTTGCTTTAGCGAAAGCATACCGAATTCGCCGATACATTTGCTGGATTTGACCGTTTGACTTTATTCGGGATTCAACATGTCAACAAGCGAGTTGCGTGCATGAGTGAGAAAGCTCTGCAGAGATTACTGTGCTCGCATTTCTCCACACCTGTCAGAACGCACCTTGAGCGGACTTGCTACTTGCCGGCCGTGGCCGCAGGCACCACAGCGGTCAAATCCAACCTTCGGCACGAGTGGCAACTCGTTGCGTTGTCTTGTGACTTGTTGCTTGCAGCTTAACGCCCACGCCCACACTCAGCGCAAGCCCAAGCTCCCACCTCAAGGCTTCAGTGTGACTCTTTGAAGCCCTCGCACGTACCTTTTCCAAGTGGTCAATGACCATCTCCTTTCTCGCCACCACCTCTGTTCAGCATGGCTCAAGACATCAAAAATCATGAGGCTGATGCCTCTGGCTCCGCAGCCAGCTCTTCGTACCATGGAAACCCGACGCACTCACACGACCCCATCCCACAGAAAGATGTCTGTCTCTCCAAACTCAGCAAGTGGTGGTCCGACTCGGAAGAAGCCGCCGTTCGATGCAAGCTGGATTTGCGTATTGTGACCACGTCCTTCTTCCTATATCTTGCAGCTTTGCTGGACAGATCAAACATTGGCAATGCAAAAACCGCCGGGATGGAACGGGCTCTACATATGTCGGACTCGCAGTTCCAGTGGCTCCTCACCATCTTCTACATCGCCTACATCGTCTTCCAATTTCAGGTCTTCATGTACAAACTCCTGCCTCCACGCATCTGGATGACCTTTTGCATCTTAGTCTGGGGAATCAGCGGCATTTGTCAAGCAGCAACTCACAGCTGGGCGGGGATGATGACAGCCAGATTCTTCTTAGGAGTCAGCGAAGCTGGCTACGGAACAGGATGGGCCTTGTATCTCAGCTTTTTCTACCCCAAGACGGAAATTGGGTTGAGATTCGGTATCTTCGTATCGGCAGGGGCAATCTCGGCCGCGATAGCGGGCTCGATTGCTTTTGGTTTGGTGCACGCACACACTGCTGTCGAGTCATGGAGGTTGTTGTTTTTGATCGAGGGCATCCCGACGCTGATTCTGGTGCCTGTTGCGTACTTTGCGCTGCCGGACAGTATTCAGACTGCCAATTTCCTCACCGCAAGAGAAAAGGCTATCGCGGAAGCTCGACTTTTCCGGCCACCGCCCCCAGAGGCTATCGAGGTTGCAGAGACGGGTCATGCTACCTCTTCTGGTGTGACCAAGCGGATGAAGGGGCAGATCAGTTGGGGCAAAGCCACCTCCGCGTTCAAGGATCCAATGTCGTACATCACGGCGGTCTTGTTTTTCATCATCAATGTCGGCTATTCGAGTGTTCCTGTCTACACACCCACTCTGATCTCGGAAATGGGTTTCGGTAGCATCAAAGCACAAGGTCTCTCAGCACCACCTTATGTGCTCGCCTTCATCATCTCCATCTCGGCTTGTTGGATCACGGATCGCTGGCAGATTCGCGGGCCCGTTTGCACTTTTCTTCTGATCGTTGGCGCCATAGGATACCTCATGCTAGCTTGTCTTCGCTCAACGGCGGCACGATACGTCGGGGTTTGGCTTATCATTAATGGTCTTTTCCCCTTCATCCCTATCCTCTATATGTGGCTGATGGCAAACCAGGTCAGCGAATCGAAGAAGGGTTTGGGCTTGATCATCTTTGCTACCATTGGCCAGTGCGGTCCATTGCTTGGAACTCACTTGTTCCCAGCCAAGGAAAAACCGTACTACGTCAAGGGCACAGCGACCAGTGCTGGTTTGCTGCTGTTCGGCGTCATCGTCTCTGCCGGATTGAGCTACAGGTTCTGGAGCATCAACCGACGCCGAGATCGGGAAGATGCTGTGATGGCACAGGCAGACGGCAACGCAGCCGCGGCAGAGGTCGAGAGGTCAAGCGGCAGTGATTTGGACGAGGAAAAGGGTGTTCGAGTGGGAGATAGCTCATTAATGTGCGAGGCTGACGTGAAGAAGATCGACGTCTTACTGCGCGGTGAAGAGAGTCCATACTTCCGATACACTATTTGAACACTGACGTTCACATTCATTCCTGTACGCGGTCAAACAATCGCAAGATCTGAACAGTCATGCCAAGAAAGGTGTTGCGAATGCTTTGTAATTGTGTATGAAGAATGAGCATGTTTGAGTGCATGGTATAAACGAGTGTGCGCCGTTACGATGGGACTATGTGTTGGATGACATGGGGCAAAAAGACCCTAGTTTCTTTCTATCTAAGGGGAAAAGGTCGAGCGGGAGTATGCTGTAATTTAGCAAACAGTGCTCCATTCAGGGCAAGGAATGGCACCCCATTGCCTTCCAGTGACCTCTCGCAGCATAGTGCGCATAAACACACCCATACCGTCGGCCTGGATGGGGATAGGGATATCCACGCCCTCGAAGCCAATCTTGTCGACACTGCAGACGACGGCAGCAGTTCCTGAGCCAAACACTTCGGCAATCTGGTTCTTCTCGGCCTTTTCGATGATCTCGTCCATGGTCACCTTCCTCTCGATGATATCGATGAGCTCGGGCTTGGGCAGTCCCTCGATCTGTACATTGCCAGCCTTGTAGGCTCGGAGAAGCGCTAAAATAGTGTCTCGAGTGACACCAGGAAGAATGGTGCCATCGTCGAGAGCAGCTGTAGCGACTTCGTATCGTGTGCTGTCCGAGTCAACGCTCTGGTCGCGGAAGACGACAAAGAGGTTCATTGCTCCGACCTCGGTGAGCTGTCTGTCAGGACCGAAAAGCCAAAGCACCTGGTGGTAGCCTTCGAGGAGAGCATCCATAGCAGGGCGCGTGGCACCGGCATAGTTGGCAGCGAGCTTGTAGCAACCAGTTCCACCGGGCCAAGCGCGAACGACGTCAGTGCGTGCAAGGAGAGAGACGGGCTTGGAACCAGTGCCAGAAGAGTAGTAGTTGCCAACGGGACTGCAGATGCAGTACAACTTTGCCTCAGTGGGGACACCCATGCCGAGTGTGTCAGGGGTACCAATGAGAGTGGGGCGGAGGTAGAGTGTTTGGCCCTCGCCGTGAGGTACGTAGTCTCGGTCGATGCGAACGAGGGTCTTGATGAGCTTGACGAACTCCTCACCATCGAAGGTGGGCAAACCAGCACGTGCAGCGGATCGGTTCATACGCTCCATATTCTTGTCGGCACGGAAGAGACGAATCTTACCAGAGCCGTCAGCAGAGCGGTAGGCCTTCATGCCTTCGAAGAGACCGCTGGCGTAGTGGAGAACAGGAGCAGCGGGGGAAAGGGCAAGAGGACCGTAGGGCTGAATCTGAGGAACACCCCAACCAGACTTGTGGTTCCAGTCGACGATGAGCATGTGCGGGGAGAATTTTTGGCCGAAAACGAGGTTCTCAAAGTCGGGTGCGGGTGCGGTCTCGTTGAGAGTGATCTGGAGGAGGTCAGCATTTAGTGGCGCCATGGTCGAGGTGGAGGAGGCGGCCTGCTGAATAGCGTTGGCTGCTGCAGCAGCCGCAGAAGAGGTTGGAGCGGGCATCGCGTTGATGATCGAGGTGGACGAGGGATCAGGGAGCAGGTGTGGAAGGAGGGAGTTGAAAGAAGGGTGAGAGATGTATATATCAAACCACAGAATGCCAGGCCTTGACGAGCGTGATGTGGGCTTTGTGCAAAGCAACAAGAGCAACACAGATACGACAGATACAGTACGAACGATAAAAATTTCAAAAACCCTGCAATCTTCCTGCATATAGCTTTCTGCTAGATTGGGCCGAGTCACGCGCTGCATCGTAAAAGACGCAATGAAAATTCGCCGTTCGGTGTCGCTTTGTGTCGGCTTTTACGGTCCAGTTGATCTTCTCCGCTTGGCATCCTCCTACACTCACGACCACTGTTCAAGCTGGTGGCTTGTTGACCTTGCTAGCAAACCAAATCAGTGCCTGCCATATCTGCGGACTGCTCGCTTATCGTCCAATGACACGGGCTAGCCGATCTGCAGGGTCAATCCGAGCACAGACACACAGGCGGGTAAAGCATCCAATGATGAATCTTGCAATTTCTTCCTCGCACATTACTTCTGAGTGGAGAATGCTCTAAGCCTTCGTATCGGCGATGCGAGCTGTTCGGGAGCAGTTTGATGAAGTCGAGTATCGTCTCAAAGTCAGTCCTTCGATTCAGTATCTCCATCGCGCATGCCATCTCCATGAAGCCTGTGGTGTCGTACTTACCAACTAGCTTGCGGTTGCTGACCTTGTTTTCCTGAAGAAGCTTGAGCCCGGCCGGAACTCCATCCAGGCCGCCGTCGAGAAGCTGGACCTTGTTCGGCTTCAGCTTGCCTTCGTTGATCCAATCAACAACTAACTTGAACCAACGCGTGCCAAATTCTTTCTTGTCGTTATGCACGGCTCCACAGTTGGTCCGAGCAAAGCTGATTCCTTTCTCCTTTTGCAGCTTCTCGTTTGCATCATTGTCGTCGTAGGCGCTTGGGAGAACCGTGGTCACTTTGCCTCCGGTGTTAGGGGTGCTTGAGAGCAGCTCTACAATTGTATCTATAGTGTCAACAGTGGTGATACAGTCGTAGACATGGGTGAAGGCCGAGCCACCAGCTGCCTTGTTGAGGTTGGCTATCACGGTGGCCCGGTCGTCTCGGTAGTCGACGATTCTGCTCGGGTCAATACCGAGGGCTTGTACAGAGTCCTTGGCAGCTCCCGCGACAGCGACGATATTGAAACCGGCGATTTTGGCGAGCTGAGTGACATAGGCACCGACAGACGAGCTGGCTCCCCAGATCAAAAGAGTGACTTTGTCGGCGCCGGAAGCGGGTCTGTCAAAAGAGGAAGGCTCAGGGAGGCCAAGCTTGTCGAAAAGCCCTACGAAGGCGGTGGTGATAGCCAGTGGCAAGGTGGAGCCATCTTCGAAACTGACGTTGTCGGCAAGCTTTGCTGTGGTCCAAGCAGGCGCGACAGAGTACGGCTGGTAAGCTCCATACTTGTCGCCTGAGGCCATGCGGGTGAATGCGATTACCTGCGGCATTTATTAAAGTTAGAGTATGTCAGACGGTGCTGCAGGAACTCCGGGTGAAGGATTAAGACTGTCGTACTTACTCGGTCGCCCTCCTTCAGCCCCTTCACGTCCGATCCAACAGCCTCGATATATCCAGCAACATCATTTCCTTCAATACCCTCGAACGAGCCGTAAGATGCGAGCTTCCAGTCTTTAGGATTCGAGGCGACAGCGACATTCTTGATCAGGACCTCGTTGCTCTCCAGATCTGAGGCGCAAACGGCCTTCTCCTGCGTTTCGACTACAGGTCCATCAGCCTTGGTGACTCGAACAGCTTTGTTGACCATCTTGTTGTTTTGTGAGCTGGTATGTCAATAATGGAATGGAGAGAAAAACGAAGCTAGATTCCTCTTTAATAGAATAGTTCTGGAACCGTTACGGAGCCTGACGAGGCGGCTGTCTTGGTCCGTGCCTACAGGACAGTAGTACAGTATATGTTCAGGTCCAGAACAGGCGTGATTCTACGACATCTTGCGCTGCAATGAGCAAGTACCTTCAAAGAACGTGAGGAACTACCTTGTGCCGGAATCTACTTTCCGAACACACAAAGGTTGATGCGAGCCGCCGTGGCACGGCGGCAGACAGCTGACAGTGATGACGAATGGCAATCACCGACTAACTTTTGCATTGCCGCTCCACAAGTTAATGCTTGAATTTTCTATGTTACGATCTCACACCCTAACAGTTATTCTCTATTTTCACCCAGAGTGAAGTCGGACCCCGCGTCAATGTCGCTGCAGGTCGAACAAGTCTTCGGCCCTTGATTGTTGTCGAGCACCACTTTCGTACTGCAATCTCTCTTCGGCTTGCGCTCCGTGCATCCACTTGCTCAAGCTCTCGAAAGCTCATCGACGAGAGCCAGAGCGGCAGCTTCCCAACAGCCTCGACCATCACGAATCAGCCTCATCAGAGTTGCAAAGCATGTCGAAAGCAGGTCCATCCGGGTCCAATTCCTTCCCTGGCCCAGGGATGGAGACCGACACAGGCGATTCACCCGCGCCCGAATACCGCTATCAAGTCGAGATATCGCAGATGATGTTCGTCTTTGCTGATGTCGTTGATCCAGCACCCGAAGTCACAAAGCTCGTCGAAGACATCGTCCGTAGCCAAGTCATAGAAATGATTATTCAATCGCGACGCCTCGCTCAGCGTCGTTCTTCCAAGTATCTCTCACCTGAAGACCTCATCTTCCTCATCCGCTACGATCGAGCCAAGGTCAATCGACTCCGCACCTATCTGTCTTGGAAGGACGTTCGCAAGAATGCAAAAGACTCGGGCGATTCTGCGGGTGGTGCAGCAGGAGGAGCAGGCGAAATGGATGCTTTAGATGACCCTTCTGCTATGGATGGTGCGAATACAAAGGCGACAAAGATGAAGATCAGACTACCGTGGGAGATCTCTTCCATCTACTCCGAGCACGTGCTGGCACTCCCCAACGCGGATGGAGAGGAAGAAGAGGATGACGATGACATCGAAGCACACGAGGCATCAATGCAGAGGTTGAAAGATGCCGATGAAGCGACAAGAAGAATGACTAGGGAGGAATATGTGCATTACTCGGAATGCAGACAGGCGAGTTTCACCTTCAGGAAGTCGAAGAAGTTCAGGGAATTCATCAACACAAATGCGTACTTAGACGTCAAGCCGAATGATGATATCATTGATATCTTGGGATTTTTGGCTTTCGAGGTGGTCAGAGAACTATGCGTAGGCGCAGTTGCAATCAAGAAGTCGTTGGAAGAGCAAGAGGCTGCCAGAGTCCGCGCCGATGCGCAACAATCGCAAGCACAAGCAACGCCTTCAGCCATTTCGGCCTCGACTACCACAGCCACAGCGAAACGGAAGCATGACGACATCGACACAAGTACAGAAGGAGAGGCGACAGATAAGCGGAACAAAATAGAAGCTCCGGAAAACGCTGCAGCCTCAACGACGGCAGCGGCTGAGCTGGACGAAACCAAGATCGCGGAGCCAGCAGAGGCGCAAGAAGCAGATGGCGAGACTAACGCAAGTGCGAACGCCAAAGGAAATGATGATGAGTTATGTACACTGTTCACGCTGCCTCCTTCAGTCGAAACACCGCTGCTTGCCTCGCACATCCAAGAGGCCTTTGCTAGGCTTCAGCGCAAACACCCTCCGGCGCTTTCCACGGGACTCAGAGGTTCGGCGGGTCCAGGTGGACTGCGTAGAACCAGAGTTTTCGTCATCTAATCTCATGTTCGGCTTCGTCCATTCGGTTTTCCTTATACCACTAGCATTGCAATCTAAAGGCTAGCCTGTTTTGCTCACGTTGCTTTCCTACGTGTATTAGCAGCCTTGACTCTGCGGCAAGCGACTAACTTTATGTCACTGCTCAAGGAAGAGTGACGATTGTGCCTTGAAGTAAAGTCGCCTGGATGAGAAGGCGCTCTAGCGGACCACCAGGATGCGCCAAACTCGACAGCCTTGAGCCAAACTCAAAGGCATGGCGAAGAGGTGGTTTAGTCGACAGCGGGATGATCGTGAATTCTAGAGATTAAGATGAGCCGTGGAGCGGTACCAGTACAAATAGGAGAATATGTGACCCTGACCCTAAGCCTCATGCGACCCCTTCCGACTTCACAGATGATTCGCATCACTGGCGTTGACCCTGCTGCTGCAAAAAGCTGAGCGACTCTTCGTCCAAGTTCCAAACGCTCTGCTTCTGTAAGAGCTCGAATGCATAGCTCGTTAGTCCGTTGCTACTATCCGACTGCGGCGTGTTCGAGTCTTGAGTGTTGTTATCGCCGGCCATCGTTGCACCTTGCCCGTCGACTCCAGCATAGTAGCGATCAAGATTGCCAAACATGTTCGCGTTGCTACCGAGACCAGTCTCGACCGCTGCACCGAATCCGAACTGCCCCATGTCGGCTACGTCCCCCATGAATCCAGCCGTTCCGGGCAAGCTGAGATTGTCGAAGATAGACGGAGTGATGGCAGGGAGCGACTGATATGCCGATGCTTGAGAGTGGGGTCCTTGCAAGTAATCGTTCGGCATCACGTTGCCCCAGTTTGTGACTGATGGTGTCATGAGACCGAAGGACAGCGATGCGGGAATGCCAGAACCACCGCTCAACGAAGGCATACGAGCACGAGGTGCAGGCTGAGGCGTTTTGGGTCCGAATGGATCACCAAATATTGCAGACTGGGCGTTCGAGTCAGTGAAAGGCAGTGATTTGCTGTCGTTGTTACCTGATGATGGCGACTGTTCTGCGCTGGAGCGCGGAGTCATGGAGGCAAGCTGCTGCGTGGACAAGGGCAATTGCCTTGCTTCAGGAGCTAGCGGCTGACCGTCGGCACTTCCTCCATGCGCCGTTTCTGACTTGCCTTGTGTATTGCGCCCGCTCTTGCCGTCTCCCTTTTTTCCAGTCATCGCTGAGGGTTGTGTCGACGAAAGCTCGTCATCGATCTTGTCGTCTTGCACTTCTTCGCCACTGCGGGATCTCTTGACGCCTTGCTCACTGGAGTAACCATTCTTTGGCACGACGACATGGGTTGAAGTCATGATTGATTCAAGAATGTCGACAGCTTTGCCGCAGAACTGCCAGTGGGATTCCATTGATCGCAAGACGTCGATTGAGCGGCGCAGATCGGTGGAGGCCGAGCTCGAGACCCTGCCGCCGTTGCGTTTGGCACCCCAAACGACCAAGAGAAGAATACTACTGGCAGAAACCGATCGGAAAGCAACCGGAATGCCGACCGCATTGTGCAAGTTGCGATCTTTCAGGTTCTGTGTCAGATGGCTGATGCTGCGCGCAGCATTGGTGCAAATGGCAAGGGAAGGGAAATTAAGGATCGAGCTCTCGTTGGATCCTTTTTTGGCGGGGATAAATGGACGGTGGACAAGAAGTTGGCAGTTGTAGTATTTGGAGTAGAGGAGGGAGGACTGCATGAGCCATTCATCGTCGGTTTCGTGAGGGTCGTATCGCAGATGAGGCGGCACTGTATCAAGCCAGTTGTTGAGCGCGGAGTCGATCTCGGTAACTAGCCTTTCATCCCACTCTCTTGAGTTGATGCCGAAGCGGACTTTGGTCTTGTGAAGCGCATATACGGTTTTGAGGGTCCGACCAACGATCTCATCGAGTCTGAGCGAGCAGAGGAAACCACCGATCAGAGCCGGCCTGTCGCTCGGCTGCTTGGGCAGAGGTTGCCCTTCCGGTGTGTTGAACAGGTAATCGTCATCAACCTCGATTGGGAGCTCAACGTCAATGTCCTCGTCCTGAAGCATGATGGGTCTACCAAGCGACGACGCGAGTTCGCGATCAAGACTGTAGGCAACCCAGAAGGTACGCTTGTAGGTCTCTTCCTCGATTCGAGACATGCCGAGCTTTTTGGCCGCTTGCTTTCGGTGGGCTCCAACGTCGAGCAGGAGTCGAATAGCTCCACCGAGATGAAGCCATGAGGTGGAGGCGGCGAGCGGAAGACCGAGCTGGAAAAGGGTGGAGAGCAAGAGGCACTGGATATGATAGAGCGGCTTCTGCACACGAACGTTGCGATAAATAAAGTTCTTGGCAGCCTGCCACCAGTGCATGCCACGTGAGTGGGGATCGTCGGGAAACGCACGTACTCGTTCATCTGCGACGTAGTGGCTTCCAACCATGAAGATGCAAAAGGCGAGTCCGAGCCATTCGGGATCTTGGCGTAGTTCAGGGCGATGGGCATACTCGTGGCGGAACTGTGCTTCGTTGACGATGGGGAATTCGCGATTCATTCGGCCAAAGTAAGCATTGATGAGTTTGTCGGCCAGATCGTCTGCAGGCCATGCGGTAACAGCAAAAGCAGGATCTCCAGGTGGATCGATGAATCCTGAGGGCACCGCCCAGTACTCGGGCCTTGCGCCTTTGGGATGGATGCCGAGCTCGTTGAAGCTTTTGCTGCTGAGTCTCTCGAGAATGGGGAGAGAGTGCATGGCGCTGGCTTTGCCGATAAACTTGTGTGTTGGTGTATTTTCGAAACCAGGCTTGGCTGGCTGCTTCTCCGAAACAGCCTTGCCTTTTAGCATGCCGCCGAGGATGATTCGTTCTGAGCGACTACTGTCAAATGTAGCGGAATCAGAAGCGGCGAGGGGCTGCGTCTGTAAGTTGACGTCGCTGAACCTACTTTCGATGAAGGCGATATCGTCTTCTGAATCCTCCTCGCTTAGCTGCTCATTGAGCGAGTCGGAGTTGCTGCGCGACTTGGCATGAGAAGGCGAGAGCATCTGAGAGATGGAGGAGCCGGAAGCACAGAAGCTGTTGGCTCTGTCGACCGAGATGGCGGCTAGAGGATGTTCAGGTTTGACAGAGGCGGACTGCGGAGGTTGTGTGGATTCGTTGTTGCCCTCGTCGCCTTTGTCATCGGGACGCCTTATGGGTTTGCCAATGCGGTCAGTGAAATCAACGCCAGGGGCCAGAGAAGAGATGAGCTGCTCCATCTTGACTATGCGTGCCTCGATGGCCTCGACGTAGCTACGTGGCGGTGCGCGTTTGCGTGCGGCGTCAACAAAGGTACATTCGTAGCCGTAATTAGCGCTGCGAGGAGGCGAACAAGCAAGTCAAAGCAAGTAGTCATGGTCAGTTTGCATTAGCTACAGGCGAAACGTCAAAGGACATGATTGTAGACGTACCAATTAGAACAAGCGCCCTTCTCGGGCTGCAGACCGTCACAGCGGACCTTTTTCTTTCGACATGTCTGTTCATCGAGGCGGGCAGAATCACACAGAGAGCAGGGCAAGGTATGAGCTGGTTATTCTACTTCTGTCGAAAAGGCCCATGTCAATCAGGGATATACTTACGTCGCATGCACGCTGAACTCTTCTTCTTTTGCCGGCGCCTTCTTCGTCATCGTGGTTGTTGGTATCTACGGAGGCATCGGCAGCATGTCCAGACATGTCAGGATTCGAGTATGTGGTTGACATACCTATTTGCTGAGAGCTGATTTGTGCGTTCACATCGGCAGGGAATCCAGAGGTAGAAGGCATCATGTGCTGATGATAGATGACATCGCTTTGCGGTGCTGCGGCCTGCTGATACAAGCCGGGGTTATACATGGTTGAAGTTATGAGCAACAACGACGGACGATGTACGACGCTGCCGCGTGCTCTTTTCCAAGGATGTTGACGCAGTCAGCAATTGCAAATGCGCTAGCTTTGAAGAATGATCCGGCCCAAATTGTTGCGAGGCGTACTTGGTAAGGTCGGAGAGGCCAAGGAGACCAAGTTGATTGAAGACTTGACTGTATCAGACTGATTGACAAGGTTGCGGATATTTGAACGATCAAAGGGCGCCTTGGAGTGGGACTGTGCGAGCTGACTTCGAGATGAAGTCAGCGTGGGCCACCGAAAGACGGGCGAAGTGGGGGATCACGATGCCGCTTTGTTTGGACTGAAACGATGTTCGAAGGACCCGCTCGATTGTCGTTGAGGACCTGTCGATTGCGAGATGCTGACCACCTGTAGTAGGAGTTGGGCTGAAAGGCGGCTCCCAGTGTAGGTGTTGGAGTTGAGAACGCAGAGACGCAGTGTGGGGCTGCGGGAGGCGAAGCAAGTCTAGAAAGCAAACAGAGGTTGAGGTAGATGGTGGTTGTGGAGAAGAAGCACACTTGGACGTTCTCTAGGCGGTAGAAGGTTTGTTCGTCTGCTAAGGGCTACAATAGCTTGCGTATAGGCCCATCAGCTCCTGAAAAGCGTGTGACACTTGGAACAATGGAGAACAATAATGTATGCAGAGCTACGAGTACGTTCAGAGAGAAGCTCACGATGCAATTCGGCATAAATCGACCCACAAGACAAGAAATCATCATCGAGGATTTGTGTAACCGCAACTGACAGGATGACAGGCACAAACTGCAGCCAAGGAAGCGTACCATGCTGTGCGAGTACTGAGTAACTTAGCGCAAATTTACACTTCCGGCGTGGTTCTTTTGAAAGGAGTCGGATTTTATCGTCGGACCAAAAATCCGCCCTCCACTCGGGCACTTTTCAACAAGTCACCTCTTACTCACACGAGGTGACAGAACAACGCTCTTGCGATACGCCTCTGTGTGCTTTGTGTAGCTCTCCCCGTCTCCCTTTTTCCGAAAATTCGCTTCTGGCGTGACATGAAATTAGAGATCCACGGCAAAAGGAGGATCGAAAAGAAGAAATGGCGTCCCTTCCTTCTCGTCGGCAGTTCCGAACATAAAGGTTCAACTGATTCTTTCTCCGCGGAGTTCAGGTCACGAAGGAATCCTTCTCTGACATCCGCAACATCCCAATCACTCACGACCGTACTAGCCTTCTTCTTCCTGCTGTCCTTTCAAGACTTATGAAAGAAGAGCTTCCCGCGGCTTCTTCCTTTTTACATTGAGCTTATTGCTTTCCTTCTTCATCCGTCTTGTGAGAAAGGTGAACTGTCAAGAGGTAGCGCATGATGTTCAGGACCTTGGAAACAAAGCCATGACTCAGTCCTGACATGCAGCACGGAAAAGTAAACCTTACTGTTGCACAGATTATACGACTACGTGCGGCCTCGACGCCCTCGGTACGCTCGGCGAGCCACGGAAAGCAAGTGCACTTTGCAGAATAGCCGAATCGTGTGATATGGGGTCCAAGAGCTTCACATAACGCTGCACCAAAGCGTCTTTCCGCTTGCCAACTTCGTATGTTCATTCGCCTGATGGCTGTCTCTTAATCCTGTAGCCGGATTCTAATACTTCTTGCTCGCTCGCAACGACAACTATCCGACTCATCCGAGGCTAGAGCTGAAAACGGGCCAAGATGCATTTGTGCGATGCTCGCCAGGTTGCTATCTTGTTCAATTGGGTTCACACTCAAATCTCGTTCGAGAGAACTCGGACCTCTTGGGAAAACCTTTTCTTTCGAGCATCTTCATTGGCTGACATGTGGTACAGTACAGTACATCACCTTGAGTGCCGAGTTGAATACCGAGCGCTGTCAAGGCGCATGACTGGCAAGCACACTTTTCTCATGTACACAGCGTTCGTGCAATGTTCGCATCGGACACTTTTTTTCCTCCTCAGCAATTTCGTTTCTTGGCGGCTTTTCTTATCCGTGACTCCGCGGCAATGAATTTCCGTTGATACTGGACACCACGAGCATAATACTAGCGAGGGCCATGGTTTGCATTAGAAGGTCTTCTTCTTTTCACCGGGTTTCAGTCTTGATACTTCTGGTTTGGTCTGAGCTCCGCAGGTCTTCGTGATTTGATTCCATTGTTCTTCTATGCGATGCTGATACCACAAGTTTGTTCATCTCGATTTAGAGCTTGATTCGCCGTGAGGCACTTTGCCGCTCTGCGTTTTGTTTTCTGAAACATCTCCCGACATTGCTCTACCGGTCGGAGTTGTTTTGTATGCCCTTCCATCTGTAAGCAAACAGAAGCTGCTTACTTGTCTATTCACGATATACTGATCACTGTCCGACTTCCAAAGAGGCTTGACCCCCACGAGACCCTTCGTGGTCGGAAACTTTGCCGCTCCGGAACCCTTCGCTGTTCTCGTTACCCACGACATCGTGGTCCCTCAAGATCTGTTTGTTCTCAACTTTGATTGCCCCTTTTCGACTGACATACTAGCAAGAGCCTCAGACTAGAACGATTTGAGCTGCGTTCTGTGGTGTGTCAATAGAGTGTCTTCGGAACAGGATAGAACAGAGCAAAAGGTGGCTCCGAAACGAGCAAACCCAAACTGAAAGTTTGTCTCAGATGCTTGCTTACAGAGTATGTAGATCGGCGGGGATCCAATTCGCATTTAAGATCTTTGGCAGCTTTTTCCGCTGTAGCCTTTCATAACTTGCATAAATTGAGAGCTCACGACATTGTCAGCCAAAGAAGATCTTGCCATCACTCGAAGCAGTCTGCATTTGTTGAGCCTGTTACCATTCGTTCACTAAGGGTAGGATTGATGCTAGATATTGTAGCATGAGGCAAAGGGCAACCAAAGCGAAACGCGGAGCGGGCGGGTAATTTCTGTCTCCAAATCAGAAAACAATAAAGTCAACAAAAAATAACTGAAAAAAAAGGGATCCAAAATGTTTGCAGCAGCAGCCAAGTTCTTTTCAGCGCAATCATGCTGTCTCAATTTTCAGCGTCTGAGCAAATACTAGAGGCATGAGCTGTAGCGTCTCCACGACGAATGGTATTGATCCAGAAGAATAAGGGTCCAGGGCAGGACAGGCTCAATGAGGGTCTCGCACCTCAAGCACCGAGGCCAAACGTGCGCACCGTTCGGTCGAGGCTCGAAACGACAATGTTGCCATCACGGTGATCCCATGCCAACCCAGTCAAGTTCGCCGCGCCTTCCAATTTTGCCAAATGGCCCCATGACTTGTTCGCATACACGTTGACGCTGTCCGTAGCCACAGCCAGAAACTGGAGCGAAGGGTCGAACTTGACCGCTGATACGCCCGTATCTCCTTCCTCTTCGATGGTCAATTTGCCAACCGCAGTGAGCTTGCGCAAATCCCAGACTTCGACCTTCTTGCCTTCATCTGAGGCTGCTGCAAGGTAGTACCCGTTCTCGCTGAAGTGCAGAGAGGATACACGGCCGGACAGTTCGGTTTCAAGGGAGGAGGCGTTTGAACCCGACTTGATGTCCCAAATGCGGATTGCGCCGGTAGATGTGCCGGTCGCTGCGAGCTGACCGTCAGGATGGAAGGCAAACGACTCGTAGACATCTTCTAGGCCGGGTTCGAGATGAAGAATCTCAGAACCATCGGTGAGATTGCGCAGCGTCAAAGTACCATCGCGACCTGCAGTACCGAAGAAGGCGTCAGATGGGTGGACGTCCAAGCCGGTGACTTCACCTTTGTGCGCGTCAACGGTGCTCGAGAGTGCATACGCCTGTGCTTTGGCGCCTGTTGCACCACTGGGAGTCCACACTTTCACCTTGCCATCCTCGCTTGCAGAGACAACGTACTCAGGCAGCGTCGTTCCATCGCCGGCAGCTTCGGATCCCAAAGGTGCATCAAAGATTCCGGTAGTAGCGACACGGGTGATGCGTTTGGTGTGTCCCTTGAGCGTCGCCAGCACTTGATCCTGCTTTCGGTCATACACCTGAACATTTTTGTCGTTTCCACCAGTGACTAGCACATTGCCATCGGCGGACAAGGTTAGACACGAAACGCCAGCAGGCTTGGCGTGATGCATCGACGGCAAGTTTTGCACCTCTGCGAACTCGGCCATGGAGACTTGTGTAGCGTAACCCTCTGGTGCCTTGCGCTTCGACTTTGCCTTTCGCTGGCTTGAGAGCCTTTTCGCCGTGGAATCGATGACCTCGACAATGTTTGCAGGAAGCGCGCTACCACTCGGTGCGGAGCCGTTCTCGGCATGCGCCGAATCGGACATCTCGACGTCTTGTGCAGTTCTTGAAGAAGAAGGGCCAGCGCCGATGGTACCTTGGATGTTGGCTAGCGCCTCGCGTGCCTGGTCTCTCTCGTTGAGCAAACGAGCAATGACTCTAGCGCTTGCATCGTTGGCGTAAAGCGCGTGCGCGAGCTCTTGCCGCAAATTATCGTAGTGCTTCTTGAGCGTAAATGTTTCCAGAATAATGGCGTCGTATTCGTTCTGCAGAGATGTGAGCAAGGAAGGGATCGAGCTGTGTTGTGGTGGACGAGGTACTGCCGTCTTGGGATCTGTCGGAATCAAGGGATGAAAGCGAAGAGTCAGCACATCATTCTCCATAGATATCGACGGCAGCTGGGCTGTTGTAGCTGCAGTTTCATGCGACGATGCAGCTTCTTCGAGGCTGTTTGAGCGTGCAGCAGGTGGTGTCAGAACTCGTGGTGTAGTCGTCGCCCGAAGGCTCATCAACAGCTTCTAGTTGATATGTAGTTTTTGAGAAAGCGATTTCATCCTTTAAATCCTATTGCCTTGTTGCTCTGCATCGCCGCATAGTCTGCGTAGTTGGCTGAGACTCGATGTGGTACTCGAGTATAATGGTGTACTTACTTGACTTGATCTCGACGAGATCGTCCAACTCAAGCGAATCTCCCGTTACCGGGTCCTTGCCATTGTCATTGATGTATTTTTGAATGAGACGCTGCTCATAGACAAGACCGCTCTTCTTGGAGACGACCGGAACCTTTGGTGGTTCTCCAGAGACTGTTTGATTGGATCGAGTGTGAAAGAAGACACGAAAGCATCAGCAACTATTGCAAGAATCTGATGTCCGTCTTATCGAGCCGAGCAAGCAGAACTTACTAGCACAGAACATGATCGGAATATCCTCGCCCTTGATGTGGGCTGCTTGCAAGGGATGGTATATAGATGGTTGAGAGAACGTTGGCTGGAGAAACAGACGAAAACCGATGTCGAACAGGTGGAGCGTGGATGCAAAATGAAGAAAGCTTCCAAATGATCAGTCGCGTCCACGCTTTTTTCCAACAACTGTGTCTTCTCGCACGATACAAGCCAGTGTGTGAGTACAAATGTATAAAGAGATGGCGTAACAGTGAGTAAACAGCCCTCTTGCTGTTAGATAGAGCTTTGCTGTGTTCTCTATCAGTCTTTCTGACCACACCCAGATGAGACCAAGGGGTCAACAACTTCAGAAGATGGCTGCTGCCAGTGAGCTCGCCTTTGTGCACGACGAAGGCACTGAATCATAATCTCGTGCGGTTTTGGGACCATTTGAGACTGCACTTCGGCCGCATCAAGAAGGGGTTTGTTTTCCCCGCAAAACGAGGGCCTTTTAACTGCTAAAATGCGCACTGACCCTCTTCCACTCTTCCAGGAAACAATATGTTCAACGAAGATTCTTCCACAGCTGATACTTTCATGAGGCGATCATAGTCAAGGTTCGCTGAGTCCATGCTTAAAGTCGAGCTAAGGACAAAGGAGAGCAAAGAGCGAATCTAAGCCTGCTCAGCTTGAGACGGTGATAAGATTGTGACTTTCTATGGACACTCATGGGGAGGATCACGTTGTGTCTGGCAAATTAGATGGCCGACCCATCGAGAAGCCAGAGTCGAGAGAAAATTCAGTTGTGTGGGGAAGACTCAGGCTTGCCATTGCTCTCAAAGCCAACGGAAAGCGAGGCAAAGGAGCAGAGTTACCGGGTATTCCGGCTAAGCGACGTTCAAAAAAAGTGACCGCGCTTTGGTGTTGCTGTGTCTCGAAAGGATGCGGGGGAGTTTCGCAGCGCGCCAGACCCTTGTCGACCGTGCGATGTGTATTGCCATACTTCGACTGCCTACTTCTCTGTTCCGGGTTGCATTGCTGGGCTTGAGCTTCTCATCTTCTCGCTTGATCGCTCCCTACCTTCTGCCTCCACCATCTCGAATTCGAACGGATCGTCTATAGCCTTGCTTGCCAGCACAAGTCTACACGCCCGTTGATTAGATCACATCTCCTTCCTACCTGTCACCGCACTTCCTCTGATAAAGGATCATAGCAAAGTAAGTTGATGCTCTGTCATCCACAAGCAAGCTGTTCTACAACGGCTGCGCTCAAAAGAAACGAGCTTGGCCGTAGTGTCCGCCTTGGTTACACTCGGAAGCGACCAGATTTCGAAATAAGCATTGCCCGCAGCCATCGGCGATGTCCGAATGTGCACGTCCCAGCCGGTCTGCTTTCTACATCACACAGACGCCTTTTAGGGTCGCCCTCAAATGTCGTATTGCCGTTTGCTGACTTCAGCTCCACTTCTCTCCTCTGTGCCTCCAATATTCTTCTAACCTCCATATCGTCACTTGAACCCCATTTCAGAATGGCAACTGTTGTCTCGAAGCCGTCACCCATGACGACCAACCCGCTGCTTGTCGGCTACCTCTCGGCGCTTGCCGCCAACCCTCTCCGCACCAAGTAAGTCTTTCGTTCTGCTAGGAGACAAGTCTGCAACCTGCCGTGTCTAACACATCTTACTGCCTCTTATCATGCTAGGATGATTACATCGGGTGTCCTCTCTGCTCTCGCAGAAGTGCTTGCCGGTCACTTTGCCGGTGTTGCCCCTACCAACACCAAGACTCCCTCTTCGCTTGACGAAAAGAAGCGCCAAGCTCAACAGAACCCCGTCGGCCTTCTCCAGGCCTATGCTGCCAAGCTTGGCATCAACGAGCGTGCCCTCAAGATGTTCGTCTACGGCTTCTTCGTCTCTGCTCCCATGGGTCACGTTCTCACTGGTCTTCTCCAGAAAGCCTTCGTCGGCCGCACCACTACCCGTGATAAGATCCTCCAAATCATCACCTCCAACCTTACCGTCTCGGTGTTTGCCAACACAGTCTACCTTTCGTGCATGGCCTACATCAACGGTGCTCGAGGTGTCGAGAACATCAAGAAGGCCGTCAAGGCTGCTTTCTGGCCCGTCATGCGAGTCACCTGGACTACCAGCCCTATCACCATTGCTGTTGCCCAGAACTACTTGCCTGCTGTCGTGTGGGAGCCTTTCTTCACCTTCATCAGGTTCATCTTGGCAACGTACTTCAACACTGTCGCCAAGAAGAAGCAGATGAAGTTGGCCCGACAGGCCAAGCAAACCAGCCTCGACGGCGATCTTGCCAAGGGTGCTGCTCAGGGCAAGTAAAAATGCAAGCAGCACGAAAGATTCTTACACTGTATCATTCGACTAAGAAGGTGACATTGTATCAAAGGTTACGCAACGTCGTCAGTGTCCGTGCGACGTTTGAAGAAACTGAGTCACGCAACGTAAGCATGTGGGAAGAAATGTGCTTGATTATCGGGTCGAAATCTATGTGTATCACATCTAAGTCTATGACGATCATCTCGAGCATCTGTATGAGATGACTGACCGCTTTTACTCATCAACGAGCTGAAAGCTGATAGTCGCATAAGTCAAGTTCTCATCTTTGGTACTCCTCAACGTGTAGCGCACTGGCATGTCCTTGAACCATTTAGCCACGTTCAGCTTCACGGGCCCAATGCCGAGGTTGAAAGTGTTAAAGTCCATCGCATCTGTGAAGAACGATGCGCCATAAACGACGTCCGGATCGTAATGAAAGTCGAGTCTGTTCTTCTCCGATGCGAAGTGCTTGCGTCGTCGAGGAACTGGCAGCGACTGAGTGGTGAAGATGAAGGCGTTGTCTTCGATCATATCGGTGCCGGGGTCGGCGAAGCGCCAAGGGCCCAACTCCTCATCGAGCTTGGAGGGGGCAGCCTGGTTGGCACCACCTTGAGCACTGTTACTTCGGGAGATGTGGGTATGAGCAAGGGCATCGGCAAGCTTGAAGTCTCCATCCTTGAGACCGTCTGATTTGGCGGATTCTTCCATCTCGTGGCGCACCGCGGTGGCGATGCGCTCCAGCTTTGGCATCTCGGGCTTCTCCTCAGCAGCAGAAGACCTAATTTTGCCTTGTGCCGACGACGGGGCAGCGGCAGAGGGAGCAGGGGCGGCAGCTTCGGCCTCATCGAGTGGTGCAGCAACACCGTGCTTAGGCTTCGGTGCCACAAGAGTAGGAGCATTGGAGCTGTCATTCTCCTTGACATCGCCAGGGGGAGCAGCTGCGATGTCATTTGCTCCAATATCGCTGAAGCTGCCACTGCCAACACGAGGCGACATGGGCATTTCTTCGGGTCCGTAGCCGTGATTTGGCGTCAAAGCACGATCAGGTGTGCGGTCGAGCTCAGTACGTTTGCCAGTACCGAGGAAGGAGAGTGTCTGGCCGGCTGGACCGTGTTGAACATCGTTGGAGCCTACGCTGCCCAAACTGGCCTGGCGCCCAGGAGCACGCACCTCTGCGTGGGAGGATTCTGCCTCGGAATGATTGCCAGAACTGCTACCTCCACGCAACTTTGCGTGGTGAGCGTCGAGGAGTGCACGCACTCGTGGCTCGTCCTTGAAACCGACGAAACGCCAGTACTTTTTGAGAATGCGCTCCTCCTTAGGTGCACTGCTACCGCCAAAGCCACCAAACCAGCCCTTCTTCTTCTTTGCAACTCCACTACCGTTCTTCTCGCTTATGCTGCGGCTGCGGTCTAGCGACTCGCGTGGGACAATGTCTCCTTCGTCCTCGTCATCAGTAGCGTGAGGACTGGCCACAAGAGCATTCTGTGGATCGTGATTCGACTTTTCGGGATCAATCATGGGTGTAGGTGGTCGAGAGGTATCGGGTGTGTTACCGCGGTGAGTGTGCCGCAACACCACTACAGCGTCGTGCGCACGTGATGGAGCTGGCCAGGCACAGAAGGTATTCATGCACGCAATGTAGGGCGACATGATGTAAGGACGACCGGAGTCCGGATGAAGCTCGTAGAAGGTGCAAGGGTCGATGTACTTTGCGACTCGCATACCTGCATTAAAAGGAGCCCGAGGGAAGTCGACGAATCGGTCGAAGTCGGTACCGAACAGTACATCATTTCCGCTCAAACGCTGCTTGAAACGGCCTTCGATCTGAATGCAGAACTTGCGCGAACGACCTTCGAAGTATTCCCGGCCCGGCTCGCCTTCTTTGGCACCAGGCGCGTCTAGGATGCGGACCAGGACGCGACCAACGAAGTGCTCGGTCTCGATCTCGTGAGGGTGGAGAGTGTCATTGAGGCGAGCGTCTTCCATGTGGAAGCGATCAGGACCGACCTGAACCTTAAGACGAGGCATGTTGTCCAACGATTATGTGTACTGAGATCGATGTTCCTGTAGACTTCTACGATGAGGGTACCGATGTTCGATTGTGGCTGTTGGATTGGGGTCCTCTTATACACGGGTATACGTTCTTCCAACCGGTGCTGGATTTCAGGTGCGTTGAGGGCTGATCCTGTACACCTGAAATTGGGAGTCGATGATGCAGAGGAGAGCTAAAGCAGACTTTGATGCTGCAGATAGGAGTTGTGATGCAAATGAAGTGTGGGTTGATGATGGCAATGCTGGAGGAGCGTTGCAGTCCGTGAAGATCGAACTTGATTTGATCTAGAGAATGGGGTATCGAAAAGGTACAGTGGGTATGGGCGGTATTTGGTCGCTGTCCGTAGAGCTGATGATGGAAACAATGTGGTGGAAATGAAGAAGGGCCTAAGACGTTGGTTGGCAAGCAAGGAAGTGATCAAAGAGGGCTGAGCTGACGGAGGAGTGTCAATGTTTAGAAAACTGTGAAAAGTGGCCTGACCGAGAAGGCCAGGAAAGTGTTTTTCTCTCCACCTCGGCGTTTTGATGCTTACTCCTCACTTCGGCACGATTTTGTACCTTGAAGTTCGTGGCCTTCTCTTGCGTTTGAAGATCTGCAGACAGCAGTAGTGGTTTCACTTTGAGCTGCATCCAACGTCAGATGTCATTTCACCTCGGCATGTGCCGAACCAGGCTTGCTCCGTCGCACACCCGATGCAAAGCCCTCAGTGCGAAAGAAGCTCGCCGCTCACTGTAATCCCCACAAGCTCGTTTGTGTGCCTTATGATATGTGGGCGGGATGCCTTATCGACCACGTTGACTTTCCAGCACGCTAGCGTGTGGATGCCTGCCTTCCATGTCTTCAACTATTCTTGTGGAACAAAGGATCAGCTCACATTGAACTGTGCCACCAAATTTTTTCGGGAAACAACATGCACATCGCTGCAGTGGACCTGCATGCGATTTTCTTCTTCCAAGCGCTATCGATTCCGTCGACGTGCACGACTTTTACACTCAAATTCAGTCATTACAAGCTTGCTTTGGCCAGACATTCATGAGCAACACACCGATTCAGGAGAAGAAGCATGACTGTGGCAAATCACAGCAAGGGCATTGTTGAAGATGACTGCATGCCGCGGCAGAGTCCGTGAGTGTTGTTCTCCACTTTCTTACACATATTATTTTTGTCCGGAAACTTTTTGTTTCGCCATCACAAGCGAAGCCCACCTTTCGTCACACGCGTAAGAAAGCTAAATTTTGTTGCCGCGGTCATTTTTTGAGTAGTTGGCGATCTTCCACGGATCTGCAAAGACTTGACCTCACTCTGTATCGGGAACGAAGTATGATAGATCGGGAGATCGGCTCTCACTGCTGAGTCTTCTCAAACGAAGGTGTTCAACTTCGGTCTTCTCACTTGGTACTCAGATTGCGACGATTTGCGTATTGCGTCAGATAGTGCTTTGTGAAAGGAAACCAAGACTGCTATTTACGATCATGGAAGGGTAGTAACATTGGTGCTTTGCGTAAGGCATGGGTGAGATGCCCACTTACTGACCAAGTCCCTTTCGGAGACCGTCAGTAAGGGCCCAGATACCCCATGCACCCGGGTCAGGAGGCATCTCACCTTGGTCCTTGCTGCCCACATAGGTAGCACGGCCGAGACGGGGAGTCATCGCTTGTGTCTTCTCAGCACCTACCTTGGAGGCTTGAACCGCCTCAGCAATCGACTTGCCAGCTCCGAGGGCACGGCAGAAGGGGTCGAGGGCATCCACCAAGGTCCTGTCTCCAGGACGAGCGGGAGTGTATCGACCCAAGTTCTCGAGCGCATCGAGAGCCGCCTTGCCCCATACCTTGGCATCAGCCTGGGCTCCCTGAGGGTTCGACAGCAGCGACTGAACGAGTCCAGCGAAGAACAGCGCGTAGATTGCACCCGAGGTACCACCCATGGCGTACTCGAGCACCTCACCGATAGCAATCAGTGTGCCAGCGGCGTTGTCAACAGGAATCTCGCCCTTCTCGAGCGCCTTCTTGACCTCGTTACCGGCCTGAGCGAGCGTCTCACCGCAATCACCATCACCTACGATGGTATCGTAGCGTGTCAACGTAGGCTCGATCTCGACGGTAGCATCGCATGCGGCAATAATCGCCTTCTTAACGAGCTCAGGGTTAGGGTTGACTGGGCCGTTGGACGAAGCACCAGGATCAGCGAGACCGCTCACGGATCCACCGGCCTTGCGAACAGACTGGAGGTGGTCGGCAGCCTCCTTCTCCTCGGCCTTACGGTCTCGAGGATGACCGCTAGCGGATCCCCAGCCGCTCTGCACACCGAGCCAAGAATAGGCAGTGGTGGGATAGTCAAGCAACTCGAGCAAGCTCTGACCGGTATTCTTCTCGAAACGCTTTTGGTTGATGAGCGAGACACCGAAACCGGGTGCGTTGAGCGAGGTCATGTAAGGACCACAGAGAACGCGGCAAGGGTGAAGGTTCCATTTGCTTTCGAGCAACTCGATGGTGAGATCGGTGATGGCGTTCATCTCAAGCTGGCTCATACCACCGAGGTTGTTGACAAACAGAACGGGGGCGTCATCCTTATCGAAGGGAGTGTAGGCGCGATCCTCATCATTGGGGTCGAGAAGGAGCTGAAGCATCTCGGCGAGGAGTGCCTCAGGCTCCGGCTTCTTGTCCATGTGCTTGAAACCGGGCTCGTTGTGAATACCCATACCGAGCTCAGCGGCCTCTTCGGCGAGGGCACCGCGCTCCTCATCGCCCTTGGGACGACCTGGAACGTGGCAATGGTCGAGAGAAGTACCGATCGAAACCATGTTGTCCATCAAGTTGCGGCCAAGGTCGGCGATTCGCTTGACATCGAAGCCCTTGTCGGAGGCGGCACCGAGAATCTTGCAAGTGAAGATGTTACCAGCGAGACCACGGCGGCCAACGAGACCACCACGCTTTCGGCCGACGGCAACGTCATCGGCCACAATCACAGCCTCAACGCCACCGCCCTGCTTGCCAGAATAAGCCATAGCAGCGCGAGCTTTCTCGGCAGCAAGACCGAAGTGAAGGCAGTCACCAGTGTAGTTGTTAACAACCATGACGACACCAGCATCGTGGTTGATCAGGTCAATGCCCGAGCAGATCTGAGCAGCCGAGGGTGAAGCAAAGATGTCACCGGAAATGCAGGCAGCAAGCATGCCCTTACCAACGAAACCGGCCTGAGCAGGCTCGTGACCGGCACCGCCACCAGAGATGACGGCGACCTTCTTGTTGTCGTGGGAAGGATCATAAACGACTTTGTGGGGAGAGTAGCTGAAAGATTCAGGGAGAGATCAAGAAAGCACTGTCAGTAATTGCCTGAGTCAACCAACATCTTGCACTGCATACGGTGACCCGTCGCAATCCAAATGCGTGGTAAGAACATTCATAGCGTGCCACTCGATACTCACTATCGTAGAGCGGGATTCTGCGCCACCGTGCCGCGAAGGTTGCGGTCCACGAGGCCGGTGGAGCTATCGAACATGTGCTTGGTCGCCATCTTGAGGATCTGGCCGGGCTCGAAGCGCACTACAAGTACGTGAACGGGAGGATAGTGAGGTGTGAGCCCTTGGTGTCAAATCGAAGGAGAGGATGAGGAAGAATAGAAGATTCGAGGGTATAAGTTCGTTAGGAATCAAAAGCTGGATACAGGTTGAGGTGGGAAAAAAGAAAGGGATGTCTTGGCTCAATACGATAAGTAGGTTTAAGAGTGGCGAATCGATTCTCTGCTGGTTCAAACCCAAAGAATTGTCTTGTCTTCCGTGTGCCCAAGCCCACCACTGATGCTACCTGTTCGGGCAGCCTTTGCGAAAAACCCCGCATTTTTGTCGCAAGCTTGTGGTTCGTGCACAAATCTAGACAGCTCGGTGACTTTTGTTGTTTTCCCTCGGCCATCAAACGTTTGATGGCCGAAGGAAAACACATACTGTACACCCAATGCTGGTATTCTCAGGTCGGCCGACTAGATCATCTTGTGGCAGTGGATCTTCATGCCAAGAGTCTCCGCATACTGGACATGATCCGATCATTGGACTCTAATGTAGTCGATACACTTCCGAGCGTCGATCTTCCGAGCTCTCCACTGTAGGTGTCATCTTCAAAAAGGGAGCTAGATGTGGGGGTCGTACGAACGTAAACATGAATGGTCGATCGACATCGCAGGACGCGGCAAGCTGCGCATCGGGTGTTGACGAGAGCGCGGGTAATGTCTCTGTGGGGCTTGCTTTGAGCGGTCAGCATGTAAGTGGGAGGGTTGTCTGCTTCCTTCCCACGTTGTGGGAGAAGACGGTGGCGAATCGGTGGAAGACTATTTCGCCGATAGCCGGTCCGTTTCCACTCCGCCACGCATCTTCGCAACAGGAGAACACATGTAGTTCCGTGAAGAGACGGAGACGAGCTGACTAGGTCCGTCAAGAGACGGAGATGAGCTGACTAGGTCCGTCAAGAAGCGGAGCCCACAAGAACGTCACTTTGACGCAAGTGCAAACCTGCTTGAACGAATGGAATTGACGACCGAATGCCGCGTTTTCGAAAGGGCCGTGGAGATGGTTGTGGATTTGACGATAAAGATCCTTGTACATTGAGACGCCAAAATATCAACAGCTTGTCCTTTCTTTTGCACGATTGAATACATTGAAAGGAGGAGTTACCCAATGCAGATTAGCCTGTCTGTCGTCAAAAGTGAATCTGTTGGCCTGATCCACAAAGACTCGGCTTGGATCCGAGCTTGGATTCTGCATAGCAACGATTCCAGACACCAGTTGCAAACCACAATAAGCACGGAATCCGCTTTGGTCCAGATATGAGACCCCCAAGCTAAGGATCCATTCGTTGCAAGTGTCGATGAAAAAATAGATCGATCTACTCTCACCCACTCGTGGGAGCCAATACCCCGTCACACAGGCTTGGAGACCGGTGGCAAATTGAATCGGTGGGAGAGCGGAAAATCGCGTCGGACAACTATTTCGCCGATATCCGATCCGCTTCCCATCCGCCCACATGCATCTTCGCAACAAGAGAACACATGGAGTTCCGTGAAGAGACGGAGACGAGCTGACTAGGTCCGTGAAGAGACGAAGATGAGCTGACCAGGTCCGTCAAGAAGCGGAGCCGACAAGAACGTCACTTTGACGCAAGCCTGCGTCAAAGCGAAGGAGCTGACGACCGTCGGCGAAAAACTTCGAAAATCGCCTCGGTGTATGTGTTTTGTGTTTGTGTTTTGTGTTTTGTGTCTTGTTCTTCTCCAACGGAAAAGTGACAGCTCCTGTCAACTCGAACCAGCTTCAGTAGAGTATCTGTTGTTGTATCAAGTCACCCATACACAACCACCACCACCACCACCCGACTCGCAACGATTATGTTTTCCTACCCTGCAACCGCTGCACGATCAGCTCGATCATTCACAAACCTCGCTCAGAGCGCTCGAGCCGTGGTCCGAAACGCGGCGCCGCGTACCTCCACTCTGCCTCGAGCGTTTGCCACTTCTTCTCGATGCTTGAGCAACGACGAGAACAGAGGCAAGGCCAAGCCTCTTGATGGGCAACCCTTTGCTTCTACCAAGGATGATGTCATCGTCCCGTATCCAGAAGACAGTTCGCGTGATCCTCGAGACGATGTCGGACACAACACCACTGGAGGACGCGTTGGTCGACACTCACAACGTACGCTCGCCAGCTTTTCGATGGAGAACAAGGTCTGCGTCGTCACCGGTGCTGCTCGAGGTATCGGCAACTTGATTGCACGTACATTCGTCGAGTCTGGTGCCAACTCCGTCGCCATCATCGACCTGAATGAGGAAGAGTGCAATCACGCCGCGAAGGAAGTCGAAGATTGGTTCCTCAAGCACGGAGGAGTTAAGCCCGGAGAACTTGATATTCAGGGATTCGGCTGCGATATTTCCGACGAGGCGCAAGTGCAAGATGTTGTTGGTCGCATCCACGAGCGTTTTGGAAAGATCCACGTCGCTGTCAACTCGGCAGGTATCGTTGAGAACTTCCCTGCTACCGAGTACCCCACTCCCAAGCTCAAGAAGCTTTTCGACATTAACATCAACGGGTCCTACTTTGTCGCTCGAGAGGTCGCCAAGAAGATGATGGACGACAAGATCAATGGCTCGATTGTCATGATCGCTTCTATGTCTGCCTCGGTTGTCAATGTGCCTCAGGCCCAGGCTCCTTATAATGCATCCAAGGCGGCCGTCAAGCATCTTGCCAAGTCTATGGCTGTTGAATGGGCGAAATCCGGCATCCGTGTCAACTCGCTCTCTCCTGGCTATATGCTCACCTCTCTTAGCCGAGCCGTGCTCGAAAATAGCCCTAACGGCAAGGAGCTCCGCACAACTTGGGAAAATTTGACTCCTATGGGTCGTCTTGGTGACCCTGAAGATCTCAAGGGAGCTGTCGTATATCTCGCCAGTGACGCTTCTGCTTTCACCACTGGAGCTGATCTCATCGTTGACGGCGGCTATACCTCCGTTTAAGGCGCTAAACTTCCTCCGTTCTCTGCCCGAAATAAAAGCAAACAGCTCTTCTTCATCCTCAGGACTGCATGTCATATCTTTAATGGAATCATCATACGTGTCACCGCATCATCATGTGTGCTCCTTTGATTGAGTCAAAAGCGCTATGTTTGTAGAGTTGGTTTCGAACCTCGAGACCAGTTTGTTACCAAGACCGGGCTAACATGAACTTTCCGCAAAAATTCAGCGGAGCCGAATTGACAGGCTGAGCCCCCCTGACCTTGGGAAGCACGAGCCATACACACACGCGCGTTTTTGCTTAGCATCACTTCTTCCCCTCATCCTCCACTTTGAACGACATCAACGATCCCATCGACATCATGAGGACGACAACAGCTATCGCATCGCTGCTGACGGCTGCAGCATGCGTATCGGCTAGCACCTCTTCGCATCCCGTGCTTGCATTCACATCGCAGCAAGCCTCCAACCTTAGGCTTGAGCTTCCTTCCGACTCGAGCATCGACAGCTTTGTAGACACGCTTTTTGCATCTGGCAAGTCATCTCCAGCTTGCAAACTTGATGCCATCGCAACTGTATGGGCTGATCACTTGGATCGCGATACATTCGCAAGCTTGCGACACACCTCTACCGACTCACTCAGGGCAAGATCGCTCGACGCTCCCTCGCAGGTCACCTTCAGCGCTGCCCCGAATGCAAACACGACCCTCGTCTTGGCAGAACGTATCTCTGAGACCTGCAATCTAGAGAGAATCTCCGTATCCCAGCTCAGTGATTTGGCTCAGTCGCAGGTCGCATCAACTTCGGACTCAAAAGCCTTCCCATTCGTTGAGATCTTGGTCAAAGATCTTCCAAGGCAAGGTAAGTCAGATTCTCAGCTGCTTCGTACTAATGAGCAGGCGTCTACAGCTCGTCGTATTCGTGTCTCTTACTGACATCATCTCCGCCCTTCTCATAATTTCATCCCTTGCTTTCAACGACAATTCAGAGCCTCAACTGCTAAAAGCTTTGGAGTCTTTGGACGAACAGCATCCGCGCAACTTGGTAATCGTGATGCAGAACGGACTTTTGCATCAACACACAAAGCGTCAGGTATGTTCCGACAATGGTCTGCCTTTCAGTTTCTTGTCCTCTCAATCAAGCTCACAAAAATCTTGTGCTGTAAACTTTCCGCACTTCTTGTTCTCTTGCAGTACGTCGCACCTTCGTCCTCCAGCGGAAACTGGACGGAGCCCACTGGTGGTATCTTCGCCAGGTATCAGGTACGTGCATGACTTTAGATTGGGGCATCATTCGTGGACAGGGCGCTGACACACCATCTCGAACCTGTCTCTACGCACGCCTGTGGATCCAACAGCTCTTCTCTACACCGCTTATCTTGACGCTGTTACTCGTGGGTGGTGTATTGCTTCCTATCGTGTACTTTGCGGTTGCACAGCTTGCTCAGGTGCAGACTCCAGACCAGATGGGTGTCCGCAAGGATCCCATCTCTGGCGACAAGAAGATGCAGTAGATACCAATCTGCCCATACACACCATCGGCTCTCATATTTCATCAATCTTGGTTCGATCATGTCTTCATTTGCAATTTAGTACATTCTGTTCGGCATTGTCAACGTGATACAGAAATCTGCGCAACACTTCTAAACCCAGATGGGACAGGAAACACGAATAATCTCAGAAACCAGGCAGCAAGTACAAGCGATGAGAATATGCTTTACATTCTGGCAGTCGAGATTGACTCCGAAGACATCATTACACTATATTTACGACATCGTGAGCGCATAGCCTGTCCCGTATCACACAGGTTTCATTTTGGTTTCTATATTCTCTTAACTCAAATGAGGGAGGGTAGAAGGTCCGGCCTGAGCCATTTTCTCGTCTGATCCAAATGACGAGTTCTGGGCCTGTTCCAGCGCTCGCTGTTGTCGCTGTTGTGCCTTGAGCTGTCTTGCTTCCCTCCTCTCGGCGGCGCGCTTGGATTCCCAGTAAGTCTTACCACCAAACCTGAGCGCCAATCGACCCTCCCTCCAGATCTGGTACCACAGGTACCCAGCGACGACGAACCAGTATCCGACATACATGAACACCGATCCGTAAGTTGCAGTGTTGTTCCAACCTACGAGCGAGTTCAAGATACCCCAACCAGTGCCACCCTTGTTGTTCTCAGGGTTTCCGTAGTTGAAGTGCCAGATGTAACCTTGCGAGTCGTACGAACCGGGTCCATCACCAGACTCGGCAGCGGAATCACCAACGAGCTTAACGTAAGAGTAGAATTGGAGGTAGTAGACTGCACGGCTGGCCATACCCGCAGCAATGAGGAGGAGGAAGCAAGTGGAACCGACGAGGAAGATTCGGACTGACAGGACGTTGCCGGATCGGAAGATGAGGAAACCAATCAGCAGACCAACAGCGAGACCGACAATGGCAGGAAGAGGGATGGAAGTAGCAGGAAGACCAAGTGAGACACCACCAATAAAGACCACACCTTCCAAGCCTTCGCGAAGGGTGGTGATGAGAGGGATGGTGAAGAGTGCAAGTGTGCCGCGGTTCAAGCGTAGCTTGAGGTCACTGACAGCGCCAGAGGGCTTGGAGAAGAGACCGCGGAGACCACCCTGTCGTCGAGACTGGGTATGAGGCATAGTAGGGACAACGTCGACGGCCTCAAGAGGGTTCATCTTTTCTGTACCAGTGGTCTTGAGACCCGCCTCTTCGGAAGCGACTCGGCGGCCGGATGATGACGAGGAGGCAACATCGGAGGAAGCAGCAGCAGTGGCATTGGCGTTGTTGATGACGGTAGTCTCGCCTTCTTCGTCTCGGACACGATTAGGTTGAATGTTCTTTTCGCTGAAGGCGCTCTCGAGTTTACGCTTCCACTTGCGCTTGCTGTTACCGGCACGCAGGATGGCGAGCGACATCGGAGTGATAAGCAAGACGGCTACAAGACAGAAAATACCCTCCCAGAGCTCTTCAGCTTTTGAGTAGAGGTCATTGACTTGTGTATAGAAGACGGCCAAGAACGCAGCACCGATGACGAATGCAATGAAGAGACCTGTTGCTGCACCCAACAACACCTACGAGAGACAATGTTCGGTAGAGGAAGGATGGAAATCATCAGTATGAAAGAAAAGAGAATGAAAGCATGATCATGCTTTGATACATACGATTTTGCGCAACTTTTTGACGATTGCTTTCTTCTTTGCAAGAGCCTGTTCCTTCTCTTCGTCAGAGAGTGAGTCCTCGGAAGCTTCGTCCTCAGCCGAATTTGTGTGCATGACGAGATTCTCGAGCATACCGGAGAGGATACCGATAACGAGTGAGGCCTCAAGCGCCTCCCTTGCGGCGATGAAAAAGATCGCTGGGGCAAAGACCTTGTTGCCTTGGGCCGACATGTCTGCTGCTGGACAAAGTCTTTGTCGGGATTGAGGACCGAGATGTTACGATGAACGAGGACAGGAAAGGTCGATGGGTGGCACAGAGGGAGAAAGGGAAGATAGAGGGGAATATGTAGGATGAAAGCTGTCGAAAGTGGTGATAGGAGAGTCGAGCAACAGAAGGACGGGCGAGAGTCGGTGCCGAAAGTAAGGGAGGATACCGTATCTGATCTGATAAGTTTGTTCGGCGCAGACTGACTTAGGCTCGTGACGGGAAAAGATTGAGTTTCAGCTGTCAGAAGGGCTCGCGCGCGACTGTTCCCCTTGTGCCACGCTAGAACAGATGATCCGCTGTGATCAGTGTGGGCGACCACAAGAGCGGAAGAGTTCGGAAGCAAGGAGATGGCCAATGAAGTAGTGAGAGAGGCGGAAGCCAATGCAACGAGACGCACAGTGAGATTTGGACCTGGAACGAGAGCATGTGGGACGAGCGAGGCTAAAGAAGGGCTCGCAGACACAGGCAGGTGGACAAGAGGTTATCAGATGACAGACGAATAATAATAAAAAGATTGTCGTCGAGTTACATGAACAGAACTCAACAACCTCTGGTGACTCCGACAATGCTTCATCGACTTCGGATCACGGCCGAATTTGTCGAGTGCAGATAGTGGTGGCTTGTACTTGATGCTTTGGAGCTTATTCGTCAGCTGATCGGTTGTTCCGACCGAAGCGCAAATCATGTCTGCGCTCTGCACAAGCCACCTTTTCGAGCTGGCGGAAGAGCTTACTGTATCTGAACGTTGTCCATTTCACAAAGCTGGGGCAACGCTTCATGAATTAAAGGCCTGGAGCCGATGGGCCGTTGCTGATGCGAAGAAAGGGTAAGCAACGATCGAAAAGGTCTTTCAGAGCGGTGGATGGCCGAGCTCACATGCATCGTACTACGAGCACATAAAAATGAGAGTCAAGGAAAGGGAGTTCGAAAGGAGGTTCGGCAGCAGTACCACCGAAGGACGAGGCGAGATGAAAGAAATTTTGTTTATCAGATAGATGAGACCTAGGCTTTCCTTCTCGCTCTCGTGTCTGAAGCGAAGCAAGGGTTGCAAGCCACACAAATTAGCGATGCAGCGGACAGGCGGCTTGTTACACGCTAGAACGAAGCCGACCTGCGGTCTGGAGCTGTTGTTGCGGTTGTCATGGGCTGTTTTCAAAACGATTTCTCTCTTTTCCCACTCTGGGCCAACGCACACGCGAGCTGCACAAGCGGGAGAGAAGGACAAAAGACAATCTGATTGGGTCTCGGCTGCTACAACTCCGCTTGAAAGGCAACTAGCACTTCAACACCGCTCCTTCTGGCTTTCTGCAGTCAAAGTTGAATGATTCGATATGCACGATTTGCAGAGCAGGACTTCAGGTGAATGCCACTCCGACGGTCGTAATTAGGCCAGTAACTTAGCAGCCGTGGGTTTGGCGAGCCTAGGACTGTATGCCGGTAGTCATCAGAGCCCAACACAGTGATGTAAACAAATGGGCACGCACCACTCCAGTAAAGCTATGTGGAAAGCGTCCTTGTCCAATACGGGCGTCACGAAAAGCTGTCTCTTTCTCCCATGTTGAAAACAGACCACGGCACATTCGAGTGATGCCGAATGGGGCATTCAGCGACAGTTCAGACTAGTCAACATGGCCGGTGTGTCACAGACGCTGTATCGAGGCGCACAAGCGGAGTGTGCGTGCAAATTTCACTCCTCTGGTCAGACCTCTTTTTCAATCTCGTTTTTCTTTTTCTGAACCTGCGGGCCAAAAGCGTTAAGCGAGCTGTCCAAAACGCCACGCACTTCGACCCTCATCCGAGCCCTGCCTTTGATGTCCACCTCACAGTACTGCAACTACATGGCGAGGCAGCTTCGCCCTCATTGTTTCTTCTTGCAGCAGCAACAGAGTCGGTCCTCGGTTGCATTACTCCATCAATGGTTTGACACTCAGCTTGATTTGCATAACTGAAACGAATGAAGCGCATTTTGCCTTTCTGCGGAACAGTCACAAAGTTCAAGCGGAATTCCACAATGTGACCACTCCACTCTCCTTATCTGATCCGATCTGATACACAGAATTTTCACCCTGAACCTTCTCGACCTTCGCTTTTGCGCTTCCAACACTTCCCCTTGTTCTGAGCCGTCCTGACTACAGGTCGCATCAATCGTGCTCTACTCAAGCGTTCCTTCACTGCCGTTGTATCCTACTTCAGCTTTCTTCCACTTCGGCCGATTCTTCCTTCTTCATAGATTCGGAAGGCGGCTTCCCTCATACCTTTTTCTGCATCTCCGACCCACCCTTCCTTCAGCGGCTCGAGTTTGTCATCGGATCGCTCGGTTCTTCTTCTCTGACCACAAAACCACTCTGGCGCACTCGCATCTTCGGCACAATTGCTTGCTTCCGCTCTCTTCCGAACTGTTCCTGTGCTGGACACGCGACCAATAGCAGTCATCCGCCCACGTCCATTGCTACTCTGATCCGGCACTTTGCCGCTGTTCACTGCCAGCATTAACTGTACTATTGACAAAGCGGACGGGATTTCGGCAAAAGGACGCCTCATTCTTTTGTGCACGATTCATTTGCGCAACTTTTCTCTCTTTGCTCCGACTGGCTTATCAGATTTCTTTCGTCTAGACTCGACGTTCAGTGATCTGCCCTCGTTCTCTCGTTTCTGACTAGCCCAAAGCGCAAGACAAAGTGGAAAAGTTTCTCTTCGCACACGATCGGTCGCCTTCCACCTATCTGATAATCACCTCCTGGTCTCGCCGACACGGTTCAGCTTCACTGGCCCGAGAGCTCTTCTCCTTCCTTGATAAGTTAGCTATCAGCTGATCCACGATCCGGCTCGACATTTTCTCCCGAGCCCTCCCAACTCATCAAGTCGACCCTTTCTCAATTGGGCTTCCTCTGAGCCCTCATCTCGTTCATCACCATCCCTACAGGCGCCTGTATTGGTATTGTTCACCGCCGATCACCAAACATGGTCGCAACATATCGTCACGCCGCGTTGCCAGCGCTTGCGCTCCTTGGCTCGCTCGCATCCGTCGCCAGCGCTGCCACCGTCGAACACCACTGGAACATCAACTGGGTACCGGATGTCAACCCAGACGGTCTCTTTCCAAGACATGTTATCGGTGTCAACGGCACATGGCCACCTCCTATCATCAACGTCAACGCTTCCGATGTTCTCCGCGTCACTGCCACTAACGACCTTGGCACCGGTGTTGGCACATCGCTTCACTCTCACGGCATGTTCTTCAATCGCACAGGCTACTTTGACGGCGCAGTCAGCATCACTCAATGTCCCATTCCACCAGGCCAGAGCTTCACCTACGAGACTCTCAATGCTCCTGCCTCGCCGGCTGATCGTCGCAAGCAGATGGGTACATTCTGGATCCATGCCCACAACAACGACCAGTACACTGACGGTCTCCGTTCACCCGTCATCATCCATCCCGATGACCCGGCTGATATTCACTACGATTACGATGACGACTACACCGTCATCCTCGGTGACTGGTATCACTCCAACTACACCGACTTGGTCAAGAACGAATTTATGAACCGCAAGAATCCTACCGGAGCCGAGCCCGTTCCCAAGTCTGCTCTCATCTACTTTGCTCACACACCAAACAACACTGCTGCTACCTACCTTCCAGGTTTCAGTGAGAATGCCACCTTGCCGTTCGAGTCCGGCAAGACCTACCGCTTGCGTGTTATCAATATGTCGGCTCTGGCTGCTTTCTACTTCTATCTCTCCGGTCATGACATGCAGGTCATCGAGATTGAAGGTGTTGACGTCGAGCCTCGTTCCGTTGACTTCCTCTCTGTTGCTGTCGCTCAGCGTTTCAGTGTACTTGTCAAGGCACGTAACGACACCGAGCCGCAGAACTGGAAGCTTCACGCCAACATGGACGAAGACATGTTTGACGTTGTTCCCGAAGATTTGCAGCTCAACGTCTCGGCTACCATCTCGTACCCTGAGGCTCCCAAGGACAAGTTCGGTCCTGAGAAGATTATTCAAGAGTACACTTACTTTGACGATCTCCAATTCACTCCTGTCAATGCCGAGCCCATGGTCCAGCCTGATGCAACCCACCGTTTTGACGTCTCCTTCGACACCATGTCCAACGGTGAAAACTATGCCGCCTTCAACAACATCTCCTACATTGCGCCTAAGGTACCCGCTCTTTTCTCTGCAGACTCCATGGGCGCGCTTGCCTCTAACCCAGCCATTTACGGTCCAAACTCGAACGCTTATGTGATCAAGCACAACGACATGGTAGAAGTTCAACTCTTCAACTGGGACGCTGGTAAACATCCCTTCCATCTTCACGGACACCACTTCCAGGTTGTACACAAGTCTCAAGATGTCACGTCCACAGACCCTGCCATTAACCCCCCCTTTAACGCTTCTCAGGTCAACCCCATGCGACGTGACACTGTCATGGTCCCACCCGGTGGTTCAGCATATCTGAGATTCAGAGCGGATAACCCAGGCGCTTGGTTCTTCCACTGTCACATTGATCCTCATCTTGTTTCTGGTTTGGCGTCCATCTTTATCGAAGCACCTGATGTGCTTTCCAATGACTATCTCAACGTGCCCGGCTACATCAAGAACCAGTGCCAGGCTCAGGGGATCGCAACCACCGGTAATGCGGTCGGTCTCAACTCGACTACCGACTTCCAGGGTCTGGCCAAGGGCCCGACGTACTTGGAGTCAGGTTGGACGGGTAGGGCGATCGGTGCTTTTACCGGTTGCATTCTAACCGGTCTGCTCGGTCTGGCGACGGTCGTTGTGTACGGCTGGCACTCGGGCGAAGATGATGATGTTGAAGACGATGACGACCAGGAGGACCAGTAGACAGTCCAATCCTCTTGTAAGGCTTTGCCTCTGCACTAAAACAAAAATGCGATGTCAAGAAATCACCATGTAAACGATACAACATATAATGAACTATACAGCCCATATCGCTTGTTCGGAATGAAGATGGAGGTCTGATCTGAGTTGCATTCCGATGTCGATGAAGGTTGCTTGTCGGGACGGCAGCACATTTATGAGATTCGGATGTCATGGGCTCACTAGCGAGTCAGCTCGCCCTTATGTTGTTGTGGTGTCCTTGATGTTGAGTCATGGATAGCGACCGGTTCCTGCATGCTCAGATGACCCCATCCTTGCGTTGCAGCGGGATCAAGTAGGTCCAGGACCTTATGCCTTCATCTGGGCTGTCGAAGGCTGTAAGCGAGAAGCGCTCAGGTACAAGCGCTCGAGTGAAACCTTCGCTCAGATCGCTTCCCCACATTTAAAGCGGCGATGCTGAATTGCGAGAAGAAAACGATCCAGCCCCGACATCTTAAGTGGCGAGGCTCTGATCACCTATCTCATAACAATTGTGGTGTCTTCATCCGAGCATACCTCATCGCAGGATGATCCGAATACCTTATGCAGGGAGCAGCGGACAATCCTGGAGGACAGGTGCCCAAGATCGACTGCTGTATTGACAGTAGTACGGTATTTTGCCGCGATGCTGCCTTCCTTTCAAGTGAGATCGTATAAGTAGCGCCCTCGAGACCAGACCTCTTCTTTCCCAGCCCACGACTCGATCTCGTTCCCATCATCAGTCAATTCTCAAAACCTCTCATTGTCAACATGTTGATCCATAGCCAATTCCACCTGCCTGTATGGCTGTCTGCATTCCTCTTGCTCACTGTAGCCTCCCTCACAGACGCTTCCGGTCACAACCATCATCGTCATCCTCACCACTCCTCCCATGCAAAATATAATCAATCTCACAATGCTGGTTCAATCGATCAGCAAACTGCCCAGAAGGGTGTGCACAAAAGAGCTTTCGGGAAACCAGTGCGGGTCTGGACTCCTTCCCAAGGGCCTCTGCGTCGCTCCACCTCCTCTTCTGGCGGACGTCAACTCGAGCCTTTCCTAGAAGACAGCAACCCGGGATGGTCATTCTCTCACGTCTACGATATTCCGCTTTGGGATGGCGGAGACGCTGCGGCTTGCCCTGCTTCTCACCCTTCCTCTAAATCTCCTTCCCATCCAGCTTCTGGCCCAATGGAAGCAAGTGAAGACGGCAAGAGAGACCTGAACGAGGATGCAATCAAGCAACGTCCCGAACACAAGAAGCGATCTACCACCCCCCCTAACGGTCAATCAGACTTTTGTACCCACGGCAACGCTCCAGTCGCCCTTCCTGACGTTAAGGTAGTCTGCAAATCAACTACCTCGCATGGCGACAAGATGGCGAAGAGACTCATCCCAAGCTTTGGACAGATACAGGAGATTGTAGATCACGGCATCGAAGCTGGCAAGGAGGGTCATACGGCTGATGCACAGACTGGCAGCGGAGGATCACCCGGAGGAGGAGGAGGCCCGCCAGGAACGGCTGCCCCTGCTGGCGGAGGTGGAGGCTCACCGATGGGCGGAGGTGGAGGTTCGAGCTCACCCATGAGCGGAATGCTAGGCATGCTGGGTGGCAGAAGCCTCTCAAGCTTGGATCAGATCTCAAAAGTCGTCAACACAAACATCGCTGTTCATGAACCAGAGGTGAAGAGAATGATCCCCACCTTTGGTCAGATTCAAGATATTGTAGATCACGGCATTGAAGCTGGTAAAGAGGGTCATATGGCTGACGTCCAGGCTGGCAGAGTACCTCCAGATGGGCCTCATCCCCCGGGAGGTCTCCCTGGAGGTCCACCGGGAGCAGGTTTAGCTGGAGCAGGTCTATCTGGAGGCGGAGCTTCACCAGGAGGAGGAGCCACACCTGGTGGAGGTGGCGCAGCTGGTGGAGGAGCCACACCTGGTGGAGGAGGAGCTACACCTGGATCGGCTACACCCGCTGGTGCCGGAGGGAGCTCTCCAATGGGAGCAGGCAGCTCAAGCTCACCAATGGATGGAGGAGGAAGCGCAAGCTCACCAATGGGCGGGGCAGGAGGTTCGAATCCGCCGATGGGCGGAATGTCAAGCAAGTTGGGCGGAGGTGGAGGTCTTCGAGGTTCGGGGCAGATGTCAAAGGCCGTCAAAAGGCGCATCGCAGTTTATGTACCCCACGTCAAGCGACTCATTGCCAACTTTGGTCAGATTCAGGATATCGTCGATCACGGAATTGATGCTGGCAAAGCAACCCATCAGGCTGCAGCCGGTGCTCCGGGTGGAGAAGCAGGAGGAGGATCAACCTCAGACGCTGGTGCCGGGGGCAGCTCGTCATCGGGCGGAGGTACGCTAGGCGGCCTCCCCGGCATTGGACTTGGTCCGATCCCGAGTGCTGGTCAGATCCAGGAAATCGTGAATCATGGTATTTCCGCTCATCGACAAGTCGATGCTGCGGCTGGACAGCATGCTGGAGGTGCTAGCGCCGGTGTATCCCCTCTTGCAGGTCGCTCGAGTGAACCTCGCGAGAAGTGTCAATCTGGATACCAAGCTCTGTTCACCAATGCAAAGCGTCCGGTTCAGTCGTATGGTAACAAGCTCTTCGGATCAGTGATCTCCGACCCGGAATCTTTCCTGCATTGGGGTCAGGTAAGCAACGTCGCACAGTGTTTGAAGGCATGCGACGAGACGAAAGGCTGCGTGTTTGTAAACGTCTATCAGCAGAGCTTCAGTCTGGAACATCCTTCGACGAAGCTCGTCAACCGTGACACAGCTGGTGCGATGGAGGGGAAGCAGTCGAAGGAGGGACACGAACAAGAGAAAGAGGATGAGGAGAAGCAAAAGAAGGTCTTCTCACAGAAACCAGAGGCGAAGAAGAACTCGTTTGTTCAAGGTCAGCTCACTTGTGCGCTTTACTCAAGGTGCCATCTGGAATGCGAGGCGGAGCATAGGAGTGGTGGTGGTGATCCGGTCCTCTTTGATAGAAGTGCTGGATATTGCAAGTCGGAGGCTTGTGCCGGGATGAAGCATAGCGGAGAACATGGGAAGTAGAAGAGAAAAGTAGCGTAGCATTGCACCAAGTCCCGTCTTTAATGTCCCTTTAATCATGTCTCCAATGTCGCTTTAATCAATGCCTCCAACGTCGAAGAGCTTTCTTCCTCCTTCCGTGTGACATCACAACATGCACATGAAATGAGCCTAGCGACCGCAGATGCCAGAACCGCTCAGCCCGCTAACAGGGTAGTATACCGCCGGCTGACCACCGTTCAGCTGGATAGTTACCGTTCCACTGCTGCCGACATTGAGCGTCTTGCACGAGATGACATCCTGTAATTGATCAGAGGGCAAACTACCTGCATTCACATATAGATTCTGTGTTGCTGCCGAACTACCACCGCTGCTCAATGCAACAACCATCCCGGACTTCCTATACACCCAAGCAATACTGTCATCGTACACGCTCGTCAGTGGGGTAGTAATAGGGTTGCCACTGGATAAATTCTTCACCACCTTGCGCAATTTGTTGACCTTGCTGATATGTTGGTACATCTCGCTGTTTGTGTTGTAGCCCGAAGTCCACAACGCCTCGCGGTTGTAAGGGTCGTTGCCACCGTCGAAGCTCTGTTCTTGACCGTAGTAGATGATGGGAATACCATCACCGGTGAGAATGTAGGTGATGGCGTTTTTGGCCAATGCTCGATCGGAAGTGAGCGAAGGGAACCTGGGCTGGTCTTGGTTCTCGAGGAAGTTGGTGAGAAGCATCGGGTCTTTGAATTGAGAGCGGATGGTGTTGATCATATTCTTAAGCTCGCCAAAACCTTGGGCTGGCTTCTGGAACGCACGAGTAAGAGGGTAGAAAAGGGGATAGTTGATGATACCGTCCATAACGCTCTGGTACGGACTGACGTATGCAGGATCGCCAGATAGCACCTCTCCTGTGCAGTAGACACCAGCAGCGGAGTTGAAGCCTGGCCAAAAGTCTTTACGGATGTGCTTGACAGTGTCCACTCGCAGTCCATCAGCTGAGTAGTTTCCAACCAAGCTCTTGACCCAGCTGTTCAATCCATTGATCACGAAGGAGTTCTCTGTGTTGAGATCAGGTAGACCATTCTGCTGGTTGGAGCCAAGCCAGCACTGCTCGACCATGTTCTGGTCATTATAGTTGGTAATAGTACAGAAGTTGTGGTAGTGCGAGGGGTTGTTGAATGGCTTGTATGCACTAGGGCTGTTATTGACCGAGTTGCCGTTCACCTGCACACCCATATGATTGGCAACTACATCGATCATCAGGTACATACCTCGAGCATGCAAAGCATTCGAGAGAGCCTTCAGATCGGAAGCAGAGCCAAACTTTGAGTTGATTGAGTAGAGATCCTGAGCCCAGTATCCGTGATAGGCGTTGGGAGAGTCGACGTTGGTAACGACGGGAGAAATCCAAATAGCGTCGAAGCCCATGTTCTGAATGTAATCGAGCTTGGAAATGATGCCTTGGAATGTGCCACCGCAGTATACATTGGTACCCGCCGCACAGGAAGAAGGGCTCACGCCGTTGGGAACACCGAAGCGGTCAGTTACAATCTGGTAGATGGTTCGAGTCTTCCACGCGGCAGGGGTCGCAGCTTCCGTGTCGCTGCTACCAAAGAAGAGGGCAGCAGCGGCCAGGAGTGGTGTCCATTTTGATAGATGCATCTTGAGTGGCCCAATGAGAAGGGTAAAGCTATGTAAGAGAGTAAGAGCAGCACAAAGAAGGTTGTTGCAATTGCTCGTTGAGGAAAGGGGGCTGTCAGACGTTTCCACCGACGGTATTTGTATCTGTGAGGTATTCATAGTCTTTTCCGTTAGCTACCGCCAACAAGGGGAGCGCTTACTGGAGTCTCTTGCTCAGCTACCGAGCCAACGATGGAACGTCTCTGACATGAAGAGTGCTGACGCTTTCCATATCGGGATTGATCTTTCCTGGCAGTCAGCCGACGGTCGAAGGTTGGTCGATAGCCGAGACCAACACTGAACATAAAAGAGGTTTCTCTACAGATTATCGAGAGTGGACAACCGCTTCCGTCGGCGGCCTTCCTGTCAGACGGTATGACAGCTAGCAATCGACGCTTGGCCAAGATCTCGGGCTATGTTTCTTCTCCTGCACCCCTTGAGTGCATGGAAAGACCTTCCGATGCTAGTGGGATGCAAAGTTGGTGGCGCGAAGAAGCGGATTGCGGGGCTCCGTAATGTTCGATTAGCCGAAATATCTACGCCGACTGCTCAGAGGTCTCAAAACCGCACGCATATGCTTCGGTTCCTCGTCGTAGCTTGCAGTGTTGCCTTCTGTTTGCGTTGTCAGGTATGTATAACCAATGATTGAAAGCGGAAGGACTCGGCAGGAGGATCTTCGGTAGTTTAAAAGGGCAAACAAAATTCGCTATCCGACAACAAGTTCATGCTTCGGCTTTCTCATTCCTTGTACCCTTCTGATGCTCACATCAAAGCAACTCACAATGTTCAATTATACTCACCATTCGATTGGAAACCAACATCTGCGGCCATAGAACCTTGAAAGCACCGCATCCCGTCCGATCTGCGAAGTCAAGCAAGGTATCGCCTAGTCAGTACTGCGGTGGGGGACCACGCGGGAATCCTAGGTGCTGCAGTTCTTTTTTTTACTCTTCCTCACACACCTTAGCAGTGACGCACTCATCACTATGAGCTTGTCACACCTTCAGCGATCTATCACAGCAACTGACATGGAGCAATGCGGTATGCGATTCCAATGGTGAAGAAATAAGTTTCGGCGTGTCATTATGCCTTCTCCAAAACTTTTGGTGTAGTTGCCAATTCTACCGTCTCCTGCGACTCTTGCTCTGCCGGACTCGGTGCAGCGTTTTGCAGCTCCTTCTTGTTCCTGGCTCTGACATACCTCCAACTCAAGCAAAGCATCAACCCACTCACGACGAAGCATGCACCGCAAAACCCGATCGAAATCAGGTAGGTGTTTGCTCCTTCCCTTCCTAGCTCGTTTCTCGAGTAGTTGATTAGTGCCACCGCAATGGGCTGCCCGAACTGAGCTGGTAAGACTGACGACAGCCAGAACACCGCAAGGGCTGAAGGAAGATCTCTGATTCCAACTACCTCTGCCGAAATCGGCGCAACACTGCTCCACACCGTACCACCGAGCAACCCTTGGGTCACCGCAAAAACGACGAGCAACGCAAACGAGCGAGCCGGCAACCAGAATGCAAAGCAAGTGATACCAGCCAAGATCTGGATCGTGATCACAGAAGGATGCCGACCGAACATGTCGAGCGAGAATCCGCAGAGTGGACGCCCGATCATCTGACCAGCAGCAAGGATCGATTGCAGTGTCGAAGCTTGCTTTTGCGTTAAACCTAGTCCTGACGATGCGAATGCAGCTAGCGAATAGAGAGCAACGAAATAGCCAATCATGGAAAAGACACCGAAGAGGAGGACGAATGCATAGCCAGGATGTACGATCCACTTTAGCTCTAGGGGGTTCTTTTTGATCTTTGCTGCCGTTGTACCTGCTGGGAGTTTCGAGTTCTTGCGATGGCGGGAGGGGATGAAGCGAAGCGATTGCGGTTCTGTAGACTTCATAAGAGTAATACAAGGCAGGAGGACAACGAAGGATACAATTCCGTTGCAGATCAAAGCGTACTCCAACGACTTCTCCTGAATCAAGTACCGTGTTGTGTTGGCGAGTACAAGACCGCCAAGTCCACTTCCAGCAGCTGACAGTCCTTGTGCATAGCTCAACTTGCGCCTGAACCACTGACTGAGCAATGGCTGGGTCGGAATCATCGTCAAGCCCAATCCAATTCCAAAGATGAACCCCTGCGTGAAAAGGAGCTGGACGTAAGTCTTACACAGTCCAGCACCTATCTGGCCTAGACTGATAAAAATCATTCCCAGGTACAGCGGCGTCTTAAACCATCCACTAGATCGCCATAATAGATTGACGAAGGGAGCGACCAACATGCAAGATGCGACAGACAGTCCACCGATATAGGCATATCGCATCGGTGTTGCTCCAGCAAAGTAATCATTCTGAAGGTAGTAGGAAAAGTAAACACCAAACGTAGTGTTTACTCCCCAAGTGGCAGCGTTGAGGAAGATACTACAGACTACGTTGACCCAGCCGTAGCCACCTTCTCGAATTGTGAATTGGGAATCCGAAAGATTGACGTTGGTTGTTGTGGAGAGATCGACTTGTTTCTCTTCTTGTGTGCTGCTGAGGGTGTGGTCGGTCAACGGTGGTGTTTGGATCGCTCCGACATTCACTACCGGGGTTGCCATCTTGCTCCCGTATTTACGCGAATACGTCGATTACGACAGTCGAAGTCTGAGCAAGTGTTGAGTATGATTGAACGCTACAACGCCTGACAACAGCCGAAGATCGTGTTGCTTACAGGCCTTGAGCTTGGTTTTGCCGTCGGACCGGTTTGAGCTTGATGATGTGAGGGAAGCGAAGAGTGCGGGAAAGTGTCTAGGTGGACTGTGTGCTTTGCCTCTGACTACCTTGCGATCTCTTAGGTAGATGGCTGTCGCTGTGATGTCTATCTAATCCTTACGAGTTGTGTGAGGTCAAGGAGCGGAAGCATCTAGTCATCTGAATGTGGGGTAAGAGGGTCAAGTGCCGGCAACCTTGGGACTCAATACACCCGGCGTGCGTTGTAGCAAAATATAGAGCCGGTCAAAACTCCGGTCCCGTGTTTTCTACATAGCCGCGGCCGTCTTGTTCCTGTGGCGTTTTCGGCTTTGGTTTAGCCAAATTTTCTGAATTGTTAGAAGCTTGGCGTAACAATTTAGGCGGGAGGGGACCGCGGTTTGGTGGCGCTTTTGACAGCTGTCACCAGCCTGAACAATCTCAGCCCTGGCAAACGACACTCGAGAAGGATGCTTGGAAACGCTGGAGATCCCATTGCGAAAAGATACAACCCGCGAGAAGGTAAAACAAAGATAGCCCATGACGATGAATGAAGAAAAACAAATACAGTATGACGTCTACAGCCTCTCAGTGGACGCATTGAATGAGATATGAAAGCAGAGGTCTGACCTGGCCCGGCACCATTAGTAAAGGGGGGCCCGAGGTCAGTTTTGGAGTAGTTCGAGGTGGAAGAGCTCAGTGATTGAAGCTAGCAGGCTTGTCCTGGATGGGAATCTCCTTCTTGGTCTCCTCATAGTCGTTCTCAGCAGTCGAGTTGAACCTGACGCTGCGACGCTGAGGAGCGGAAGTCCACATGTACCAGTAAGCAAGGTCACGCAAGCTTCCGTCACCGTTGAAGAGAGCGTTGAGGCGCGATCCGTAAGCATCGGGAGGCGAGGTGTAAGGGAAGCTGCCAAAGTTGGAAGAGCGCTCGACGTACGACTGCGAGTTGAGCCAGTTGGTAGCATCCATGTGGAACTGCTTGACCTGCTGCTGGCTACCACCCGAAGCCGAGGTGACACCGTACTCGGTGATCCAGATAGGAAGGTTGAAACGATTGCGGATTGAGGTGACATAGCGCTTGAAGCCGGCGAGGTCGTTCCAATGACCGTACCAGTGAATCGCGATAAAGTCTGCGAACGCAAAAATAAAGGGAAGCAAAATGAGAGTCAGTGTCGTGTTGCATCACAAATAAGTTTGGCCACCAACCTCGAGCTCATGCTCGAGGATTTATGATAACTTACCAACAGTGCAACCCTTGCTCTTGCAAATGTTCATGAAAGACTGCAACCAGTCCTGGTTCCAGACGATCTGAGGGCTTCCGAGCCTGACGCCCCTCTTCTTCCAAGGCTGGATCTCCTGCATCCACAGGTTGGCAGCAGTGGTGGGGTCAAGGTTCGACTGGCCGCTGATATCGGGCTCGTTAAATCCGAGCAAGGCTTTGGGAACGTTGGCGTTCATCTCCTGCTTGCGCTGGTTCCACTGAGAGAAGTACTTGGGACCCCAGAAGCAAGGAACAAACTCAAGCTTGCCAGCGAACCTGGAGTTGGGACCATCTTGCCAGTGCCAATACCATGTGATGAGACCCTTGGCGATGTTGCTTCCCCAGTTGTCGTTGGTACCCCATGCGAGACCTCGTTGCGCAGCGTGCGCAGAGATGGGCATCAAGGCGAGGACCGAGAGAAGAGCGGATAGAAGAAGAGCAAAGATCTTCATCTTGTGATAGGTATAGGTATAGATGGGCTACTCTGGCCAGCAGAGGAGGCTTCCAGGTAGTGAGGTATAGGTGAGGATGGTGTAGAAGAGATTTGGTGGGTGGACGGAGATCCGTGGTCTGTCAAAAAGAGCGGGCGTACTTATACATGTATGCAGACCTCTAGGAACCGCTTAGCGATGAATCTAGATGTTTGCGTAGGAGGGCATAGGCATGTTTAGGGTAGGGTTCCTGGCTCCAGGCACGAGGTTGCTAAACCACTTTCTGTGGGCGTGCCTAGGTGTAGAGCACTAAGACCAAAAGGAGGCACTATGCCGGTACCTCTGCGCCATACGAGGAGAGGGTGCGACCAATTGGTGGCATGTCCCAGCAAAAAGAGAGCGATTCTACGCATAGATTAGGTCGGACAAATCTATGGCGTGGACGGGAGCAGTGCTGCATGTCACGTCTGTTGACCGGGAAACGGGGTGTGGCTGGAGAAGACCATGCATTGGAGCCACAGCACACCCTGCTTCTGTGTAGAGTAGACTTTGCGCACAACATTATTCCGCCACGTAACGGAGCGGAAGGGAACGCAAGTGGTAAAAAATTGAGGGTGAGGACGAAATGCTGCAGCGTCGAAAACAGGGCCAGGGTCGGGGCGGGAAAATAGAACTTGCGGACTTGTTTCAGGAAGAACTGGCAGAAGGAAAGGACAAAAGGAGGGACGGAAGGAAAAACATCCACCGACCGATCTTCGACCAGATGTACATGCAGTGTTGCACACATGGCACTGTGATAGCCATGGGATTGGACTCGTGGCAGGTAGGCAAGCAGGCAGGCAGGCCGCAGCGTGAAGCCGGGAGCATGGTGTGGACCCCCGGGACACTTAATCGCAGAGGATATTTTGCCGATGCCAAGCTCAAGCATGAAACAACGGACCCTCTTTTTTTTGGCTTTCGTCTTCGTCTTCTTCCTAATCTTGCTCATCACAGCAGTAACTATCTCATGCTTTCAGGGGTGTTGCATGATCTGATCTGTTGGGATCTGGCTTAGTCAACCCCAATCCTTGGATTAGGTGTGCGACAGCTCTTGTATTTGGAAGAGTGCCGTGATCTGCAGATCGCGAGGACGAAGCGAGAAGAGGTTTAGAGTAGTCTTGCATTACAGCTGAATGCAGGCCCACACGGCGACCCCCAAAACGTGTTGAGATAGACACACAGTACAGGGTGTACAGTACTGTACTGTACTGTACAGTAGAGAGATCGAGGAAAAGCTGCACTGCAATGCAATGCAGACAGTTGGGAGCTAAATCTGACTGCAGGCACACCACGAGGGGGATCAACCCTTGTTTTTTTTTTACTTTTTTTTTGGTCGATCGTATCTGCGTAAATTTCGCTTTGCAAATCGGATTGTTCACATGGTGTCAGGCGGCCTGCAAGCTTGCCCGAGTTGTGGCTGCCGCTGGCTTGCAAAACGACATGACACGGTGGAAAGTGTGACCTAGAACACTGGGAGTTAAGAACCAAAGACGGGAAGAAGAATCACGATTTTTTCCGCAATATTGAGAAGGCAAAGCGGGCGTGCTTTTGTGTGATTCTTCTGTAGGTGGGCGGCGAAGCGAATCGACGGTTTGGGCGCAATGTGATCTCTCGGTGACTGCACTGAGGGGCGGGAACGGCTTGGACTTCTTTGTGGATGAGGCGTGAAAGGAACGCGGGAAGAGCCGAGGGGGACACAGCTAGCATGTCTACGGGAAAGCCATGAGAAAGCATCAAAAAATGACAATCAAAAAAGTTCGCTTAGACCACGAGTCTGTGCAATGTCGATCTGACTTTCAAACCGAACTCTCTTCAATACAGTAACATGAATAAAGTCAAGGAGGGAAGAACAATACAAGACTAATTCGAAATTCGTGTTCTACCCTTCCCGCTGCTGCTGTTTTCATGCTTCTACTACACACAGGCCTATATCGAGTCTCAATCACAAGTGGTCATCTCTAGGAACCGTATCCGCACGTGTGGTCTTGGCAACACAATCATCAAGCAAATGTCGACTGGGCTGAGGAATGATATACAGCACATCCATGAAGTGCTCCAAGATCTACTAATTGATTTTGCCGCCCGCTTTGAACCCTGGGCCTGTCATCCGTCTGCTCATTTGACTCTCCAGGGTTCGATTTCGATTGTGACCGCCACCACTCGGACACGGGCAGAGCAGGATAAATGCATGATACCCCTTGGACATGCCGTTGTTCACGCTGCCAAGACCGATCACACTCCTTTTCCTGTTCGTGCTGTTCACAGGCGTGCTCAATCGTGGCTGGGTACCCGAATGGAACCACTGCCGCTCGAGATCGCGACACTGGGTGTCGTGTGAACGAACAATGAATGAACTGCCAACGAACCGGCAACTGCTTTTGGCGAGTGATCATGTAATGCCTGCTATGAGCATCCTGAAAGCCGCATGACTCGCCATTTCGGAAGATCGTTGCCCGGTTATCACGAAGCGTTGGTGGCGAAGCCAGGGCGGGTGAGCGAATAATCATCTTGCACTCCATGATGCTTTATCTCGGCTGAAAAACCAATCTGTTGTCCTAAGCGAGACACAGAGAGATCTTAGTTGATCGACACATAGCTTTGATCTATTCATGCTCATAGCCAGTGGTTGCCACATCCCAATCCGTTCACAAGTTTCGTGAAAAGGTCTTGCTGGGAGTGGAAGTGCGACACAGGATCGCGAAGAAACAATAACCACGCGGAGTCTGAATATCATTGGACCACGCGACAAGACAGAGAATAAAAAGCAGGGTGCAGACCCCAAATATTGTATTGTACTGCACATCAGCGCTAGCGACGGGTAAAGAACTTATCCAATGCTCGCTTCCTTTTGCTGCCGGCTGCCGAAGCAGATGCCGATTGCGAAGCAGTTGATGATGATGTATTAGGGGCAGCCTGGGAAAGTGACACAGCAAAGTGCCAATCCAGATGCTCGTCTTTCAGCTTTTCTACGAGGTACGGCTTCTCGAACCAGGCTGAATCGGGAGGTGCGAGGATGAGATGCGAGCAATCGGGGCAACGCCATTGTGGGGGTGCTTCTTTCTGATGATCGTCTCCCAACGTTGCTACCACCGCTTGAGCATCTTGCTTCTTGCCATCCTTCATACCTTCCCCTATGCTGGGAACTTCTGTCTCCGGTGTGGATTCCTCACTATGGTCGTCTGGTGTCTTGGTTGCGTGTTCTCTTGGAGATTCCTGCTGCTGAGTGGCCTGCTGTTGTTTAGCTTGCGTTTGGAACATTTGATCAAGTCGATTGCGTTTCTTCTTCTTCCGTGGCGAGGTTGGCGCCTCTATTCCAGCCTCTGCCGCCGGTCTCGTAGTCACGGGCATGGTTGAAGAGAACGCAGTGCTTGGTGTAGCATTGCTTGCTGACCCGAGGAAGCCTGCAATCCCTCGCTGTCCTACCTCGCCCTCTGCAAGCCCTCCGAAGCCCAGCGCGATTGTCAGCACTTTGGCGTCCCCACCATACCCTGAGCCCCCGGTGAGACCCAGAGCATCACCCAGGCTCTCTTCCCACAGCTTCTGACCTTTCTTCAGAATCACTTTTGCCAACTCGTCCTGATTGTTGGGATTTGTAAATGGAAACGCTGTCTGTCTGCTGCGCGGCACCGAGCCGGCACGAATATATCTCAGCACCAGAGTCTTGGGCCACAAGTTAATTCTGTCCTCTCTCGCCTCCCTCAACCTGATCGCCAACTCGGTAGCCAGGATCGTCAACCAATGCATCGCTTCCTCGGGCTTGGTGATCGCCGGTCGAACTGACTTGCTTGCCAACATGGTCTGGTTATTGACGCGCTCCCTTACCTCACTATAGTCAATGCCGCGAAGTACGTTGTAGACCCATCTTGCTTCCTCCCCGAACTTAGCTTGCATCTCGTCTAGTGTCACGTCCCAGAGATCGGATACGGTTGCAGAATTCCATTCGACGCCCATCGCATTCCCGAGCTTGCCTCCGAGGAAGCGTATCTTTTGAAACGGAAGCGAGGAGAAGAAGTTGGCGACAGAGCAAGGTCGCATGATGGTCTGACCGTTTGGTTTGCGCCAGGAGGAACAGAGTTTCGAGAGGGTCTTATTGGATCCGATACCTGCTGAGGTGGTGTAACCTAACTCGTCGAGGACGTTTTGTCGGACGCGATTCATCAGCTCAGCGCCGAGAGCGAGTGCGACATCAGTCCAGGTGGTCTCGCCGTACTCAATACGATCCCAGAGTGCGGCTTCGGAGTCAAGATCGTCAGGTTGGCTCGAAGTCGGATCGGTGACGCGGTCATCTGAGCCCCACGATGATGGAGGTGCTTGCTTGTCCTTCCCTTCAGCTTTCTTCTCTTCTCCTGCCTCTGTTTGTCGGTCCAACTTAGATGAAGGATTGTTCGGATCGTCAACAATGGGCGGTAGAGGGTCCGAGACAATACCCGCTCCAATCGGTGCGTCGACCAGGAGCGCACCCTTCGCAACCGCTTTCTCCGGCCTCCCAATACCTGTTGCCTTGCCCACATCCCCTGATTTCGGCACTACATATCCCAATTGCTTCCACTGCTTCAGGCCCAGTCTCGGTGGAGGCGGCAGCGGCTGATCCATCCCCTTTACCCCTGTCACTGGATCATCTGGCGGAGGCTGACTCAAGTGTGGAAATCGCTCGATCATAAGCTTGCGCACCTCAATCGTGAGATCAAAGTACGACTCGTCGATACTGGCTTTCTCTACCGCACCGTGTGGACAGGTCTTCTTGAAGATGGCCAAGATCTTGTTGCTCTCTCTGCGGTAAGGGTCAAGACTGACTTTGTGGGTCTCTGGTTTCGGATCAGGGTGATAATCTGCTTTGTTGCTGCCGTGTGCATAGGTGGCGACGTGGACGAGGTGCAGGTCTGGGCATTTCTTGAGGGCTTCTGGGATGCTTTCGAAACGCGACACGCCGGCGTCACGGGCTGGGTAGTTGACTGCGATAAGACCTTGCCATTGCTGTACTGCTATTGGAACAACAGTAGCGTCGAGACCAAGTCGAGATGCTTCGAATTGTGCATAGGCTGCATCCACGTCACAATGCGCAATGACACGGAGAGGGTTGGTCGGGTTGAGCGTGCCAGCCGACAGAAGATGCTTGTATGTGATCGTCGGCCATGGCGGCGGACCGTTGCTATGCACCGCCGTTTCAAGATTTGTATGAGTAGGAACTGGTTGGTGTGTTGGCTCCGGAGGCTTCAACGAGGGAGCTCGGTCTAGTAAGCTGCTACGATCATCGTCTGTGGGTAGATCCGGCAGAAGATGCTCTTTCGGTGTGGTGGAGCCAGAAGGCGCTGCAGGATCTGAAGAGGCAGCTGGGCTCGAGCCTGATGCTGAAGCTGAAGTTGATGCAAATACCGATGTCGCAGCAGTGGGGGCTAGGGCATCGTACCGGCGAGCCGCCTTCTTCGGTGAGGCCATGATATGTTTCTAACTTTCGAGACAGGGCAAGGTTGGGTGCTATGAGCGCTTCAGGGTCATGTTGGCATAGAGAAGCGAGTTCTGTTGCTAAATCGAGCGACCGTCAGAATTCCGGCTGCCGCAGCTGCCGCCGTGATGGAGTGAGGAAGATCGTGGAACGAATGGGGTCGTCTACGAGAAAGCGGAGAGAAGCTTTGGTGGTCGGACAAGTGTCAGGGTCCTGATCGTGTGGAGGCTGAGCTGTCCACAACACCTCGAAAAAAAAAAATCATGCTGCACAGCGCGTCTTTCAAAGACTAACGCGTGCTTTAGACCGCAATTTACACGACAGCTCAGTCCTTCTCGCGAAGAAGCAGCTTCGTTAGCTCTCAAGAGATAGACTTTGCTCAAATTAAGGTCATCAAGTCCCACGGCAACCGCCTGACAGTCGCAACTTATGCTGCGGCATAGTGATGAATTGCAGAGGTGTATCGACGATGCTTGAAAGCTGCATTGAAATCTTCAGTCTCGTGGAGATCTATCGCGATGATTCCTGTGGTCACGCTCGCGATGTAAAGAAGTGCGATGCCTGGAATCTTCACCATCCCGCTCTCGTGAATGCTTCGATCTGTGACGATGTTCATCTCGGTGTCTATGATGGTGTCGATGTCGATTACTCGACTCGGGCGACCGGCTCCTGCTGCGGCTGCGACTTCTCCCTCTATGGCCGTGGTGATGACTGTGTCTTCTTGACTCCTTCTCCTCCTGCTCGTCTGCTCGGTGTCGATGCGACCGGCTATGTCGCCTCTCTCTGTCCTCGTCATCTTCGCGATGTCTCCTGCAACTGGAATGACGATCCTTCTCCCCATCCCTCCGCCTGGCCTTCCTCTCATCCTCATCTTCACCAGCCTCGGCGCGGCGCCTTCTTACTTCATCCTTAGCAAACTTTCTCGCCAGCTTCTTATCCGCTTCCGACATTTCCTCCTCTCCCTTTCCCCATGCTCTCGAATTCGCTGCCACCAATGGCGCACCATTTGCCCCTGTCGCCTCTCTTCTCACGACTCCTGCAGACCCGCTAGCAAGTCTGTCCCCAACTTTGACGAGTCCTTCTTCCGACGTCGGCGCAGGAGGCGGCTTTCCCAGCTTGGCATACAGCGCTGCAGTCTCTGCTTCTTTGATCTTCCTCAACTCTTCCCTCCTCTCTTCCGCGGCGGACGCAGAAGCAGATGCATCCTTATTATACCAGTTGATGTCTCGGCCGTCTTGCCATCGACCTGTGGGAGCGGCTACTGAATTGCCAAGATAAAACTCGCGATCTTTGGACTCTTTGACCTTGTCCCAGCTAAACTCGGCTGCACCACCCCTTGCACCTCCTCGTGTTGGCATGTCGTTGGGATGCAGGTGTACGAAAGAGCGGTAGATGATGGATGATGAAAGGGTGAAGAGAGGCAGGAAAGGAGAGGGTGGGAGCCTCCACTCTTTACGAAATTTCCGACTGGATAACCGGAATTCGGAAAACCCTGCATGAAAACAAGGCTTTTGCGATTAGAGCTCTCACCTTCAGAATGCTACCAAAGCTCAAGTCTCTTCGGTCTCGATAGACATGGCCACAGACAACTTGTAGATGGTACGAATCAAGTGAACAAATGCATTGCTGTTACAACAGAAGAACTAAGCATGCTTCGTGACATGCGTCGAAGTCAAGTCCTCGAGCCCAATCTTGACCAGCTTGCCGTCCAAGCTTCCCTCCCTGTACACCTCGACGATCCTACCCAACAACTCGGACGTCGAAACACCATCCGTTCTTCTCGTGGGCAAGAACCTCCCTTGCCTCTTCACAAAGGCATAGATATCTTCCTGTCCAATACCCGCATACGGCAAATCATCATGCGCAATGTAGTCGATTTCCAAAGTGTCAATTAGGTTCTGGTCCACCACCCAAGGTGCATCTTCCAGCACCTCGTCTACCCATCTGCAATTTCTGACACACTCGTAGCGCTCTTGACTTGTAAGAACGGGTTTATTCTTGTGTTTGCCGCATGAGTAGCTGCTCACGACACCAACAATCAGGTGGACGGAGGGGAATGACAGCTTAGCCTGACGAAGCTGAAGGGCGTGCGCGTAATGGAAGAGGTCATAGACTCCATCAGCGTAGATACGGATGGGACGTTCGCGACCTTCCGAATCGTAGCGTTTGGGTGGAGGGTTGATGGAGTAGTCGCGTTCAGGGTCGGGATTGAAGATGGCCTGATGCACCCAGGCTTGGATCTCTTCGGCAGATGGGATCGAAGATGGTTGAAAGCCGCCCTCTTCGAAATCGTCACCTTGAGGGTGGCAGTCTGCGTGACGGCTCTTCATTGTCTGAATGTAGGAGCGAGAACGGACGGGACCGGGAGCAGTGCTCTTAGATGCCGCTGCAGCTTTGGCGGACGATTCACGAGCAGCAGCACCAACGGTGGAAGAGCTGGCCCCGATCTGAGTCGAGACAGGAGTGCGAGCGGCGTATTCGACATCTCCATCATAAGGGGTGCCTCCATCGGTGTTGTTGTCTGCTTCATCATCGGCCATGCCATCTTTGAGCTCAGCTCGTCGAGCTGCTGCGCTGGAAGCGTGATGCGAAGCAGAAGGCTTACGCTTAGAAGGCGCCGATGCAGCAGCACCAGCCACAGCCTGACCCAAGACCGATGGGTCCAAAGCCGTAGCAGCGGCAGCATCGTGGTATTGTTGTGCCTTCGGTGTAGACGAAGCTGCATTGGCAGCCAGGGCGTTGGCGATACCAGAGCCGCTGCTGGGTGAGAAAGGATCGGCGTTGCTAGCCTGAGGTTTGACCGTGCTCAACGGCTGCGAAGCAGCACCACTGCCGACGGCGGGAGGCGGGAGCGAGCCAAGATTCAAGTTGGCAGCAGCACCGGCCTTCGCAGACTTAGCTGGTGCACCCTCTGCTGCGCCATGCTGCCTTTGTGCTGCCACAGCCTTGGGCAGAAGTTCAACAGAGGAGCTGCTCGAAAGAGTGGCACTTGCATTTGCGAGTGTGGCACCGACAGAAGGGCGCACATATCGCTCGTCGTCATCCGAGGAACCATTCCTTCTGCGATCCGAGCTGGAATGCGCTTGCTGTTGACCGGCAGGTGGAGAGACAAAGCCATGCTGCACAGCGGGCTGGCCGGATCTTGATACACTCGCAGCACTGCTTACTTGGGGGGCAGCCGCCGATGCCGCAGCGACACGCGGAGGGCTTGAGCTGGCAGGCGTTTTATCGTCAAGTGCTTGGGTGGGCTTGAGTTGCTGTTGCAGCTTGGACGGCTGATGGAGGGCAGCAGAGTCGATCAAAGCCTGGTCACGATCGTTGGGCGGAATCGAAGACAGCGACGAAGAGATGGGCACATTGGAGAGCGAGCTTGTGCTGGCACCTTGCTGATGGTGACGCAATGAAGCGATGGAAGCATCGTCATCAAAAGTCTCCTCTTGATCATCGTTGTCTTCTTCAGAAGCATCACGGGATGAAGAGATGAAATTATTGGCATCGTCCTCTTCGTTTTCGAGCTGAAGCTGAGCAAGCTGCGCAGGGAGATGCTTCTTTTTGCGACGTGCTGGATCAGTGATATGATGAGCGTGGTGATGGTGATGGTGGTGGTGATGATGGTGATGATGCGAGCCTGTTGCTGCTGATGAAGAAACGATGGGCGCTGTTGTGGAGCTAGCAACACTGCTGCTGCTACCGTTGTTGGGCAGTCTAGAGGATGGTGCTGTCATGGCTGATGAGAGATTTTGGTCGTTTGATTGGCTGTGTGTAATTGATCTGGAAGTTGTCACTTGGTAACGCAGTGTCTAATCCTGAGCGTCTGAGGAGCGTTCTTAAGTGGCTGAACGAGCTTCAAGCCGAGTCGAGAAGAGTTAGCGGCGGCGTCGTGTTGCCCTGGGGAGTCTTGCTGATGTCCGGCGGGGTCTGGAAAGTAAGGTGTGGACGAGGAACGATTAGCGCTTGCTGTTTCCAGGACTCAACCTCGCCTTGCGCTTTGATAAACTGGAAAGGACTGCTAGTGCGCGTTGCCCCGTGGTCAGGAGTTGAGATGTTGACGCTGCCTTGAGAGTTGGTCGTTGGAAGGCAACAGGAAATAGTATCGATTGCTGTACCAAAGAAACGGAATGTGGGTCTGAGCGAGAGAGCGAGTGAGGGTGCGAGCGTGTGTTGCAGCAACGACGATGTGTGAGCAGTTGTTTCATTGGCTCGGCCAAGTGTCGCTGTTCCACTTTTTTCAAGAACAGGCAACACACTCTGCGCTTCTCGAGTGCGTCCAGCCAAAAAAGAAAAGCTGTGATAGAGCGGTGACGTTGGGGCTTTTGCAACCGACGCCCGTGCGAAATTGCCATCGTCCCTCTTGAAAGGAGCTGAAAGGAGCTGTTGAAAAGAGGCTCACAAAGTGATGCACGTTCGCGCTCTCATTTTCGTTTTAGACTTTCTTGCTGCTTCCTTTTTTATCCTTTTCGCCTTCTAAATCCCGATAAGGCACGGTCCTTGGCGGTCAACGAGCCGTTTCAATGCAAGCCCGATATCAAGTATCGGTGATGCATGCTAGATCCACGCAGTTCAGAAGCAGTCCTTTGGCGTCGGCTCAAGCCTCTCGTCGGTCACGTTGTTGGGTCTACATCGCTGCAGGGAAGAACGGATGCAGATCATCCGGCGTTCATGTTATCGTTCCAGCAACAGCCCGATGGGATCAATTTGATCGTCGGCAAGATCATTTCCCGCCCGATGCGTGCTTCGCTATAGCGTTATGATGATGGCAATACGATTCCGATAGCAGGATCCTAATCTACAGGCAGGCAGGCAGGCAGGCAGGCATTGCATAGAGCAGATGATCAAAGTTGGATTCTGCCTCGAGCTCCGCTTCCACTGCCACCAGCGCTGCTGTCGTCATCGCCATCCTTTTCTTCAAAAGGATCCTCATCCTCCTCATCGAACAGCACATGATTTGGCTCCGTCTCCTCCTCTTCCACCAGCGCTCGCCTTCCATTGAGACCTCTCTTTCCATTCAGTCCGTTCAATTCGTGCTGTTCTGTCTCGCCTGTAGCTCTCTGAGCGTCACCGTTTGTCCCCAAGCTGATCCTTGAATACAAAGACCTTTGAGCCTCCCTATCCCCATCTCTCGCCAGCGTCGCATTCCTCTTGGCAGCTCCATACATTCCCCCGTAGCCCACATACAGATCCACCAATACGTTGATCCACAAAAACATCAACATGCTCGCACTGAAATCAATTAGCCCCCACGTTGCATGATCCACTCCCCTCGCATCCGCCCACCTCAATTCTTCATCCGTCGCCGACATGAACAGCACTCCTGAAGCCACCAACAGGTACGGAGGCAAATACTGGAAGGCTCGAATCGGGTACCAGCTTCCATTGACCGCTTCATCGCTCCTCACAGCCCTGTCCGGCGATTCCATTGTGCTACCTGTGGGTCGATCCTGCAGCACGAAACAGACTTCGATCATCCTTGCAATACCTGCACCCATCAGTGCATAACCGAAGAGCGAATGAACCATTGTCGAGATCATCAAAGCTTGCGAGTGTGCACTCATCGCCCATCCAGTCAAGATGATGATGATGGACGGGAAAACGTTTCTCCTCCCACCCCTGCTCAGCCAGATACCGACCGCGCCACCTGCCCACCAAAGCACACCCATAAGTGTGTGCTGCAGATCCTTGTGCGTCCAAGGTCCGCCATGGTGCTCAGTGAACGTGTTGACAATACCCCACAGCATGATGACCCACGAATCAAACCATTCCTGACTCTGTCCTCTCCTCTGCAGCCAGTCACCTCCTGCTTTCATCATGATAATCAAGATCGCGGCATACGCTTGGAATGCCGATCCCATGATATAGTGCGCCAAGCATTGACCCAGGTGACCTCCAAAGCACCAAGATTGTAGAGTCGATATACCAAAGACCATCTGCACCCAACCTACAATAGGGAAACTCTTGCCCAAGATTCCGTGGATAGTGACGAGTGTTGGGCGGATCCATTTCTCCGGTCTCCATTGCAGATGCAGTTTAAGATATACTCCAAGGAAGGTCTGTGCTGCCAAGTAGAAGACCAGAAGGGAAGCCATGGTGCCGTGCGCGGTATGCGGGAATTGTCGACCTTTGTGTCCATGACCAAGAAAGTAACCTCCTACAGTTAGCAAGAGGGAAGTAGTCGCGATGGGAACATGCAATCGGTGTCTGACCATGCCAAGAACCATGGTCAGGGGGAGGAGGAAGAACCATGCGAAAGTCTGAATGCCGATATGGATCCAGAGGATTGAGTCGATGGGTATTGAGTTGTCGGCTGGTCCGTGTGTATGATGTCCGTGTGCGTTGGCTGTTGGTAGTGATACCAGAGCGATAGCGCTGATTAGCAGCAGCAAGCGCGGCATTGCTGGCATATTGTACGACAGTGACAGCACCATCTTCTCTCCTTCGTGATGATGACGGAGTATCGTCAGGAAGAGGGTAATGGAGTTGCAATCGACACGGAAACGGCTCCTGACTGCAACCAACACCTGAAGGAATGCGCAGCTGCAGCCAGAGTGATCCTTTCGGACAGCGTTTGCACGACTTCGCCGCGGACACAACGGCAAGGGTCTTGTGTGCATTTTTGTGTTTGATCCCTTCGGATCGGCGCTGCCGAAGGGAAGTCTTTCTCACTCGATGTCAGGTTCACTCAGATGTAACAGACTTATGATGAAATTACGCACGAAAGCTGAACGCAAGCAAAGTGGAGCTCGGCGGCTTTCTTTTCTGGAGCTAAGGGTAAAGCCGGAAAGCGCACTCTTTCTGACGGCGCTACTGTATCAGGCAGATGCTTAATCTATGCAGGGTCAAAGCACCAAACCGTGGCTTGCAGGTGTTAACGAAGTCACACAGCACCGCCGTTCACCTAATCAAATCAAGTATTGCACAGTACCATCCATTTCGACCACCATCACAACCAGCTCATCGCCACTTAGAACCAACCTCACATCACACGAGGAGCACATCTTGCGTTCAGGCGCTGCAGTCTGACATGTGAAGGGGACTCTTCATTCTAAAACAGGCTGATTTGGGCTACATGAATCACCTCCCATCGAGCCAGCGTCGGTCACGCTGACTCTTAGTATGCTTATCAGCACCAATACGATCACGACGACGCCATTTAGCCATTATCTCACCGTCTTACTGTACAATCGCGGCGCCAATATATTCTCTTGGCTCAAACCAACTCGCATATCTTCCCGCATGTGGGTCCCCATGCTAGTGTTCTCGGCCTCCTACCTTCTACTTGACGCGGTTGCTGCTTTTATCATCTCTCGACTTATCTACCTTGGCTTTCGCAACGGCATCGAACGACTTTGTGATTGCTTTGGTGCACGACTACAAGCTCGACTTGCATCTCGGTCTGCTACATCGCACGGAAACCTTCTACTTTTGGGCTCGACAACCTGGCCTTCCGGAGCGCCTGTTGTGCCTAGTACACAGTGGAACGGTGGAGGAATAGGCGGAACAAACTCGTCGCAGGATAGCGCTGCGCAATCGAGTAGAGTACTAGGACCATTGGTGAACAGAAGGCTACTGCGAGAGGACGGGTATTCGAATCGGCCTGGTGTAGGGATTCCGGGGCGAAGAAGGACAACAACAACCGGAGCTACATTGCTGGCCGCGGCGCAGAGGAGAGACTGGATCGCCGTCACTGATCCGCACAGAGAGATTGAAGTCCCGGTGTATCCAGAGATCTCTAGCTTGGTCAACGTGCTGACGTACGAGGCTCTTGATACCAGAGTCGGTCATCGATTGCGCAACTTTGCCAGGTGGACAGCAGCCTTGATCGGGGCCGGAGACGCTCCTTCTTCATCTTCATCGGATCCCAGCTCGGACGGCACCTTGCTATACACTCCTACACCGTCATTTGCGTCCTCGCATAGACAGTCTTCGCGTACGCATCCCACAACGTCAACGCACATTGACACGATCACGATGACGCCAAACGGTCAAGGCTGCATCTTCCGCCAGCTTCCCGAGGAGCTCATTTCGCATATTCTCATTCTTGCCGCCTGTCCTAGTCTCTCACCCAATGAGCCTCGCTCTTGTCCAACCAACATCCTCCTCCTTTCGCATCGATATTACAACCTAATCATCCCTAGACTATACCATAGCGTGTCGCTCCACACACCGGCATCGTTCCGCTCCTTCCGCGTCACACTCGCACTCCACAATCCCTCCCTTGGCAAGTTCGTTCGTCGCCTGCAGATAGGCAGCTCCGAGTTCGACGCTTCTGGCTACTGCCCCTCTGCCCTTGCTGATCACGGTCCGCTGTCAGTCGGGATCGAGCAAATGCTCCTCGCTAGCCCGCATCTTGAGGAGCTCAGCTTAGATCTTTTCAGCATGGGCGCACTCCATACCGGTACAGTGTCTCGCCTCGAGAAAGGCCCTCAACCCACCCGCCTTTGCACCGAACTCACCACTATTCCCTACCTCAGTCTTCCAACCTTTGAAGACCTTCGCGAGCTCGAACTGCTAGTCTTCGGAATGGATGCTGCGACAGCGGGCGAGCTGCGCGTCACCCTTCCCCTTCTCGAAAAGCTCGAGTTGCGTCTAGTAACGCGCCGACGTGGTCCAGCATTTCAAAACGGGCAGGACACTTGGTCACCAACTCAACTTCCCACTTTCGACGAAGACGAGGACACTGCTGAAGAACGGACTGCACAACAAGATATCGCACGTGGAGGTCAGGAGGAAGATGTATTTCAATTGGAAAGTGACATGCAGGACTTTATCGATGCGCTACGGCTATTGCGAAGCTGGCCGGGCGGAGATGTGAGGCAGGGAAAGAGGCTGCAGGAGATCACGGTCTACGCTTGGCCTAGTGCGGTTAGAAGATTGAACAAGACTTTTGGCGATTTAGCTGAGGTGGAAGGTGTAACACCGATGAGGATCGAGTTGGATAGGGGGTATTTGCTGGGGCCGAGGAGGGGAGCGCATGTGTTGTGGCGGAAGGATAGAGCGAGGGCTGCTTGGGCGACATGATGGAAGCAGAGTTGAGTTGTGCTCCTTTTGTATTTTAGTTTGCTTAGAGTGCTTCGAATGCTTGATCGGATTCGAAATGCTGCGCTCGTGATGGAAGTTGTGGCTGCCTGTGATTCATGGCGATGCTGTATGGTGACGCATGAGTCGAAAGAAATTCAAAGCGGCTCCTCCTTCTTCGCCTGTACCCGTGGCTTGATGTCAAGCAAGTCGTCCGTCTCAAACTTGAATCCTTGAGCACCGTTAGTAGCCTCGTTGTTCACCCTACGACGTTTCGACGGACCTGAAGCAGTAAGGTTCGGCTTCACGTCTTCCTCCTTCGTCACCCTTCTCTGGGAAACAGCGGCACCACGAGGAGGTCTCGAGCCGGGAAGATCGCCGATCAAAGCCTGGATTTTCTGCCTCCGACGTCGCATGAAGGATCTGACGGTCTTTGGGTTGCGGTCGATGTGCGAGGCGATCTGCGCGAGAGTCCAGCCTGCTTCGCGAAGAGAGACGATTTGGGCTTGCATGGTCTCGGTGAGCCGTTGGAGGGGGCCAGAAGGGCGGGCGCGAGTACGGCGAGGCTTGTTATCCTCGAGAGCCGGTTTAATGTCTTCGAGCAATGGCTTTTGGTCCTCGAGCTTTGCGAGAGGTGGAGGCCCGCGCTGGACAAAGTCAACGACTTCGATAGAGTCGTCCGAAGCACAGCTAGGAGCCGGGGAAGATTGACGATCCGCATTCTCATCGTCGTCGCCATACGCCGATTCACCGTCCGAAAGCAAGTCGATCGTCTCTGTACCCGCGTTCGAGGCAGTGTCACCGAACGGTCCATTGGAGGAGGCAACGGTGGATTCGCGATCAAAACCAGTGCAGTTGTCACTGAGTTGACTTGCGGAAGGAGTAAAGGTACTCATGATTGATATGCTGGCGAGGTGGAATTAGAGGGAAGGAAGTCTTTCGTGCGTGTCTTGAGGAGGGTGGAGGAAGCGTGGAAGAGTGTGGTGTCGAGTGTCGGTTTGGAAAGTTGGGGAGGGAGGAGAGGGGAAAGCGAGAGTCGGGTATAAGTATTGCTCAAAGCCTTCGTCTTTCCGCAATCGCCACAAGTGCGGAGAGGGGATTTGCGGAAAGCTGAGTCGAGCTCCGTTGAGAGTCGGCTGCGGAAACGAAGCCAGCTTGCGGAAAGAATAGAGTTCAAGTCCAGCACCTGCTCTTCCGTTGTCATTCGGAACGAAGACATGAAGCTCTTCACAAGTCACGGCTCCACTTCGTCACGGTCGAGTCGATGTTCAGCTGTTCAAACATCTCCCGTATTCTTTCGGACTTGCAGCACTACTCCCTCTTTAACGCTCATACACAGCCTCAGCTCCGTTCCACAGCTCAAGCAATTCACAGACAACATGTTGGAAGAACAAAAGTAGACTCTGAAATGAAACTACTGCGGACCTTACAAAAGATACACTAACTATGATTGCGTGTGTGCGGAAACAAACATGCGGAAAGTAAGCCGTATGCTCTATCAACTCTCTATCGAAATAGGATCGAAAGGAGCAGAATCTAGGCCTTTCTCTTCTTAGAAGAAGCGGAAGAAGAGCCATCAGCTGGTGCGGAAACACCTTGAGCAAGCAGACCTTTTCGTTTCTGACCCTGGAGCCAGCTAGAGACAGTAGTACGCTTAAGACCGAGCGAGCGGGCGATTGCGGCAGGACCTTGACCGTTCATAGCCAGCACCTTGATTGTGTGTTGTTCTTCGGGAGTGGTTTTGCGAACAATTCTTTTCGCTGGAACAGCTGAGTCGCTGGAGGAGGAAGTATCGAGAGGAGAGGGGAGAGAGAAGCTGCCCTTCTGGGACGAGGAAGAACCTCCCGTGCGACGGGTTCCGGTGGCATCGTTGATTCGGACATCATTCTTGGTTGGAGGGGGAGCTGGACGACCAGTATTGGCGTCAAAGGTAGGGTAGAAGGGAGGAGGAGGTGCTGGATCGGTAATCTCAGGCTCGGGACTGCCGTGCTCCTGGAGCTTGTCGTTGAGGAAGCCACCAATGTAGAAAGACATGATGACCAAGATGACGATGCCAAGATTGTCGTAGGGAAGGATGATGAGGACTTTGCAGCGACCGAAGAATGAAGAAAGGATATCGGCACACCAGCCAAGGAACGAGACGATGATCAGCAGGATGGATGCAATCAAAGCGGAAAGCTTCATAGAGGAAGGATGCTGAAGAACAGCTTGTCTCTCTGTTGATGTTGTGAGAGAGGCTTGATGTTTGGAGAGGAAGAGTCGTGAGACTGGAGTTGATGGTGTGTTGTTGAGGATGGCGACGACGATGCAGTGTGGGGTTACGGGAAAGAGATGTAGCTTGGGGCTTATGGTGTCGATGATGCTACAGTGCTGCGCTTTAACTTGCTATGAGCCGAGAAGGAGGACTCGGTGGATTGGAAGGGAGCTGAGAGGGGGAAGCGGAGGAGAGGGTGTGATGTCAAGTCTTTATACTTTCGAGACGGTCGAGGATAGACAGCACGTTCAGCGACATGCGTGACGACGCCGGTTTTCTTCTGCAGTGCTCGCGGCTTCCGCACATGACTTCCGCTTCCGCAACTTTGAGTCTATTCCAGCCGAATGCGAAGAGTTAGAGAAGCAGCCGAGACCTGTTGAATGTCGGTGTCAACCATGCAAAATTGGGTCGTGGAACGGACAGAATGCGGGAAAGCTGGGAATCAAATGCACCATGACTTCGATATGCGGAGATAATGGAGAAGTCCATGTGCGGTGGATACGATATGAATAAGGATGCGCGTTGCGAGCAGTTCGTAGCATAGGTCTAGAGACCAGGATCTTGAGTGACACCAGGAAGGCCAGCCGCCTTCTGCTGCTGGTCAAAGAAGCTCCAGAGATACTTGTACTTCATATCAAGCTTGTCCGCAATTTCCTTGGTCTTCCAACCGTTGAGCTTGAGAGTCAGAGCTGCATTCTTCTTTTCGGCATCACTCAGCTGGATCAGCTCTCCGCCTTCACCGGCACCCAGCTTGGCACCCTGTTTAGCGGCTTTGTCAATCACGGCCCAAACTCTCTTGTAGTTGATATTGAGCATGGCTGCGATTTCCTTGGTCGACATGCCTCGCATCTTGAGGGCGAGGATGGTCTTTCTGACGCTTTCGTCCATTCTTTCAGGCTTCTTGCGGGGGCTAGGAGTTGAAGGCGAGGCGGATGGGGAGGAGGAGCCTTCAGCTTTGGGAGTATCAGAAGTCTCGGGAGTGGCATCGTTGGCGGGAGGGCTTTCGGTCTCGACACCTTTTTTGGGAGTCTTGGGGCCGCGCTTGGCAGCCTTGTTAGCGGGAGGAGTAACGGAAGCCGTGGCATCCGAAGGAGGAGTAGTGGTGGTCATTCTGATCGTCGTAGTATATGTGAAGTCTTGAGGGTAAGAGATGTGTACAGAGATGCTTCGATGATGGTAGTGGTCGGAGATGCAAAATGGAATGATGGAGTGGAAGAAAGGTGTTGCGGGAGAAGGGAGGAGGAGAAAGCATAGAAGCAAGTGCGGAAAGGAGAGCTGTCAACAAACGTCGCTTTGTGACAGTCTGCTTGTCAAAGCTGAAAGTGTCAAAGTTAAGGTTCAGCGTCACGCCAGTTGACAGCGAAGACTTTGTGAAATCACACGCTCGATGAGATCACAACTCTGAAAATGTTGCTTTGTGTGCTGTGTTCTCTCTTTTTGCGACACACGTAGACACACACAAACGCGCACACAGTCTAGAATACCGTACAAGCGGCAGAGCGGAAAGAAGAAAGCGATGAATGTATGCGATTGACTAAGGACGAGCGAATGAGCCCGCTTTTTTCCGATGCGACGGTGACATCTAGTAAGTATGACTGATGTCGAGTCAGCTTAAAGGTACCCTTATAAAGAAGAGCAAGTATCTATAATGAATCAAGACTAGGGATCTGGATGCTTATGCCCATCGACCGAGCAAAGCCATTAAGCCCGCACCTGTGAGCATCTCGAGGATGCTGATGATGACTTTTTTCAGCGGAGCATTGCGCATCTTCTCGTTGAAAATGAACTCGTGTGCCAACAACTCCACGGTACCGGTGTACAACAAGATACCAGCGGAAATGGCGTCGAAGGTACCTGTTGTGTATGCAGCAGTGGTCGAGTCGCCGTTGTAGGTTCGGCGGACACCAAGGCCGATTGCGATACCGAGTGGAGTGACGAGACCGTACACGATGGCGCCTAATGTCGGAATCCATGACTTCATACCGATGGGCAAGAATGCCAGACGTGCACCGAGACCGAGACCTTCGAACATCTGGTGGAAGATGATGACAATGAACAGGATTGTGAAGTCGGAAGTGGTACCGAGGGTAATACCAATAATGATGGAGTGGAAGACAACGCCGAATTCGAGGATCATGACGCCGAGGATCTCGGATGCTTGCGCGGAGAGAGCAACCGCAGTGGATGTGGAAGAATCGGAATCGGCTACGATCTTGGCTTCAGCAGCAGATCCACCAGCGGAGTTGGCAGCGGCATTCTCGACATCGTCGGACGAGAGGTTCTTGGCAGCGGCTGGGCGGTGATGATGGGAGTGAGGCTTGTTGAGGTTTCCACCGTGCTCGATAGCGTGGTGATGACCGCCGGTATGAGGGTCATATGCGAGCTGGTTGGCGAACTGACTGCCGACGCGGTATGCGATCACTTCAACAATGAAGACGGCAAACATGGCGATCATGGCGAAGGCGAAGGCGAAGGGGTAGTTCTGGAAGGCCTCGTTAAGACATGGCGAGCCGAGCGCTTCGTCACTTGCTGCAGGTGACAACAGATGGATGAAGGCGGTGGCAATAATGACACCGGAGCCAAAGTATTTGGCAAAGTCGAAAGCCTCTCGATTGATGGAAAAGCGAGGAACACGGCGTGTGAGGACGGGAAAGAGGGTCGCGCCTGTGGACGTGGCCCAGATGATGAAGATGGCGCCAATGCGAAGACCGGTGGAGCCTGTGCCGTTGTCGACGGGCCCTGTACACTGAATCTGTTCCATTGCGAAGAGAGCGTTGGTGGATGAAGCTGGTGAGGTGGGTTAAGGATCGCAGCTGAGGATGACAGATGAGGGGACCGTGGGTGCTTCAAGCAGCGGTACTCTTATAGGAGCTGGCGATCGAAGGGCCAGAGAGCAGAGACGAAGGTAAGCGAAGGAAGAAAGGCGAGAAAAGGACTGGCGGTCGACAGTGAAACAAAAGGGCGAGCTAGGAACGCCTGCTGTAAGTCTTGTTTGCCGAGTGTCTTCCTTTGGGTGAAGTCGTGAGCTTGAACGACAGACTGGAGGGGTACAGGATAAATTTACGAAGGCTTCTGCAAGGACGGCGCACAGTTTGCAAGCTGAGTGAGCTGAAGATGTGCGTCGGAACTCGTGGACTGAACCGTCGGGCAGGGTGAGGAGTCAAGGGAAGCCGGAGGTATCGATGATGAAGCCGCGGAGAGAGTGACGGCAGGTTGTGATGCGATGCCGAGTTGAACGATGAAATGGACCGCAGATGAATGGTGCGAAGCGAACAGAGGTAGAGAAGGTGCGTAAGAAGGGAGAGGTTGGCCGTGCGAACCGAGAAGGTGGTTTGCGCAGGAAGGATAGGAAAGACGAAAGAGAACGCTTGTTACGGGCTTGTCTTCTGCGGACCGGTGAAATTGGATTCGGCTGTCGAAAAGGACTCGAGGATGGAGAGAGAGACAGAGAATTGAGGAGCGACGAATCAAGGACTGAGACGATGGTGCAAGAGGATGTGTGGGAGGGGGGAAACGAAAAGTTTGTAGAAAGCGACGACCCTCGCAGTTGTAAATTCGGACGATGGCACAAAGAACGACGAAACCTCTACATCAAGCAAAAGGATTCTAGAAGAGCGAGACCCCGCTTACTGATCCCTGTCTCTCCGCCGCTTCTTACAAGAAGACAGGAGAAAGCCGAAAAGCCATCGGCCCTGCGGAATCGGTCCGCCTTGTACAGCCTCGCTTGTTTCATGCACCGAGGCTCAATCTGTACACCACCTTGGGTTGTTGTACCACTCCCTCCCCTCAGCTCGAACTTCCCCATCATGTGACAGTCTAGCAAGTTGGTTCCTGCTCGCGAGCTTAACAATCTTTCTCACATCATCGCAACCGACTGGGATCATTTTCGTCGTGGAATTTCGTGGAAGACACACAATCACTATCAAAGATACGACAAAAGGCAAACATTCCAGTTGCGGCGTTAACTGGAAGAAAGAAAGAAGAAAAAAAAATAATGTCAAAAACAAGATCGAATTGAGAACCCTTCAGGTTATGCCGACAATGCGGTCGCCAAAAAAGAGGAACAGGCACACATCAAAAGGAACGTGGGCCCACGAATCCCACAGAATTCCCAGCCAAGCAATGCAGCGCTTTTTGAAATTGCTCCCAAGATATCTGCGTGGCTGCACGTCCTTTCGAAGTTGCAATCTGGATTGGAACACATCACGAATCAGCGTAAGCAGCGATCGAGAGTCGCGGCTTGTCTGTTCGATACATGGTATCAGTAAAAAGCGATGAAGCAATGTAAGATGTTGAAGTGAGGAGGATGAAAAGTAGAGAATGTCATGGGGCGTCGGAGACCAGATATCCGAACTTTCGCCGATGGAGATGACCAGAAGGGTACCCTAATCGATGTTTGAGGTTTGATCAGGAATGTTACGCCGTCATTTCATACATCTTCACTTTTTGTGACTTTCTGATCTTTGATGTGTTGGGTGTTGCATCCCGATTCCAGACGTCAGAGGCCGAGGAGGGGCATATCGGCTCTTGTGGAGAAGAAGAAACAAGCTCGTCATCTGCTCGACCACTTTGTACCGTTCAAATAAGCTGACAAGCCATCATCCTCCGTCCCCATCTGACCAGACCATCAACCTGATCGTATCAGCTTCATCCAGCATCCCGAAAAGCATCGAAAATGGTGGGCAAAATCCTCGACTTTGAATGTGCCGTCATCACCGGCGGTGCTGGTGGTCTAGGCTACGCTATGGCCGAGTACATTCTCTCTCTCAACAAGAAAGTCATTCTTGTCGGTCGAACCGAGTCCAAGCTGATCGAAGCGTCTAAGAAGCTCAACAATGCTCCCTACTATGTTCTCGACACAGGCAATGTTGAAGATATCCCTGCATTCGCCAAGAAGGTTCTTGCCGAACATCCGGAGATCGACTGTCTGATCAACAACGCTGGAGTCCAGCGCCCACTCGAAGTCCAAAACCTCGCATTGGACAAAGTCGACAACGAGATCAACATCAACATTCGCGGGCCGATCCATCTTGCGACTGCCTTCTTGGACCACTTGAAGAGCAAGAAGTTGGGTGTCATTGCCAATGTCAGCTCGGTTCTAGGCTTCGTACCGTACAGCATCATCAATCCCGTGTACAATGGGACCAAAGCTTTCGTGCACTTCTGGTCAGAAACACAGCGAGTGCAGCTCAAGAACACCAATGTCAGAGTGGTTGAGATCGTACCACCAAGTGTTGGAACAGATCTGCATAGGGAGAGAGAGAATCCAGATGACAACAAGAAGCATCTCGGCGCAGTCAACTCGTTGACAGTGGAAGAGTTCATGGAGGATCTGGTCAAGGGTCTCAAGGCGGACCAGGACGTCATCAGTGCTGGAACTGGTATCGCATTGGTCAAGAAATGGGACGATTCGTTCAGAGAGCAATTCAATGGTGCTGCAGCCAAGTACCAGCCCAAGTGAGGTCGTACTCCAACTCAGAGTTCACTAAATCCAATGACTACAAACAGATCTGCTCGCATTCGCAGGCTTAAAAGAGTCGTCCGTGTGAAGGATTCCAGAGATACTGAGATGAAGTATGCCGAGGTTATGGTACAAACAACACACTAATGCATAGCCTTCTCATTGAGATTTCTTCTGCTGGAGACGGTTCGGGGTTTAGATGACATCCTCGTACGCTGTTGAAACCGTTGCATCGCTGCAGTATGTGCTCGATGACACACCTTTGTTAGCCGGTCGAGATGTTCTTCTCGGCATTCACAGACCAGCTCTGTGGATTTTTTTTTCATGTTCCCTCGGTGCGTTTTTTCGCTGCAGCCCTATGTGGAGGCTTCAAAAAGAACAGAACAACGGCGAAAAACCGCAGCCCAAACACAGTCTTTGGCCTTCTGCATACCTTCCTTTCACCGTCCGTGCGCTCGACTCCCCTCTGACTATATATATACAGCCTGTCACCAGTTATCCTTTCTAGCTGGCAACCACACGAACATACCTCGAGAAGAACAGAACAAACGAAACAAAAATGTCCAAGAAGATCCTTGTCGTTTTCACTTCCCACACCAAGCTCATTGGTTCCGACCACCCTACTGGTTACTACCTTCCCGAAATCGCTCACCCTTACTACCTCCTCAAGAACGCCGGCTACACTCTCGTCGCTGCTTCCCCCGCTGGTGGTAAAGCCCCTCTCGACCAATCCTCTGTCGAAGCCTTCAAGAACGACGAAGACTCTGTCAAGTTCCTTAACGATTCCGAAGCTCAGTCTTGGGTTTCTAACACCAAGCGTCTCTCTGAATTCTCAGCTTCTTCCGTCTCTGAATTCGACGCTATCTTCTACCCTGGAGGTCACGGTCCTTGCTTCGACCTTCCCATCGACTCCACTTCCCAGGAACTCATTCGTGGCTTCTACGAGGCTGGCAAACCCACCGCAGCCGTCTGCCACGCTCCTGCCGTCTTCACCGATGTCAAGCTTAGCGACGGAAGTTACCTCGTAAACGGCAAGAACGTTACCTGCTTCACAAACGAGGAGGAAGAACAGGCTGGATTGACCAAGGCCATCCCTTGGTTGGTCGAGAGCAGACTTACCGAGCGCGGAGCCAAGTTCGACAAGGCTGCTCCTTGGGCCGAGAAGGTCATTGTTGACAAGTCGGGCGGAAAGGTTTTGATCTCGGGTCAGAACCCTGCAAGCGCTCTTGGTGTTGGAAAGGAAATCTTGGCAGCTCTCAAGGCTTGAGACAGCTACTGTATAACTCTCCTGTAATCAATTTTGATGGTCTTAAAACAGCTTCGAACCGGATTGTGTGCGAGCTTTTCGTTGGTCGCAAAACGAAGAAAATGAAATGAGGTTCTGAGGAAGTCATGTTTAAATTATTGTGTTGAATGTTCTACTATACGTCGTTCGAGACTCTATAACGCCGTGCGACCCCTGGTCTCATAAGGCAAGAAGAGCATCAATACCGCAGCGGCGATGAAGAAGCTCGCCGAAACATAGATCGGTGTCGTAGGCGTCGAACCCGCATATGCACCTACAATCGGCGCAATAACGCCAAACACTCTCTGTGTAGCCATAGCCAGTCCATCTCCCGTACCTCTGTTTGGTGCCGGGAACACTTCGTAACTGATCGCGTACAGCACAGCGTACATTGCGTTCTGTGTCAAGCTCGTTGCGCAGTTCCATCCCAGTACTGCTGCTGGAGTCCTTGCAGTTGTGAAAAGGAACAAGAACAGGCCAGTAAGAAGTGTGAAGAAAGCCATGGTGCCGCGTCGACCGGCATAAGGTAATTCGACGAATGCAGCTGCTGCAAACGAGCCAGGAATACCGCAGGCAGCGATAATGACGAGATCGCGGTACTGTTCTGCTTGGGTGGTCTCTCCTTGGTTTGCACCGGCGTTTTGAAGGTACAGCGCAATGAAAGCGTTGTAGAGAGGGTAGGCGAGACCAATGAGACCCCAGAGGAAGCAGATGAGGACGGTGTTCCAAGCCATTCGAGGGGTAGAGAAGAGTGCCACGATGTGGTGCGAATCAAATTCGGAGAGCGAGCGACGGAGTTGTGCGAGATCAGAGGCGGAGAGGAATCGACCTTTCAGCGTGGTTGAGATTGCTGCATTGGCAGTATGGGCTGAAGAACGTTGAGTACCGGTAGTACCGGTAGGCTGAGCACCAGATGCTGGGGCAGCGCGAACATGGGCCTCGGCACCATTAGCATCATCTTTCTTCTCTGGCGATAATGGCAGAGTTCCGTCGGCTTTAGCTTCAACATCGTCGTCCCTGACCAACTTCTTTTCATTTGCATCGAGGGTATTGATCGCCATTGTTACACCCTCACCAGCCGCCTTCAGCTGTTCCAGCGTCAACGTTGTAGTCTTTCCATTCTGCGCGGCAATAAATTTGATAACCTCCATCGCCTCCTCATCCCTCCCCTTTCCGATGAGGTACTTTGGTGACTCCGGAATAGGGTAGACCCAAAATCTAGCTACCCACATCAAAAACGTGATGCCTCCCAACAGGAACCAAGTATACCTCCAACCCATGTTTGAGCTCTTTGGGCAATCACTCGCCGTCTCACACCTGTAGTTGGTGATGAATGCCCAACCAATAAACGCAGCAAACAGCTGTCCAAAGCACCAAAAGATGCTCAAGAATGTCAAGATCCACTGGTGCGTGCTCGGAATGAACTCGATCAACATGGCTCCATCCACTGGTAAGTTTCCTCCCAATCCCAGACCCAAGCAGGACAAGAGCGCTCCCATAGCGACGAAATTAGGTGCTCCACCCACGGCAATACCGAACACAGCCGAGATGAACAGGGTGATGTTCCAACTTGGTCTTCTACCAATCACATCCGCCATGAACCCCCAGAACGTTGCCCCGATCAGCAAGCCCAAATAGAGCGCAAGAGTAGCGAATTGAACATGGGTCGGTCCGAATTCGAGCTTGATTTGCGGTAAAGACATCGACAGAGCTTGGAACCAAATGTTATCCACGAACCAGCCGAAACCGGCCAGCCAGGTGAGCCAGATTTGAAAGCGACCGAAACCAATATCTTCTTTGATAGTCTTGTTGAGCAGGGCTACTTTGCGTTCGTACGCGCCGCCCACGCCCATTTCATGAGCCATGCGACTGAACTCGGTCAAGGTGGCATCGTCGGTCTCTTGCGAAACTCGAGTTGGTTCATCGGAAGATGAAGTCGGCGCTGAGCGCCTTTTGAGAATCAAAAACATGACGATCCAAGTTTTGCTTCTATGGTGATGGTGGTGATGGTAAGGGATGAGAAAGGCACAGGAAAGTAAGGTACGAGGAAGGGAACTTTCACATCTTTGATTGGCTGCATGCAGCAGGACATAACGGAAACGGGACAAACTGGACGGTTAGCCGAATGGAAAGCTCGCCGTTCGTGGTGCCGTTCCTCTCTCTCTTCCCCACTTGTACTCTGGTGGGACCCCTCATTTCTCTCAGGAGCCCATGCTGAAAGACTCAACTAAAGAAGGATCAACAGGGTTTCATTCGTTGTTTCTTCTCGCAGCGCCTAATTTTTGCAAATTCGCAAAGATTAAGCGAGGTCCTCTTCTCAACCACAACCCTCGTTTCCCCCTTCGCTCCGATTTTGACTCAAGCTCGAACTTTTGCGAGCGAGCTGGTTCTTGATCGATGCTCGACACTCTCTCACCAAGTTAGAAGGGACAAACTAGATGAGCTTGCAGACCGTCTTGATTCGACAGAGTGTGGCTGTGGCTTGGTCGGAAAATTTGTGTAACGATTAGCCTCTTGGCAAAGCGGCAACGAACGGAAAATTACTGTTTTCCTTTTTTCGTTCTCCGCTCATTTGAGTCCACACTTAGGAACGCGCAGTCCTCTCCTTGTTATGCCGCACGAGCTACCATAGATACTGCAATGGCAAGCTGATGGGGGCATGATCAACAGATTGGGAGAGTATGTCGTCCAGACACCATGCTTTTGATACACAAAACCTGCGTATTGAAGGGCATTCCAATCGTCCATCGGGATTCAAAGAGTTACGTCGACAGCTTAAGCAAGTAGTGATGATAGCATGGCCAACCTAGGTACGAGTGTCGAACAATCTGTCACCAGTGTCGCCCAAACCTGGCAGGATCAAGCCCTTATCGCTAAGCTCCGGATCCACATGGCCGACCCAAATTTCTAGCCCTGGTACTGATTCCACAACATGCTCGAGACCCTTTTGCGATGCCAGCACACACAAGAACTTGATCTTCTCCACTGGTACGCCCCAGTCCAAGATCATTTGGATACATGCCTGTTTCACATACAAAGAACCATGATACAAAGTCAGTACACTTGACTCTTCACTCGAACAAAGAAAGCAGAACACAATTGAGAAAAGCACTTACGACAGCAGTTCCACCGGTTGCGATCAAGGGATCGAGAATGATGACTTGATCCACCGTGGGCGAGACGGGAAGCTTGTTATAGTACTCGACAGGCTGCAACGAAACCTTTTCCCTGAACAGACCAATGTGAAGTACGGATGTGTTTTCAGGCAAAAGATCGAGACAAGCCTCGGTCATTCCGAGACCCGCTCGAAGAATAGGGACAAGACCGATACGTTCAGAGAACTGCTCGCCTTGGAAGGTCGCGAGTGGACCCTGACCTTGCACTTGCTTGACCGGGAGTGTGCGAGTCGACTCGATGCATAGGACTGTCGAGATGTTCTTGACTAGTGAGCGGAATTCTGTGGACATCAAAGCATGCGGCAATGGTGAGCACGTCAGCTCGAGAGACTACAACAGTAAAAGAAGAGAGCGTGAAACATACCTTTTGGTGAAGTATCAGCGAGACGAAGATTGGCAAGGTGATGTGAGATCAGCGGATGCTGAACGACGTGGATGTTTGAGCCTGACATTTCGACCTGGGCGTGCTTGAGGAGAGAAACGGCACTTTGACACTGGATAAGGGGCGGTGCTTAAGGCTAACGGAATAGAGTCTTGCAGCGTGGCCGGCGCTTGGAAAGGAAGCGAATCGATAGCTAACTAGGTGGTAGTGGTCGTGACGGCGGTGGTGGTGATGAGTCGAAACCAAGGTAGTCAGTTGCGAAAGGAGGTGGATGATAGGAATCAAACAGCAGGCTCAAGAGGTCAAAGATAGGGCAAGGCGCAGGCAGCATGCGGAGTGTTGATGTGGAGCAAGGTCACGCACCTTTCGTTATCGTTCTGCACCACGCGCGGATGCTCGGAATTGGACTGACCACCTCGTCCTCTTGGACCTCTGTTAAGGAGAAAAACGCTATCTCTCTGACGCATTTGGCCGGTGCTTCTTCATCAATATCTGTCTCTTGCTCTCGCAGCGGTCATTCTCGCTTCGCTGTATGTGACCAACCGGCCATATTGGAGGATTGATAAGCCGTCATCTAGTGAAGCCGCACCCACGAAATGGATTCGGCAGTGCCAGGCAGCTCGAAGTGTGAAATGCTGCTTGGACCCTGAACAGTGCCTGCGCGCCCGGGCCAACATCTTGCCTCTTCACTGATTCCGGGAGAATTCAGCATGTTACCTTGCTATTGCTAACAATTTTATTTTAGCGGAAAAGGAAAGGGTTCGGCAATTGTTTGACCCGATACACGAGGTTCGACCTTCCGGTTAACACACATGCTCAGCTTTGCACCCCGCACTTTTTAACACCCCTTCTCATCCTTCTTTCTCCTCTTCACCCCGCTTAGCTGTCATCTCTCCTTCGCATCAGAACAGACACTCCATCGCAAAAATGGCACAGACCAAAGAGGAACAGCAGAAGCAGGCTTACGCCGCCACCTTGCAGCGTCTCGAGCGCATTCGCAACCACCTCGACAAACGTCCTCGTTCCGGTCGTCTTTCGGGCAAGGTCGCTATCATCACTGGATGCGGCAGTCTCACCGGTATTGGGTAAGCATTGATCCTCATCATCGCACACTATTGCCAGATACGCTCGTATTCTAACCCTCTCATTCTGTTCTATGCTCTGTTTCGCATCGTAGACGAGCTACTGCAATGCAGTTCGCACACGAAGGAGTCAAACACATCTACGTCTGCGACATTGACGACGAGAACCTGCCATCTCTCAAAGAAAGCATCACCAAAAGATATTTTGACGTCAAGTGCACCGCTATCGCTTCTGACGCAGCAGACGAAAAGTCAGTCACATCCATCATCGACCAAGCCATCTCCGACAATGGTCATCTCGACATCTTCTTCGCCAACGCCGCCCGTGCTACCGGTGCACCCATCTCTGCCACCGACGTCGAAGACCTCGAAACAACCCACCACATCAACGTCACATCTTGCTTCCTTGCTTGCAAGTATGCTTCCGCTGCCATGGCCAAGACTTGTGCCGCCAAGCCCGAGTCAAGCGGTTCTATTGTCATGACTGCCTCTGTTGCAGGTTTGCGATCAGGTGCGGGCAGTGTGGACTACTCGGCGAGTAAAGCTGCCGTTATCAGTTTGGCTCAGTCTACCGCTTGGCAGTTGCAGCACACCAATATTCGGGTCAATGCTGTTTGCCCAGGTCTGATTGAGACAGGCATGACTTTGCCTACCTTCGAGATGGCAAGAGAGAGAGGTACGGCCGGCAAGATCGGCCAGTTGAACCCCACCGCGAGGTACGGTGTCGCAGCAGAGATTGCTAATGCTGTCACTTTCTTGGCTTCGGATGAGGCCACCTATGTGAACGGTGTAGCTCTGCCAGTGGATGGTGGTTTGCAGGCAAGTTTGCCAGTCGTTCCTGGAAAGTTCCACTGAGCAATGCATGTGTGCACAATTCAGTCTCTGTTGTGATGTATGGATCATGTTTGTGTTGAATGCAATGCAAGTATGAATGCTATGGGGTCATGCGAGTGATGAAAATGATGTTGTGAAGTGAATAACAGTGAGACTGAAATGTATGCTTTGCAACTATGCGTCTCTAGCGGCATCGTATGCATCTTTGTCCTCCAAAAACTGAATGTATGCCAGCATCGCTGTGATCCAGAACTCCTTCTGCAATCCTAGCGCCTGCATTGCGCTCGTCTGCAACGTCAACTTGCCCCTCGTATGCGAATTCCACAACCACCTTCCACTTTGGTCTTCGAACTTTGCTACTTCTACTCCCTCATCTTTGCCGTTGGGAGGGTCGAGCCAATATAGACTGAAGCTTTTGTCCGAATCCAGCGATAGAGACGGTCGAATCTCGGAGGGTAGGATGGAAGTTACCCATCTTGTCCAGCTTTGCTTTGGTGCTGCAGCAGCAGCGGCGCTGTTTGGTGGTAGACCATCTGTGAGGAGGAATGTGCATGCTTGTGGCTGTGTTAAAACCGGTGTGGAAAAGGAGGATGACGAAGGCTGAATGGGAGAGTAAGGTCGATCTGCCCCTGCCGAGTGGGGAGAGGAAGAAGTAGAGGCGGTGGTGGAAGAGGGAATGGCGAGACGAGACAATGTTGGGTTGGTGTGAGTTGGTGCGGGAGGTGAGGGGGCCTCGTTTTCGGATTCGGGGATCATAGGGCTGCTAGTAATAGCAGAGCTCAAGCGCTTCGACGGATGCCGCGAATCTAGTGCTGCATGTGATCCGGATCCTGTTGCACCACTTCGCCGCCTTGCATGTCCGCTGGTGTTTGACTTCCAATTCTGTCGACCAGTTGCTGCCAGTGCTATGTCCTGTTTCGTCGCCTCATCTGCAACGTGATTCTGCGCACCAATGTCTATTGCAAGACCATTGTTTTCGGCCTCGCGAGACGTACTGCTGCCTGCTTGCGAAACACCCTCTGCCTTTGTCTGTTCGAAAGAATGACCAATACGAGCACTGACACGACTCAGCGCCTGACCCCAGATTTTGGTCTGAAGCGAGAACGTCAGGGGCGAACCCAAGGGGTCATACTCTGACCTCTTCGCTGCCCTCAAAGATATCGCTGTACCAGTAGGCAAGCCTGGCGAGCGGAGGTACAGGTACCAGCCTCTTGTCGGTCTATGGATTGTCCAGCATATCCTGCCTGAGCTGGCGTCGATGATATTATCAACGATCTCGTTTTCGTCTGACAACACTCGCTCGCGAAAGTATACTGGTCGTGGCGGCTGCTTGCTGGAAGATGTGGAGGGTTCGTAGCTGACTTGTAGTCTCAGATCTCTTACGCCAGTGGCCTCTGTATGGACAATATAGCTTAGTGTGTCTGGTTGGCCGGTCTCTGTGTCAAAGGCATGGTTGTGTGACGAGGATGCTCCAGGTGGGTATTTGTGTTGATGCTGTTCGCCGTTGTGAGAATTTGTCGCATTACGGGCCGCCGTCATGCTCTACTTCCCGCGCACCCTCTGATGATAGTGGTTGAGACGATGTGAGAGGACGAGAAGCAAGGCAGTCTCGATCTGCAGTTAGAGCCAGCAGTGCATCCAGGAATGTCGTTGCTGTCGGTTGTGCCACAAAAAGTGTTGCTCTCTCGGCGTTCAACCGTTCGCTTCCCAACCGCGTTCCTTCTTTTCAATCTTCGCTGTCATTTCTGTAGGTCTCACACATTTCCAGAAAATATGGCAGATGTCGGCCCAGATCTCCTAAATCACCCGACCCCACCTTTCCGACTCGAACTCTTGACCATCTCTCCTTGGCACCCTACAACCATGCTCTCAGCCCCCCCTCATACGTACTCTTTGAACGCATGCGATGATCTGGGCAGTCAACACGGCTCCTGAGCCTGTGTATACCGATATCGAGTCCCTCCCAACCATTCAGGCGCAACGGAGAATCACCAACATCCGCAAAAAGCAGCTCATTAAAGCCGCCTCGAGGAACTACGACGATCCACCGCCTCCTCCTAAACCAGATGAATGCTGTGGGAGTAGCTGCGATCCTTGCGTGAAGACGCTTTGGAAGGAGGAGCTGGCATGCTGGAGAGAGAGGTGGGGGGACAGCGCTCTAGAAGGGGGTACAATGGCGAAGAAGGACAATAAGAAGGTGGAGGCAGGAGAGACAAAGAGCATGCCTGGTGCTTTCGATTGGTAGACCTGCTTCAGCATATATTAGCAACAACATAGATGACAGCGACCGCTTTGTAGTCAGAGAAGATCCTTGGGGCAGCTCAGAAGACGAAGACCGTAGCATAATCGCTTCATATCCCTGGAAAGCGGAACTCCACAGTTCAAATTGCTCACGCGCGGCATCGGAATTTGGCCGACGGCTCAGCCGAACAGAGGGCCCTGCATAAATATCACTTTCCCCTTGTCACTTTGACACCGTCTCCTTGTTTTAACCCATCTTCATGTCTCACTTGCAATGATACCACAAAGAACCATCCGTTCGACTATCACCACCGTCGTTCTCATCCTCTGATACCGAGTTGAAAAGATGCCACGCTACCCAACACCAACCTCTCTACCTATCGCTATCGACAATGGCGCCATATACCTCCAATCCGTCGTTCAAGATCCTTCTTCTTCCTCCAGCACCTCTTGTCGCGGCTTAGCAGTCATCGCCCACCCCTTTGGGCGACTTGGAGGCTCACTGGACGACCCCATCGTCACTCATCTTGCATCGATCTTCTTGACGCAGTTCCAGCTTAGGGTTGTACGCTTCAACTCGAGAGGCGTGGGCAAGTCCGGCGGCTCTCCAAGTTGGACTGGGCGCTCGGAATGCAGTGACTTCCAAGAGCTGTTGCTGAAATGCGTGGACAACTTTTGTCTGGATTTTCCGGATAGTTCTGCTGCTCAGCTGGTGGTGGCGGGCTACTCAGCGGGGAGTCTCTATGCAACAACGGTGAGGGTTCCGAGAGGAGTGTATGAGACGAGGCAATTTAGAGGAGGGAAGAAGCCAAGGTATTTGCTGGTAAGCTTTCCTGCAGGCGTAACTTGGGCATTGAGCTTCTTTACTACAAAGACCTATACAGATGCCCTGAAAGGATTACTGAGCAGTCAGACGCTGCCGGGAAGCAGCACGAGCGAGAGCAGAAATGCAGCGGAGGAAGAGGGTCACGCGAGAGCAGCGGCAGCAGCAGCAGCTAGAGCGGTCGAATCCACTCCGGCAAATGATGCAGACGCACAGCCGGTAGCAAGTCACATTTTGGCAGTGTACGGTGACGCTGACCAATTCACGGGCATCAAAACGTACGAAACTTGGACAAAGGAATGCAGCTCATCGGCGCCGTCACCAAATGAGGACGATGGGGGAAGGAATGGTTCAACGTTCCATCACGTACTCATAGAAGGTGCGGATCATTTCTATCGCTCCAACGACACCATCGACGGACTAGACAAGGCTGTCGTTGAGTGGTATGAGTCTCTCACCGACTAGCCAGGCACACTCTTTGATTCAGCCGATCCGACATCACCAAGATAACATCGTAAAGGCAAGCATCTGTGAGTGCTAGACTCTGTACATGCGAAGAATTTATTCGACTATTTGGTGCCCCGCACAGTAATCACACCACGCGAATGATCTACATCATATCTCCAACCTTCTCGATCCAGCATCTTCGCAATCGCCGGACGCAACACAGCAATCTGATGAGGTGAATGCCTCCCCACACCAGTAACGATCTTGAAAGGCGGCGGGTTCAAACCCGGTCCTGGTCGGGCGTACCACCTCGTCACTTGCTCTCTGACAATCGACAGCGCTTCATGCACCGTCACTCCGTGCAAGTCGATGGTATTGCTAGCTGCAGAGTGCGTTGCTGTCGGCTGCGTTCCCGGTCGCACCACACCGATTGCGGCTCTACGTCGGTCCTCAACGAGGGCTTGAGAAGCACGTAAAGACCAAGCGCGCGACTTTGCGTCCAGACGACGTGCTTCATCGGCGTAGTGCCAGGCAATACCACCTCGTCCGCCGTCTCCACCCTTACCTCCTGTACGGACACCGCCACGCTGGGACTTCCAAGCAGAAGCCGCTTTACGAAGGGCTTCGTCACGACGCATGCGGTATTCTTCGGCCACGAGACGGTATTCTGTCATACGACGCATGGGGTCATAGTGGCTGGTGTGGGATGCAAGGCCGCGTTCGACTGCTACTGGGTCGTTGAGCAAGTCGCTATCCGCAGAGGCAGCGTTGACGAATGTAGAGCTGGCAGGGAATACAGATGCAACTGCCGAGCCTGAGCGAAGAGCCGCAGCTGCGCCAGAGGTAGGACCAGGAGCTTTGCGACCAACAACATTCGAGTAAACACTGCCACTGCCGTTGGGATTGTTCTTGGCAAGTGCGGCTTGGGAAGGTGTCGGGAAGGTCCTTGCGAATCTACCCTCGCCTGCCCCGGCATCAATTGCGTATCCCTTCGCACTAGCCGCTTCGGCACTCTTTGGCACTTCAGCAGCACCCAACTCTCTGAGCCTTCCCATTGGATCTAGCGCATCCGCCTCGCCAACCTGCTGCTGTACCAATCCTTGCAACTGTAACAAATCCAAGGCAGCATCCTGTCTTCCTTTCGTCGCCCTAAGCGCTTTACTCGCCGCACTCTGCGTAACGCCACCAATAGCTGCAATACCATCAGCTATGTTCTCGGCTGTACCACTCGGCGCGCCTCCCGCCTCATCCAAAGTTGCCAGTGTCGGATACTTGTCCGCTTCTGCCTCAAGCAATCTTGCAAAGCAGACAGCAAGATTGAACGAAGACGAGTTGTACGTTGAAGTCACTTTACTCGATTCGATATCTAGCAGTGTGGAGAGCTGTGCAAGTACGGAAGACGTGAGAAGCCATTGGTTGTCTGATACAGGTTGGTCTGCGTCTGGATCGCGTGAGGCTGCTTCTTCTTCGGCTGCTAGTTTTGCTGCTAGTTCTTCGTCTGTAAGTTGAGGGAGGGGAGTGGTTGTACGAGATCTTCGAGATGGAGGTGTGTCTGAGAGTTTTTTGAGGAAGGTGTTTGAGGAGGGACCACCGTGTCTGACGTCGGTGAGGTTGACGGTGAGTTTGTTCTTTTCCTTTGCACTGGAAGAGGAGGTTGGGAGGCCATTGGAGATAAGTTGTTGTTCTTGTTGGAGACGCTTTCGTGCAGCGCGACGTTTCTTTCCTTTGAGATGGGGTTCTTCCCATCCGCCAGCACTGGTACCATTAGCTAGCGCTTCGTAATCCAATCCTCCACCTTTGCGAGTCTCGGAAGTTTGGGCCTGGGCAGCCGTAGCACTCCTTGCATCCTCGGCTTCGATCAAGTCGATGGTCATGATAGTATCCACTGTGGTCTGCACGTCGCCGTGCGAATCGTTGAGCGTCTCCCTCAGGAACTCGACTGTGCGCGAGGGAAAAGCATGCTGTAAAAATAGAACAGGATCGAAGCTGTCCTTCTCCTTCCAGGCCTTCCTGCCATCATTCAGATCACTTGCACCGCTCGCAACAGAAGAAGGATCGATGCGTTGCGAGCCAGAAAGCTCACCTAGACGCTCGGCTTCTTGCGATTCTGCTTCAACCAGCTTATTCGCCGTGCGCGGTGAGGTGGAGGAAAGAAGTTCATGACCAGGTTCGGAAGTGGGTGCTGTGGAAACTTCGTTGTCCGAGGTGTCTTCGTCGGTCAGATGAAGGTTGTCTGGATCTTGGGAAGTTTTGTCGAAAAGAGACCATTCGTTGAGAAGCCGTTCTACGGTCTCTGCGTCTGCAGCTGTGTTTTGTGGAGAGCTCAAGGCTGAACTACTTGTTGAGGCGGTGGTACTGGTGGCTGTTGAGGATGTCTTCCCAGCAGCTGCCTTGGACGAGGATGAGGTTGCGGTATCGTTGGAACTCGTGCCATCTTCATTTGTGAGTTTGCCGCCGAAAGCCTTTCGCCGGGCTGAACCTCCAACGGTTGATCGAGTCGGTTCGACATCTTGCTGAGTGCGTGGAGGGGATGCAGATTGAGAGTGGTGCTGAGTATCGGGAACAGCGGCGGCAGCTAACGTCTCGCAGAGTTCTTTGGCGCTTTGAAGTGTTTGACCTGGTTCGTAGGCGATAGCTGCGACCAAAGTGGTGTCTAATGGTGGACAGAAAAGCTCGGTTAAATGCGCCTGAATTTGGTCCGGCGACATGGTTGGTTACTGCTTGCAGGAACTGAAGGGGGGCGTGTAGTTGGGACGAGGGGGTCCTTCTTGTTAGCCTTTCTATGTGCTTATAATCTCATAGTCAATGATGATCAGTTAAGGAGGCGTAGTGTAAGAAGCGAGCGATAGGGAGGAAGAAAGGGAAGATGGGAAGGACAAAGGGAAGGGTGATTTTGTAAGGGAAGATGAAGAATACGTCAGACCAACACCCAAACTCTGAAATCTTCTTGTGCGCTCTTCTGCGCCGTGTTTCTTCTCTTCACCACAGCACACTGCAGCATTGAAAGCCTCGCGTGCGTGACTGTGTCATCCTGCGCATTAACCGTCACTCTTCTCCACATTCGTTTTCATTAGTGCAATCCTGTTACACCGTGCAAACAGACACGCAGGGAGAAGCGTCCGAAATGTAGCATTGACGAAGCTGAAACGGACACGCTCTTTGTTGGGCGAAGACCTTTTCAAAGGGTTCGGCTATGAACGGTCGCGAACGCCGTCACGCACGGACTTGGATCGCCACAAGAACGCAGAGTCCAAGTTTACACTTTTCTCCATTGTGCATCCATCTCGATCAAAAGCACGCCTCGTCTCTAGTCCAAACACACATACATCATGGTGTCGACGGACCCCATCGTGGCATGGCTGCAGCCGTACGCCGACAAGTACGGCATGCACCATTTGCCTGCACACGTACCTACCCTCATTCGTTCCACTTTGCTTTGGTTTGCCATCCAGACCCTTTCTTCGCAAGTCTGTCCTCGTCTTTTCCCGAAGACCTTTGCCAAGCTCAACCGTAAGACACGCATCAGCTGGGACATTCACGTTGTTTCCTTTGTCCACGCTGCTGTCATCACCCCCTTGGCAGCTCGTGTTTGGTGGAAAGCACGTCAGACCAACTCTCTTGGCCTCCACACCCACCCACTCGCCGTAGACCGACTTTACGGATACGACTACGAGACTGCTCAGATCTATGCCATCGCTCAAGGCTACTTTGTCTGGGACTCAATCATCTCGATTCTTCACGAAGGTCCCGGATTCATCGCACACGGTCTTGTTGCTTTAATCGCATTCACCCTCGTCTTCCACCCCATCTTCATGTACGATGGAATGGGCTTCTTGCTCTGGGAACTCTCCACCCCTTTCCTCAACATTCACTGGTTCCTCGACAAACTCGGCAAGACTGGCAGCAAAGCTCAGCTGATCAACGCATTTTTCCTTCTCTCGGCCTACGTCGGAGCCCGACTCACGTTTGGAGTGTACAACAGTTTCAGCTTTTTCAAGTTTGTTGTGGCGCCAGCTAAGCCTCACTTCCCTCCTATCCCTGGTCACTTGAAGGCGTTTTACATGGTGGGCAATGTCATCTTGAACAGCTTGAACTTCTTCTGGTTCAGAGCAATGGTCAGGGCCGTGCAGAAGAGGTTTACGGTCAAGCCGGATAAGGGGGAGAAGGTTGACCCGCAGAAGGTGATTAGGGGACAGCAGGGAGTGAAGGTGGGTGTGCAAGGAAAGGATGATGAAGAGTTTTGGCAAGAGGCTGGTGCCGATAAGAAGTCGAAATAGGCGAGCAAAAGGCGGATGTAGACTGCCTCGCCCTTAGAACGTTCTTGTGGAAGAGCAGGTCTGAAGACAACATACAGGACTGCTTGCTCGCGAATACACGCATTTCTTAAGTACTCAATCAAATATGTACAATCGGACGCAGAACACTGTGGCAGGTGTAGGATGTGTACTGGCATTAAGTATATTTTCTTTGGCTGTTTCCAGTCTACTTGCCAGAAAGAAGCGTTTGTTTCATCTTCTCAAACAGCTGATCCACCTGTGAGCTGAACTTCTTCGTCTCGGCTTCGACCTTCTTACTCTCTTTGTCACCTTCACTCTTTCCTACCACCTTCCTATCGATATCGCTCTTGATCTGTTTCTGCGCTTTGTGTCTAGCATCTCGGATGCTGACTCTAGCATTTTCGCAGATGCGGGTAAGATCTTTGACCATGGCCTGTCTCGATTCTGTGGTGGGTTGAGGTACGGCGACGCGGATGATATTTTCGTCACCTGGGTTTTGGTTTGCTTGGGTCTGAGGTGTGAGGCCGAGATCAGCGGAGTAGATGGCACGTTCGATGTGTTTGACCATGTCGGCGTCGAAAGCGGTTACGATCAGTGCTCCGTCGCGGACTCCCACTGTTGCAAACTCTCTGAGAGGATGCAGAGAACGGCCGGAAGAGCCTGTGCCCGGGTATTCGACTTTCACAGAGTCAAGCAGGGCTGGGTCTGCACGACCGAAAGAACCGACCATAGTGGAGGTGGTGGATCGGCATCTTTCCACAGCACGGGACATGTGGGAAGAGATAGCATCAAAGTCGAACGCTTCATCGGGAAGGTCTTGGTTGCGAGTAGAGGTTTTATATTCGGCATTGTCTTGTTCGGCATCGCCTCGTTTGGATTTGGCGCCGCGAGAGGTGGCTTGAGCACCACGGTTGCCCTTGGAACCTTTGCCTTTGGTTTTCATCACGGGGACGTCATCGGCTTCTGCAGCGTTTGGGTCGATGTACTGTGCGGAGGAACGCTTGGATTTGTGTCGGCGCTGGACGCAGAGGTTGTCGTGATTAGAAGCGATACGAAAGGAGCCGGAAGAGAGGCGAGATGGAGAAGCAAGGGTTGCGGTGGAGGCAAGTCGCACAGTGTGAGCTCGGGAGCAAGATGCGACCGCGGTGCGTGTCGAAGAAGAACGCATGGCCAGGAGTAGGCCTACAGCCCGTTGAGATGTTGCTCCTGTCATGATGTCGAAAGCCGTTGAGAGATGGTGTCGGGAGCAGAGATGGAAGATCCAAGTGGAGATGCGAACAAGAAGAAATGATGTGTGGAATCGAACATGGGTCCAAGCACCTGCAAAAACTTGTCATCAGCCAGACTTGCTGTCGAATTTCTTCGAAGATGTTGTCTTGCACGGCCTGACATCTGTTTGAAAAGGCATGAAGTGGAGGCTTTGGCGCATATGAAATGACGAAGACGTGCGTTGCTTCACGATGCAAAGTGAGGAACGCAGATGAGAAGATCTCGCGTGTGGATCATATCAACATGTCTCAGCCAGGAATAGAACAAAGGTGTTGATTGCTTTTGGCTTGTGGTATCGAGTGCAACAGTAACGAATCAGTATGAACTGAAATTGCATTGTAAAGAATGGGGCAAGATGGTGAAATGATGAGCACAGAGACCCTTGAATCAGACCCTCTCAGCATCCGAGTGTGTGTATGCGGATGTGTGAGGGTGTGTGTTTCGGCATCTTCGATCCGAGTGAGTCCCATCCGAGTACGTTTTCACCAACATCACTTTCTGTGCCCTCTGTTCAGCTTGCATCCCTACCATCACCACTTCGTCGCTTCAACCCCCACCCCCGCCCCCGCATAGAACTTCTCTCCAGGACCTGCAAAGATGGAGTACCTCAAGATAGCCCACCAAGTAATCACAGAACCTCTCCTGTGTCACCTCAATCTCCTCACACCCGGTGGGGGCGACCCCACCTACGGCCGCTCTGAACTCCCTTACTCTGCTGCAGAACATCGCCTTATCTACTCCAACCCGGAAGTCTCCACCATCCGGCGTCGCGTTCTCATCCCTGCTCACTCTTTACTCGAATCAGGCTCATGGGACAAAGAAAAATGGTCTTGGGTCACCTACTACGTCTGGACCTGCCCTGCCGTGCTCGAATCCGAACAGCTTCATGCTGATATCGTCATGGCACATGGTATCAACGATTATGCTGGCAAACTCGCTCCGCACGCTCTACACTTTATGAAGCGCGGGTTTAGAGTCATCGCCATCGACTTGCCTAGTTTCGGCAGGAGTACTGGTCTGCATGGCTACCTGCCGAGTATGAAGATCAATGCGCGCGCGATGCATGCTGTGGTCATGGATGTAAGGACTTGGGATGAAGAGTCAGGGTTGCTGGGGAAAGCGGGAAGAGAGAGAAAGTTGTTCGCTGAGGGTCACTCCATGGGTGCTTTCACCGTTCTCTACTATGCTGCGCTGTATCCTCCTCTCGAACCAGGAAAAGATGGAGGACCAGACTTGACCTTGAAACAAAAGCCTAGTGAGCAAGCCAAGACGATCTCGGACGAGGAGTTAGTGGAAGAAGCTCTTAATGCGCACGAACGTACTCCTCTTGCGCATCACCATCCCGAACACGACTCTCGCAGCTCGAACGGAACCGCTTCTTCCTCCGTTATCGCTGGTAAACCTGCCCCTTACCGCCCAAGTCTATCCGGCGTAGCAGTAGCGGCACCCATGATCACCATCTCTTCCCAATCCCGACCTTCCAAAGCCATCGAATACATCGCTCACATCCTCCGCTTCTTCGCCGGTCGTCTCCCCCTCGCTTCCGCCATCAAAGGAAACGTCTCCGATGATCCAAGAGTAGAAGACGAATTCAACACCGATCCTCTCACCTACAAAGGCAAGGTTCGCATCAGTACAGGTCTGGCCATCCTAGACGGCATCGATGACCTCGCAAGAAAGGCGCATCTGATCACCTGTCCCTTGTCAATTCACCACGGTGCAAATGACCGAGTCACCGACCCTAACGGAAGCAAGCTATTCTACGAGAAGGTGGGTACGCCGGAGGGAGAGAAGAAGATCAAGATCTGGGATGGATACGAACATGTGATGATGAAACATGTCGAGGGGATGAGTAAGCAGGATACAGAGAAGACAATGGTGGTATTGAAAGAGATTGGTGACTGGTTGGTGGAACAAGCTCGCAAGTAGACTTTCAGACATAGATGCACACGTGTTACAGTAGAAATGGATATTTCACCTCTATAAATTAATGATATGAGGTAGATGAGGTGAAATGTTTCAGCGCAGACCAAAACCTTGATAATGTTCGATGGCGATCCTGACTTTCTCGCCCAATAGCGCTTGGGTAGGATATGTAGGCAGAAAGAGTGTCGATGTGCAGGTGCTCGACCAAGGCAAAGGCCATGAGCGTTCATCTTCCTTCTCGTCCGTAGGCACGAGATGAATGCGCAATCCAATTCCCCTCGCTCCCGTTGCCGGGAGGTCTTCCGCTCCTGTAATGAATGCCAACAATCTTCGCTGGTGTATGGCGTCCATTTTTGCCCAGAGATCCCAGAACCATCTTACAACTCCCTCTTCACCCAATCTTGTGCTGTTCGAAGGAGTAATCACATCCGTTGCAACTCCGATATCCGCAATGTCCAGTGGCGTTGACAATACGCTACTCGCGGAAATAGGAGTCGATAGAATGGCTTGTCCCACTTCCTCTGGGCTGAACAGCGACAACGCCAGTCCGCCTCGGCTGAGGATTTCAGTCGCAGACTCTGCCCCACCTTTCTTCTCCAACACAGCGGACGAAAGCCAAGCAGAAGGCATGATCGTCTGCCAAGCCTCTCTAAACGCTTCCACTTGCTTCCGTACGCTTCCAATCAGAACGCGCCAAACAAGCTTAGATACAAATTCTCTTCTTTCGCTGAGCTTGACACTGCGATGCCTACCGCCTGGCACCAAGTCGATTGTTTGAATAGCTCCATCAGCTGTAGTAATCGTTGTAGACCAGGTGAGGGAGAAAGTGCTATCGAACACCCTCTCCTTTTCTGTCTCTGCCGCGGGAGACGCTGTCCAATCAAGCACAGCTTGCAGAGACCTTGACAGGGTTGGATCGAGAAATTCCAGATCGACAGGGGTAAGTACTAGCCGATCGAGATCAGACGCTGTGGCGATCCTGAAGGCGACCGAAGGCAACTTGAACGGAAGAGTAAGCTTTGTCGTGTGCAAAGCAGCGAGTGCAAGCAAGAAGCCGAGAAACGCTGCTGTATCCTCCACTTCCTTCGGGTCTTCTGGTCCTGACAGAGGAGTGAACCATCCATGCGAGCCCATCACTTGTCTGTGATCCTTCCACTCAGTCGCAACAATAGCAAACCACTCTCGTGCCGGTCCGCCTCCATCAGCCGCGTGTTCTCCTACAAATTCCACGCGCAGTCCACGCACGCCCACGGCATCTGAGTCCAGCAGTTGTAAGAACAGCGCACGACTTTGTTCCCACGCCGCACCTCTCTCAACACGAAGGTTCAACGAGTTAGGCAAGAGTACCAGCTCTGCATCGCTGTCCGGTAGACCGAAGCGCTGAGGAGTGCTCGAGTCTCGAGAGGGTGTCCGGCTGAGACGAATCTCGTTTTCCAACTGCAACATTCGCACTTTTGCTCCCAAGCTGAGCAAGAAAGGAGACCGACAGATATTGAACTCTGCCAAACCACTTGTTGCCCCTGCAGTTGAGGACGGGCGAGCCAGGGAGGCAGCAAAGTGCACAAAATGCTCGAGGAAAGGAGCGAGATCCAGCACCGTGCAGTAGAATGCATGTGCCGGCAACCGGACGAAAGCTAGCCGGGTAGAATTGAGTGCAAAGCAGAGCGAGAGGAAAGAAGATACGCCAACGAGGGTCTTGTCCTGCATCTCGCTGAGAACGGTTGGATTTGAAGACATCTGTTGGCCGCAAAAACCGACTAATTCTCCGACTAGGTCCACCATGAGGTCGCCAGCTTCGGGGTCGGAACGGCGGAGGATGGCGGACAATAGCTCCAGAGGAGACAGAGAGACGCTGTGGAAGGTGTCAAGCACTTGCAAGAAGAGCTGCTGAACGGCAGGTCGGAGGTCGGGAAGCACGCTACTGGTGGGTCGAAGCGGGTATAAAGTGAGCAGACGCGAGAGGGTGTTGATGAGTTCGGTGCTGGTGGACTCGAGGATCGTTTGCAGTAGCTGTGTGAGTCCTTGCAGCACAGATTGTCGAACTTGGGAGAGGAGAGAAGGAGGCAGTAACGTGAAGTCGACCGCAGGCTGTTGCAAACCGATTGGTAAAAGGTCGTCCGAGACGATTGCGCCCGGGTCTAGTGAGGACCAGGTGCGAGGATCTGAGATAAGGGCCTGGACCGCTGACAGGAGCGTCGTTGTTGGCGAAGCGCTCTCTAAGCTTGCTATGGAATTCCTGGATTCACCGACTCGAGTTTGAACGGCAGAAAGGTTGTGACACCTCCTGCACTCGTCCACCAGCTTCTGCAGATCTGTGCTCCGTAACCTATCGCGCTCTTCCGCTGTTGTTGCAGAGACAGGTTCACCAAGTTTTCGTCCTGTGCCGCTTTCGTGCACCGCGAGCTTCGCATTCGCCTGCAATGGTACGACTGTAGCACTTTGCGTATGACCAGCATCGATCCTGGCCCGCACCCTGTTCCTCACATGCTTCTGATTGTGCCTCTTATAAATCCTTGGCCCCATATGTGCTGCGCCCAATTCCTCGTCCACGTTCGCTAACACTCTCAACGGCTCCCCACCAAAGCTAGTACTCGCAAACATAGCCAAGCCTGCGCTCATCCCACCTTGTTGCCATGGCGAGCTCGACCTGCTAGTCCCGACAGAAGAGGAGGCTGAAAGATCTCGAAACACGATCGAAGACATGGTAGCGCCTCGGGAAGAAACTTCTCCTTCCTCTTCGTCCGCCATATCATCTGGCATGGGGACATCGTCAGAGTCATCAAAATCGAGGATAGAATGGATGCGAGAGGATGAAGGGTCGGAACGGGTGATGTGAGATCGTTTACGCGAACTGTTGGTTGCTGCGCGCTGAGCTAGTTCTTGGCGACGGGTGGGGTAGGGATTGAAGTTAGATGGAGAAATGAGAGACGATGTTGAAGGCGAGGAGTAGGAGTGAGGATTCGATCGAGAAGACGGTCTTTGCGCTTGCGGCGAGGAAAGGGGAGGAAATGCTGATGAGGAGGATGCCGATGCTGCTGTGGAAGAAGAGGGGGCCTGGGATGAAGTGGAGGCGGGAGGGACAGCCCAGCTCTTCTTGACTCCCCATACAGGACGTGATGCCTGCTGATTGACGTCCATGATGCCAATCAAAGCCCTCTGCAGAGCTCAGAAGTGTATATAAGGTTCCTTGTGACCAATTTGTGGTGCTGAAAGAGAAAAAGCTGAAGCGTATGGAAAGTGTTGTTCTTGGCCGCGTTTTGTGTGGCGAATCGGGTATCGGAGAAGAGAAGAAATGCAAAGCCGACAAGATTTTTTGACAGCATTTCCTGACCGTTTTTTTTCCACGGTTTTTCAGAGGTCTGACTTTTTTGTATCCTCATTATCAGTATAGAGTCAGAATGTATACACGCATATCGACAGCACAAGATGTTATCCAGTATGGTCAATATGGTTGCCCGTCCATTGTCACAAAGTAAACATACAATAGAGGCATACTTGTCCAGAGCAGGATGGCGTTACATTTGTCATCTCAACCCATCAGGCCGGTGTTTGAGCCTCAATATCCTTTCCCCATTTCCCAGTCTCCCTTGCACTTCCCGCTCCACTGCCCGGAAGAGTAACCTCATTCACCGACATCCCCGGACTGACTTCTCCGCCCTTAGACATGCCTACTCTCGCTCCCTCGCTAGGATCGAACTCATCACCACCATGCAAGTAGACCAAAGGCAACGCCAACAGCGCGGCTCCAATAATGTTACCCAAGAAACTCGCAATCACGCTCTTCCAGATGTACTCTCCGACCCCAAAGTTTGTTAGCCTAGTCATCAATGCAGCATTGATCAAGAACATGTTGGCCACAACGTGCTCGAAACCGGCTGCAACGAAGACGAAGATTGGGAACCAACTCGCAACCACCTTTGACACCACATCCTTTGCCAAGGAGGCCTGGAATACAGCGATGCAAACAAGGACGTTACAGCCGATAGAACGAAGCCAAAGCTCGCGGAAATTGATTGCTGACACCTTTGCGTCTGCACCCATTGCAGCACCGCGTGACATGGCTGGAGTGTAGATCTCGGAAAAGTGAACGAGGAGACCAGCATAGAGAAGAGAGCCGACGAGGTTACCGATGAAGGTGATAGTCCAGCCGTAGAGGAAAGCCCAATAGGGAACGCGACGCTTGACAGTAGACATAATGAAGGCCGCCATCTCTCCAGTGACGAGATCGGCTTGAAGCAGGACAATCATGACGAGTCCGACGGGGAACACGGCACCTTGCATGATTTTGAGAAGGCCAGGTGCGTTGGTGGTGAACCACGGGTTAGCTGACATGATTTGAACCAGCATTCCTCCTGTTGACAGTACTACGGGAGGAACAGTGAAGGAGGGAGTAGAAAGAGTGGATTCAAGTCAGCACAGCCTGCGAGGCTTGGAGGATATTACGAAGGACATGGAGAGGCCAAGACTTACAGAAACCAGCCATGATACCCTTGACAAATCGCTTGCCAACAGGCATGTGGTGCTTGCGTGGACCTGCTTCGATCCAGGCCCACGTGGCTTGTTCTAGTGTTACCATCTGCGACATGGCAGAAGCTTGCTCGACGGTGCAGGAAGCGTTCTGTAGGGTAAGGTATGAACTGATCAGCTCGATCAAGGCGCCGGATGAAGGGAAGAAGGTGAGCATGGACTAGCTTTATACCTTAGCACAGTGTTTTGCGGCCTCATTGTCCCTATGGAGGTTCTTCTTCTGTTTCTTCAGGAGAGATGACTGCATTGCGGGGATCACGAAGGGCGATAGGACGGACAAACCAGGACATGCAAAGAACTCCGCAAGGTGCCTGCAGACACTACTCGGCACTCATGCCATCGCAACGCTGGGCGTCGAAGCTGCTGATAAGAATCGCCTCCATCTTCGGCTTTTGCTCTTCATCTCTGGACCGCATCCCTTATTGCATATTCTGACCGGGGAAACTGACTAGCCCCAATTCTTATCAGAACCCACCCGCCTTTTGCTAGCCTGTCGAAGACCAACGTCAGCCAAGACCTTCACAGGCGGACAATGAATTTCACGCAAGTAGTTGGTGGTACAGCCGTTCGAAGCCGCACACTTCAAATTCCGTCCGGTGAATAACGCTCATAAGCCTTTGGCCGGATGCCAAGGGATCGATGTCATGGTCACTCTGTGTCTTTGTCGAATAAAAACCGTCGAGTTAGAACAGACCTCGCTTAAGAGATAAGAAGCTGAAGCCAACGCGCAATTTGACACTCACACACGCGCTTCGCGCTGAAGTGGTAGCTTGCTTTGACTGGAGTCAATTCTATCAGCTACGACTCTGAACAAGTTCCCTTCCGTTCTGTCTTCCATTGATCGCCGACACTTGCGGGATGAGTGAGGTTGAGCACTAACAGAGGAAGGCCAAGTCAAAATCCTCTTCGTATGCAAATGGTACTCGAACGTGTCGGCATGGAGAGATAAGGGACATTTATTTTCTGAATAGCCGAGATGTCCATATTTGCCACTCTTATCTTTGAGAGAGAGAGAGGGCTTGGCATAAGCGACACCCTGTTCATAGCTTGAATCTGAAACGAGACCAAGTAAAGACTCCGACAAAGATTGATCCTTCTGACCGGCGGATGCAGACTAATCAACACTAAACGTACAGTATCAGAAGCCGTCGGGTTCATCAAAACTCAGATTCACATTTCGTATGCACAAAACAACAGTCAAGGGGAAGATATTGTCGATCAGATGTGGAGATTGCTTGCTACGTGTTTATGTGTATGTTTACATGAATGCAATAGTATGAGAGACGAGACTGGAGCACTTGCGAGACTAGAAACTATCGGAGCAGAATTGTGTTTTAGGCCGAGACTGTAGTGAAGAGCTTGAGTCCTTCGTCCGAGAGCTCAGCCCTGAGGTCTTCGACGTTGGCACCCTGAGGCAGATCGAAAGTCTTTTCAATCTTGTCCTGCTGTGCTGGGGCGGAAGAAGCGCGAGTGAAGCTGACCTCTACAAAGTCATCGTCACCATCGTTGGTTTCGGGGGTAACGATCTCTTCGCCGTTCTCATCGACGTCCGAGACACGAGCTCGCTTAGGGGAGCGAGATCGACCACGGCGAGAAGAAGTGTCGCTGGGAGTGGGGCTGGCGGCTCGAACAGTTGGAGAGCTAGACACAGCAGGTGCAGAAGGCTGGTCGTTCCAAAGACCGGAGACAGTGATCTTGCGCTGGGCTTCATCGACAGAGACGTTGATCTGATCGGCGCGAACGGTGGTCTTGTCGAAGCCGGAGTCGGCGGGAAAGGCGTGTGAGAAGACAAGTTGCTCTGTCTTGTTGACAGGTACTGGGGCAGGAGTGGAGGTAGGAGCGGAGATGGGGGCTGCCTCGGTGGGAGCGGACGCTGAGGATGGCGCAGGTCCAACTTCGGCAGGGTCCTCGTCGGTGGTCATCAGAGCAGCTGCAGCAGCGGCAGCAGCGGTGTCTTCGCTGTAATCGTTGTCGACATCCATAGCGTTGTCATCGTTGGTGTCCTTAGCTTTGCCCTTGCCCTTGACATCGATAGCTTGAGGGGCAGATGTGCTAGCGGGAGCAGAGGGAGCAGTGTCGTTCTTGTGAGCAAGCTCGACCTCCTCGTCCTCATCTTCGTCGTCCTGCTGATGAGCGCGGAAGAAGCTGTTCAGACCACCAAAGATGAGATCCTCGAGAGCAAGGAAGAGTTGCTTGGACTCATCCTCTTGAGCTGCCCTAGCTGCGGCAATGCGCTGACGTTCCTTCTCGATAGCGTAGGCCTTGCGGCGCTGATACTCTTCGTACTGCAATCGGCGCTGACGTTCAGCTTCCTGTCGCTGGCGGTGGAGCTGTTCGAGGTGGTATCTGCGCTGAGCCTCGCGTTGCTGCATCTCGAGGATGTGCTGAAGATAAGCCTGGGCTTGGCGCTCTTCAGCTGCTCGGCGGGCTGCAGCTACCTTTGCTCTGCGTGCAGCTTCAGCGCGGCGGGCGCGTTCAGCTTGGGCTCGAGCATAGGCAGCGCGCTCGTGTTGTATTGCATCGACCAAATTGTCTGCAAAGAAGGGGTGGCTGTCAAAGCCGCAACCACTGAAGACGTTGGTCGAGGGACCAGCACCGTAAGAGTGGGTGCGAGTCGAGGGGCCCTGACGGGGGTAAGCGGCGAAGACGTCGGCTGGGAAGAAGAACTCCATTGTTGATGATGCTTGTGCGGGAAAGTGGTGTTGGTGGTATAGAGTGGAAGGGAACAAGTTCAAGATTGTTATGGAGTAGAGATGTCTTGGGAGAGCGCGTTCCTGAGTGAGAAGTGTTGTGTGAGTGTGTAAGTCTGATGATGAGAAGGGATAGGAATAGTGCGGATGAGAGTGGCCACTTTATAGGTATGAGTGTGGACAGGGATACACGCTGCGGGACCCTTGATCCTTGACAGGGACCACAGGGTCAGTACAGCGCAACATGACGACGCTCAGCGGTCAGGGCTCAGTCAATCAAGCATAGCGAAGGACACTGTTTGACAGCTCGACATTGTGGTCATTGTAAACTCCGAAGGCGTCATCCAACCCTTTGCCACGCATTGGACCCTGAATTCGGCAACCTTCTTCGACGTCAAAAGGATCTTCGTGGAGAGCTGTGGATGCAAAAAGAATACGCTGGAATGGAGCCGAAACGAAAGCGGGCCAAGAGCGGGAAGGCGAAGGAAAAACGTCCAGAGTTCTAGCAAGTTCCAGACGCAGCGCTGCCACGTTCCAGGCACAAATTCGAAAATGTGCACAAATCTGAGTTTTCCAATACCCGATTCGGCCCCGATCAGAAGGTAGGTCTAACATCGCGTTTCCCTCAGAAAATCCTATTGCACAACTCAATGTCGGACTGACCCGCACTGTAGTCGAGACTCACAAGGATCAGAAAGCAGGGATGAGGGGTCTCCAGGTGTGTTGAAGCGGACGACGCTCCAACCGACAAGAATCGCCAACGGCAGCCAGGCTAGAAGATGCAACGACTTCCGAGGTGCAGGACAGGGGATTTCGAGGCCATGCCATGGTGACAGGTGGCCTCAAGCGAGGCAGCCATTCCACTTCATGCAAACACCTTGCAGCCGAAATAGCAACGGTTTTCCTACTTTGCCGTGCTTGCTACTGTCCGCTTTCGTCGAGCGTTAATGAGGACGTTTGTGCCATCGCTGAAAAGCCTAAGCTGTTTGACTGAGTACCATTGGCGAGTTAGGAGAATCGATTTGACCCCTGCTGAGATGCATGATTCCAGAAGCCCAGAGTTCTTGACACGGCCATAGTATCATGCATCTCTTCGTAGTTATATCACATCTGCAACATGCTCGACGTTACAGTACGCTGGAAAGAAGGCCAGTCTTGCAGAAGCTGCGGAGTGCCGAGCTGCGCAACGCAAGCGCGAAGCGTCTGTGCAAGGAAGTGACCCCTTTTGCACCTCCAACCCACTCTGGGATCCTCAGACCTCTGGTTGCGTTGTTTCGGCAAACACAATAGCTCGGACCGAACAATCGCAACGAATCGTGTTGCAGCAGCGGGAGTAACTTGTCGAATCCAAGTGTGGCTTTTCGACACCTCTTGACTTGATCTGGTCTGAGTTGGAAGGATCGACAGGGTTGCAGTTGCCTGATCCAGATACAGGAACGGCACCGGGGTTTTGGGGTGCGAAAGAAGAGGGATAAAATGTTAACTAGCAGCCGTAGGAGCAGCAGCAACAACAGAAGCATCAGCTCGGTAAAGATTGCATTTGCGTTCGCCGATCTGCAACACAGCAGACACATGAATCAAATCAATATTGTACTGTGCTATACTGTTTCTGCGCACCTGACCCCTTTCCACTGCTCCACGTTACAGTATTTTCTGGTGTTAACAAATTGTACAGTACAGAGAATGTGCGGGCACCGGCGGGCGCAGGAAAATCGCCCAAAAAAGGCATGAGACGAGAATCGCTGCGTGACATGTGCCGCTTCCAGACAAACGGCGGGAAGCGGCAGTCTCGGTTAGTGTGCCGTTCTGAGATCTTTTTGCTCCACCTTTTTTTTTTTTTTGGTCTGTCTGTGCCTTCTCTTCTTCGCTTCTCCGTTGTTGAACCCTTTGTAGGCAATTCTCGAGCCTCAGAGACTCGCGATCTTCAGACTTGACCAATCCTGTACCACCCTTTGCTCATCTTTCAACTTCAGCGAGCATCTCCGACCCTATTTCGATCTCCAATTCATTCGTTCACATCTTCTTCCCAGGTACTGTAAAGAGTTTCGTTGATCCCCTTCATCTACCACCTATCGTCGAGTTGGACCCGCGCTACATCTTTCCTTCCTTTCCACCACATCATACACACTCGTTGGTCCTTCGTCATGGCTCCTCTCGCAAAAACTTTGGCTGCGGCCGCCGCTGTGCTTGCTGCACCTGCTCTCGTTGCTGCTTCGTCGATCCAACGTCTCGAAGTCAGGCAATACCAGGACCCCAACACTCCGCTTGTCATCAACGAACCATCGTGCAACTTCTACCAGTGCACCATCTATTGGGAACCAGGCCAACAAGTCGCTGTCAACTGGATCAACCCTCCCCAGGGAACTGTCAAGGTCGACCTCATGACCAACAACAACTCTGACGTCGCCTACACCATTGGCACCGCCCCTGCGGTTTCTAACACCTGCGACGCAGGCGCAGGCTTCGGTCAACCAGGTCCCAACGGTGCCCAGTGCGGTGGCTTCGTTTTCACCGTTCCCAGCTCATGGAATGCCGGCAACTACTCCGCTGTCCGAGCCACCAACGTAGAGAACGAGAGCTTGCAGTCGTACACCGACAAGCTGTACATCACAAAGAACAGCACCACTTCCAACGACGCTGTTCTCTCGATCGTTAGCGGTTCGACCGTCGGTGGTGGAAGCTCCACTGCTGCTGCCGCTTCTTCGACGGGCTCTGCCGCCGCTGCTACTACCACTAACTCGAGGAGTGCTGGACCTACAGGAAGTGCCTCTCGCTCGAGCGGAACTGCCAGCATGACTTCTTCAAGTGCTCGTGCTTCGTCAACCGGCCAGTCGGGAAGCAATGGTGCTGTTGGTGCTATGGGATCTAGCGCTACTGCTCTTACTGTTTTCGCTGCTGTTGCCGCTGGTCTTGCCGGCTTGCTCTGATCTCAGCCATTCTCCTATTCGAGCTGGGCTACTGCTGGCCCCTCAACATCACACAAGGACATTTTTCCCGGTCTCCGCTTCACTGCATATATACACGCTCTTTCGCATTCAGCATCACCGCACACTCCTTTTCAGAGTTTCCTTCTAGACATGGCCAGTTGGCACCACATCAGCGTCTTCCCTGGCCTGTTCTTCTCACCCTTGTATATACTATGCCCTTGATAGACTGCCACACACTTCATATCTTCCCTTTGCAGCCTACAATGTGTGAGAAGCGCATTCTTATGAAGGATACGTGCTTGTGGGAATGAAGTCTGAATCCCGATGGCAATGAGTGACTATGGAAAAATCGCCGATCGCTGAATTGCTAACCGACGAGAAAGCCGTGAAAGAGGCCGAAATTGAAAGGGGCGCGCACGGTCAGCCTTTTTGACTCATCATCATGGTGCTTCTGACCCTTCTTCTCACCACCATCTCTCCACACTTTCCGGTACGAAGCCGTCTTACAGAGCTCTGCTCTTCCTCAACTCCGCAAAATGACACAAGATGAGAAAAAGGATGCGGGTCCAGACCCGATCTTGCTCTCGCTATTCGCCAACCGCTTCATGTCAGTCGCCGAATCCATGGGCAAATCTCTCCAACAAACTTCGATCTCGACCAACATCAAAGAACGTCTTGACTTCTCCTGCGCTCTATTCAGTCCCGATGGATCACTGGTTGCGAATGCTCCTCACCTTCCCGTGCATCTTGGATCAATGTCGTTTGCCGTCAAGTTCCAAGTCGATTACTTGAAGTCGATCGGGGAGAAGATGAAGAGAGGTGATGTTATTATGGCGAATATGCCGGTGGCTGGTGGATCGCATCTTCCGGATATCACTTGTATCACGCCTTGCTTTGCGGATGATGGCGAGGAGATCATCTTCTTCTGTGCAAGCAGAGGTCATCACGCAGATATTGGAGGCATTACCGCTGGGTCTATGCCACCCACGAGCAAGACGTTGTTCGAAGAAGGAGCTAGGATCAAATCTTTCAAGATTGTCAGTGAAGGTAAATTTGACCGGAAGGGATTGGAGAGATATATGCTGGAGGAGCCGGCACAATATCCTGGGTGTTCAGGGACAAGGTGTTTCCGAGATGTCGAAAGTGATTTACAGGCTCAGATCGCGGCGAATCAGAAGGGAATCAACTTGATCCACATGCTGGTAGCGGAATGGGGATTGGAAATGGTTCAGCGCTACATGGAGTATATTCGAAGCAATGCCGAGGGTGCCGTTCGATCTCTTCTTCGCGATGTAGCAAAGAGACAGGGAACCAAGCTGCATGCAGTGGATTACATGGATGATGGTACACCCATCGAGCTTTCTGTTGATATCAACACTGAAGCAGGTTCAGCAACATTCGACTTTGAAGGAACAGGTCCAGAAGTGGCTGCAAACTTCAACTGTCCTCGCTCTGTCGTATCTTCGGCTATCATCTACTGTCTGCGATCGATGGTGTCGGAGGAAATTCCACTCAATCAAGGTTGTTTGACGCCGATCGAGATCAAGATTCCGAAAGGCTCACTCCTGGATCCCTCCGAAACTGCCGCGGTGGTAGGAGGCAATGTGTTGACTAGTCAAAGGATCACCGATGTGGTATTGAAAGCGTTCAATGCCGCTGCAGCTTCACAAGGCGATACGAACAACTTGACTTTCGGTCTTGGAGGTAAAGATAAAGAGGGGAACCATATTGAAGGGTTCGGATACTATGAGACTATTGCGGGAGGATCAGGTGCTGGTCCGTACTGGCATGGGACTTCAGGTGTGCATACGCACATGACAAATACCAGGATTACTGATCCGGAGATCATGGAACGAAGATATCCTGTCGTACTTAGGGAGTTTTCGTTGAGGGATGGATCAGGAGGTGAGGGAGAGTTCAGAGGAGGGGATGGAGTGATAAGGGATATTGAATTCTTGAGTCCGGGTATTCAAGTATCTATTTTGAGCGAAAGGAGGGTGTTCCAGCCGTTTGGGTTGGAAGGCGCAGAGGGGGCGAAGAAGGGATTGAATCTGTGGGTCAAGCAGAGGAGAGCCGAAGATGGCGATTTGAGAGAAGGAGAGGAGGAAGGAAAGGCAGAAGTGAGAGTGATCAATCTCAGCGGCAAGAACACTACACCAATGGGCAAGGGGGATAGAATCATCATTAATACTCCTGGTGGTGGAGGATGGGGTAAGAAGGATGGGGCTCAGCAATCGGCAGGAGAAGAAAAGAAAGCGCCGATCAATGAAAGAAACGCTTCGGGTAGGATGGCACCGCTGCTCAATGATGACAAGTCGGAGAGTGGAGTCATTCCGAAGAGCGAGGATGACATTGATCCGAAGAACGTTCACAGCGTAAGAGTAGGCAGGCATCATACCACGAGGACGAAGGGAAGTGTCGCGGAATGGAGCTCGTTGCAATTAGGAGCCTGATTGAATGTTTAGACATAATACCAGATTGCGTTTGAAGGAATGACAACATTACTTTGAAAAAGTGCTTGAAGTCATGCAAATGCCTTTCATGTGTGAGGAGCGAACCCAAGATGGTGGCAGTGTCAGTGGCAGTAGGAGAAAGACGTCGGCCAAATGGACAGAGAATTCTCATTGCTGCAGAGATGCAGAGACTCAGGCCGAAAAGTGGAGGCGGCTCGGAGGCGCTTTCTCCTGCTCATTTTCAGTTGTCACTTCTTGTAGGGTCATTCTTCGGATCTGCTATTGTTGCCGGTGTGGAATTATGGGTGACATGATATGGAGTAACTTATAGGTAAGAAAGAATGTTGAGCTTCAAGGGCTCCTGATGATGCCTCACTGAGCAGCGAAGGAGATGTGAGTATCAATGACGCGTGGGACACAGATTTACCCCACACATACAGCACGCAGGGTTCTCTTTTCCCCCCACGTCGAAGTGTTGTTTTCAGCTCGAACCCCGCTCTGACTGCGATGTTCGACATTCGACGCTGCTATACCTTGACTCTTGCTCCTCTCCAACCACCAGTTCCACTGTACCCAACACACACATTGTCAACGGCATTCAACTGAAGACAGCAACAATGGCAACCACAATCCTAATCACAGGCGCAGGTGGCTTCTTAGGCTCCATGTTAGCCGACACTCTGGTCCGTCTTCAACCTCAACACACCTTCCAATTCATCCTAGTCGACGTGCATACTCCTCCTGCACCGAAGACGTCTGGCATCAAGTATGTCTCACTGTCCGCTGATCTGACCACACCCGCCGGTGTCGATTCTATCTTTCGAACGGATTTGGGATTGCCCTCCGTGATCTACTCATTGCACGGTATCATGTCGAAAGGCTCTGAGGACAATTGGGATCTTGGTTTCCGTGTCAACTTCGACTCGACTCGCGCTCTTCTCGACAAAGCCAAAGAGGTCGTTCCTGGGATCAAGGTGATTTTTGCTTCTTCTGTCGGTGTCTTTGGCGGTAAACTTCCTGATATTGTCACTCCTGACACCTACCCTCGACCTGAATCGAACTACGGTACAGCCAAAGTAATGTGCGAATATCTCATCACCGAATACTCTCGCAAAGGTTTCATCGATGGTCGTGCCGTTCGTCTTCCCACAATCACTGTTCGTCCAGGAGCACCGGCAGCAGCAACAACAGCGTTCGTTTCAGGGATCATCCGGGAACCTCTTCAAGGTCTACCCGCCACCTGTCCCATCGGTAGAAGCGCCGATGATCCGGTTCTAGACAAGACTTTGCTCTGGATCTCATCGCCTAGCACGGTACTGGAGAACTTTGTGATCGCAAAAGATATCCCAGCCGAAAAATTTGCCAGATACTCCAGAGCGGTTAATCTTCCTGGATTCACAGTCAGCGTCAAGGAACAAGTAGAGGCACTGAGGAGAGTGGCGGGGGATGAAGCGGTCAAGTTGATCAAGTTCGAGAAGGACGAAGTGTGCGAGAGGTTGGTGGGCACTTTTCCGGCAAGGTTTGATAATGAATTTGCGTTGGGTATTGGGTTCAAGGTGGATGAGGGAGGGTTTGAGGCCAATGTGAGGGAGTTTCAGGATTTCTTAGCTTCGCAGAAGAAGCAGTGATGTAGTACTGTATTTGGTTCACTGACTGGGTCTTTCTACAGTAGCATCATTGTGACTGGCATCAGTGAATATGGTTGTGTGCACAATGCAGTTCCAACATCTCAATCTGTGCTCATTCTCCTTTCCCTTCAGTATCTTTCTCGACTGACTGTGGGTGTGGTCACAGCACGAACAATAGAGCTTGTTGCCACGTTTTGAGTGGGACCTTCGAACAATCGAACGGAATCGGAATCGCTTCCTCGTTCATGTCCCGATCGACCACCACCAACGACCGGCAATGAATCCGGCAAAAAAGCATTCCTGCTACCCTTTATCTTTCTCGACGGAAGAGGTGTTTCCGTCTGCTTACTGCCAGCCAGCCAACACAGCGCATGTCTTATCTCTCACTCACTGACCAGGCGGCCTCGTGACGCGAAAAAGGCTCGATGGACCGATAAATGCGAGAGACCCGAAAACCCAACGCGCTGTTTTTTTGCAGATCGTGGGTTTGCTTTTTTTATTTTTCTTTTTTTGTGACGATTTCTCCACAAATCGCTTGTTGACCTGCATGCCTGTGCCGCTGTCAATCCGCAATCGTGGGGGAAAGCAAATGGGCATGAAGCCCAGGGGAAGAGGATATCATCGGCTATTCCGCAAATCACTTTTTCTCTCTCTTTCTTTGCACTTTCGATGGGATGCGGTGCTTGCTTGCTCGCTGACTGCTGTGTCAGCGCTGTTGTTCATTTCGGCTTGCATCTGTGACTGAGAAAGGGAATGGGGATGGAAAGTAGCCGAGAACCGCTTTGTTCTCAACACGAAATGAAAGTTCAGCTCTGTCGCAGGCGTGTGTGTGTGTCCGGACCCTGACCCCTTGCTCTTCTCAGTGTGCTTGTGTGTTTGTGCGTGCGTATGCCGGTGTTGGTTGTCGGACCTCCCCTCTTTCGGCATCGAGCTTGAACTTCTGCGCTTCCATGATTGCGGATACTATAAGAAGCTGTCTTTATGCAAACAGAAGAGTGTCTCTTTCCCCTCACCATCGTGTCCGACCTCCATCTTTGCCATTATTAGACTCCTGCCTTAACGCAGTAGACATCGTTTTTTCACAATGGCTCCTACCGCCGACGTTCTCCCCACTGCCGTCCCCACACAGACCCGTCCTGGCCTCACCGTCCAGCCTTCAGACACCAAGCTGCGCAAAGCCTCCTCTTTCCGCACCGAACAAGTCGTCATCGATGGCAACAATCTCAAAATTCAAGGTCTAGTCGCCTCGGCGCGTTACGGACACATCCCCATCCTCGATTCCTCCCCAGCTATTCGCAAGCGGATCGATGACTCGGTTCAGTCTCTCATTGCAAAGCTCGACCGTGGCGAATCGATCTATGGTATCAACACTGGGTTTGGTGGATCGGCCGATTCGCGTACTGCCAACACTCGTGCACTGCAGTTGGCGCTCTTGCAGATGCAGCAATGCGGTGTGCTTCCTGTTCCCTCGACTTTCCCTACGGGCGAGCCAAGCTCGGCACCTTTTGCTCTGCCATTGACTGATACCGAGACGAGTCTGGTCATGCCTGAGGCTTGGGTGAGGGGTGCCATTGTCGTCAGGTTGAGCTCGTTGATGCGCGGACACTCGGGTGTGCGTTGGGAGGTGCTCGACAAGATGCAGAAGTTATTCCTTCAGAACAACGTCACTCCTGTCGTCCCTGTACGATCTTCCATCTCGGCAAGTGGTGACTTGTCTCCGCTCAGTTACGTTGCAGGTGCACTTGCTGGTCAGAAGGGCATCTACTGCTGGGTCACTGACGCTAAGAGTGGTCAGAGGGTCAAAGTCACCGCTGACGAAGCTTGCCGCATGCATGGAATTGAACCTGTCCAGTACGAGCCCAAGGAGGCTTTGGGTCTGCTCAACGGTACTGCTTTCTCCGCTTCGGTAGCTGGTCTTGCCACTTACGAGGCTGAGAAGCTCGCATCTCTCACACAGCTCACCACCGCTATGGCCGTTGAAGCGCTCAAGGGCACCGACGCCAGCTTCGCTCCCTTCATCCATGAAGTCGCCCGCCCCCACCCTGGCCAGATCAAGAGCGCCAGATTCATCCGAGCTCTTCTTTCAGGATCAAAGCTCGCCGAGCATCTTGAGAACGAAAAGCACGTTCTCTTTTCCGAGGACAACGGAACGCTTCGTCAAGATCGATACACTCTTAGAACTGCTTCCCAGTGGGTTGGACCTGGTCTTGAGGACATCGAAAACGCCAAGCGATCAGTGGACATCGAGATCAACAGCACAACCGATAACCCCATGATCGACCCTTACGATGGTGATGGCCGTATTCACCACGGCGGAAACTTCCAAGCTATGGCTATGACAAATGCTGTCGAAAAGATTCGACTCGCTCTGTGCGCTATGGGCAAGATGACTTTCCAGCAGATGACAGAACTCGTCAACCCTGCTATGAACCGAGGTCTGCCTGCTAACCTGGCATCTACCCCTGATTTGTCGCTCAACTTCCACGCAAAGGGTATTGACATTGCACTTGCAAGTGTTACGTCCGAACTGATGTTCCTAGGCAACCCGGTTAGCACGCATGTTCAGAGTGCTGAGATGGCTAACCAGGCTATCAATTCGTTGGCGCTCATCAGTGGTAGGATGACATTGCAGGCGGTGGAATGCTTGAGCATGATTCAAGCTTGGAGTCTCTACCTTCTCTGCCAGGCACTCGACATTCGTGCATTGCAACACAAGGTAGCGGAACAGCTGCCTGCACTGATCTTGGCATCACTCAAGTCGCACTTTGGCGAGTGGATGGACGAGGCAAAGCAAGCAGAAATCGCTGGCTTGGTACTCAAGCAGATGTCCAAACGTCTCGACGAAACCTCGTCCAAGGATTTGAAAGATCGTTTGGTAGAGACTTACCAAGATGCCTCGTCGGTTCTCGTCAAGTACTTCTCAGAGCTTCCTAGTGGTGGAGGTGCCGATCCTTTGCGAAACATTGTCAAGTGGCGTGCAGCTGGTGTTGCTGAAACGGAGAAGATCTACCGCGAGGTAACCGTCGAGTTCTTGGACAACCCTTATGCTTGTCATGCAAGCCATTTGTTGGGTAAGACAAAGAGAGCCTATGAGTTCGTTAGGAAGACTTTGGGTGTGCCGATGCATGGAAAGGAGAACTTGAACGAGTTCAAGGGGGAGTTTAGTCAGTGGAACACGACTGGTGGGTACGTTTCGGTAATTTATGCTAGTATTAGAGATGGAGAGCTGTATGATATGCTCAGTGAGCTCGAGAAGGATCTTTAAAGAGAGATTTATAGAATGCGCATTGGATCGTGGTAATATGGAGCATTGTTTGCCATCGCTGTATGTGTACAGGGTGTGTGTGTGAGCTATTGAGTCTTTTTCTCATCCTCGTTCTTGGGTGGGGTGTATTGCAATTGAGCCTGTTTCTCAGTATCAATTGTAGCCGATTTACCAAAGAGTAACCAGATACTCTTTCGAATCGAGCTTTCCACCGACTTCGGTCTTGTCTCGTACAACGCTGTCAAGGTTGCCAACCCCAACGCTAAGAGCATAGTATCTCCTTGAGGAACAGGTTTCCACCAACCTCTTCTCTTCGCGACTCCATAACCTGCGTCTAGACTCTGTCTGGTCACGTAGCTTCCGAGTTGTGCTCTTCTTGCTTTAGGTACTGCTAGGATGAACACACTGCTGAGGAACCCGTTGAGGAAGTATCTCTGGGTTGGGAGGACAGTACGCGGTAGGTAGTGTTGGAAGAAACAGGTTAGGCCCCAAGCGGTGCCGATGCTACCGGAGATGACGGTGGCACCTTGTATGACGGCTAGGGCGAATTTGAAGAGTGCTGTTTCTGGGTCTTTGAGTACATTTTTGTAGGAGAGGAGTTGAGTTAGCGCGGTGAAGATGGCAACGAATTTGGCGGAGGCTTGCCATTCGCGTGCGAAGAAACCGAGGAAGTTTTTGGAGCAAGAAGGTTCGGTAGGGTGGAGAATGGCACAGAGGAGACGAGAGTGTGCAGGATGGGCTGGAGCGTAGTCGAGGACCGGGTTGATCAGGGCATACTTGGTAGTGGGGTATTTGGAGGGGGAGAGGGCGGATAGTACAGGAGCTTTGAATGCTGGATAGGCAGCAGAGGTCGAAGTTGGGGTTGAGAGAGTTGCGATGGTATCTGCAATGTCTCTTGGTGCAGGCCAGGGGATGGAGGTGGGTAGACCGGTGGGTCGAGGAGGGATGTAAGATGTGCTTCTAGCCAGAATCACCCTTCCGTATGAATCAGGGAAACAGGAGGGTTCGAAAAGGAAAGTCCAAAGGAGCTGACCGTTGGCAAGTGCGTAAAAGAATGCTCCTCCGATCCAATCTGGAACCCAAGCTACACTTCTAGACTTGATTTCTCGAAGATGAATGTAGAGATTCTCAACCGCCTTCGTGCTCAACCACAATGCCATTGAACGGCGAAGAGAAGGGATCGGGAAAGCTGCCAGCACGGCAGAAGCAGCTAGCGAAGCAGTAAACGGAACCAAAGCAGCCGAATGGAGCACCTTGAGCAATCGAGCTTTGACTCTATCCCTTGTCAGCGTATAGTCCAGATCATTCTGCTTCCACGACTTGGACAGCAGGTTGAGCCTCACCCGTGTCAGATGGGTGAGCAGCGCACGATAAAGTGCAGAGAACAACGCAAGTACTGCACCAGATCGAAGCGACTTGATCGATATAAACGCCTTCAGCGCTTCTCTTGCCGATTTTTTGCGAAGTGCAAGCGGAAGGAGTCCATCGAGAACAGCATTGGCAGAGTATCCTACAGCAAAAGCACGAGCTGGAACTCGAGTTTTGGGTGGAATCGGTGGATCGGAGAAAAGCGCTTGCAATTCACCAAGATTGCGTGGAACTGGGTTGCGAGAAGGCGTCGTTTGAGAGGACGACATTGGAGATGCCATTCTGACAGCTCTCTTCTGGTGGAGCAAAGGTGTGTGGTGAGATTGAACTGATGATGAGTGCTGGGAAGAGATGTGGGGATTGCTGTGTGGAAATGGTGTTGTGTTGGCCCGCCCGCTCGTGAAATCGAGTAAAGTGCGGGGGCCCGATTTGATTTGTTTGAGATTCAAGATGTGGGTTCTAGATTCTAGGGTCTTAACATTTGGAGATTCCGCCGGGCAATCAGCTTGCCGAGGAACACAGAGAGAGACGCTATGCGCAGCCGCTTGTCATCATGAAACGCACTCGTGACTGACTGTTGTGCGATGAGTCGGTAGCATCTACAGGTATTCTGGCTACCTACACAGCGTGTTCTATGAGCTCGTTATTGAATCGATGATCATCGGCATTCGACATGAAGATTGCGAGATACCGTACCGCTAAGCAATTCAACCACATTAGAAGCGTCTTCCACAGAACTCACGAAGAGGCGTGATCAAGTTTCGGAGCAGCCTTGACACCACAATATAGCATGCATATTTGCGTCCACTCTGCAAAGAGTGTGCTGGATGTGTTTGATGTCATGTCACCGTGCCGACAGTGTTGAACGAATGCCAAAGAAACCAGCCATTTAAGCGGCGCTAAGCCAGACTGCGAAATGACGACATCAAGGAAAAATATCACAGAAAGTCGACATTCCATTCACGATTCTGAGTCCGCCACGGCCAAGCTCACAAGACGTCAGACACCGCCTTATCCTCCTCCGTTGCCTTTCACCACGTACTGTATGCAACGCCGCCGTTTGCACTGCTTGAGACACCGCCTCGCATCTTTCACCCAACCACAGCATTCGTGGTTCTGCATTGAGGCATTTTTCGTGAGGGCGAGCTCTAAATCGTTGAGCGAGCCAGTCTACTGAACCTCCACCCGCCTTGAATTGCTTCATAGGGTCTCGCTTCCATCTGCAGCAGTAGATCATTACCCTCTCTTTCACTTGGCCGTGATGCAGTCTATTTTCGTGGCTCTGTATCGGGAGGATGCAACCGGCTAGACTAGGTCGCCAAGCAACAACGCCTAAATTTGGTATGCAACCTGTGATCACACGGTCGTCTGCCCCTTGAACTATGCAGGACGGTAATGCTGCTCGTTTGAAAGTGTGATTCTGATCGCTACAGAGACGGTGAGGTTGTCAATGCATCCGCCACCCTTACTTCTGCGTCGTACATATATACAACAGCTTCTCTTGCTAACACCACCACCGCCCTCACTTCTACACACCAACATTGCACATATTGGATAACCAAAGCAAACCAAAGTCAACATGCAATTCACCAAGTCCACCGTCGCTCTCCAGGCTCTTCTCCTTGCCGTTCTTGTCGTCGGCACTCAGGCTCAGAGTAAGTCACGCATCTCGCCTATATCAGCTCCTTCTCTTGATCATGCTGAACAATTGACACATTGAACTTCTTCCTTACTCCTCTTGGGCTAACAACAGTCCTCTCCGACGTCACCAGCGTTTTCGGCGGTCTCGGATCCACCATCGCCTCCGGTGCCACCTCCGTCTTCGGTGAGGCTACCTCCGTTTTCGGTACCGCAACTTCAGACGTTGCCAGCGTCGCTACCAGCCTTGCTTCCGGTGCAAGCAGTCTCGCTACCTCAGCTGCTTCTGGCGCTTCCAGCGCAGCTTCAAGCATCTCGTCAGCTGCCTCTAGCGTCGCTACCTCGGCATCGTCGGCGGCATCATCGGCTGCATCCGGCGCTTCCAGCAGCGCTGCTTCTGCTACAAGCAGGGCTAGCAACGCTGCTATGGGTACCAACATCAACGGTTTGCCCGTCAACATGGTCGCTGCTGTCTTCACTGTCTTGCTCGGTAGCGCTATCGCTGGTACCCTTGTTCTCTAAGCAGACAAAGCATGTATATTCAACTTGTTGGAATGGAATATGATGGACCTTTGCAATACTACGGAAGAAATAGTTTGTTCGATGTGACTGATAATTATGCTGAGAACTTCTCGTCAGACTCCCGCGGCGATTGTTCGACCCTCTGCAATTGTCTATCCTCCTCATCCATCGGCAGTATAGCATTCGCAATCATCCCCACAATCGCACTGATCAGGAACGGTGTTGAAATGACAATCAACACACTATCCAAGAATCCACTCAACGCCTTGTTTCCTCCCTTGTACGTAAAAAGGTTCGAGAAGAGATCGTCGGCCAGCAAAGTGCCGAATCCGAACCCAAAGCTGATTGCCAAAATAAACCTGTTCCTTCTCGTAAAAGTGACATTCTGCAACACTTTCAATCCCGAAACTGCAATCGAGCCGAACAAAACCAACAGTACTCCACCCAGCACTGGTTGAGGAATGGCTCGAACACAACCAGCAAGTTTACCAATAATCCCGAAAAGAATCAGCCAAAAAGAACACCACCGTCCCGCCTGAATATTGGCACACTTTGTAATCGCAATCACCCCATTGTTCTGTGCGAAGACCGACAGCGGTGGAACGGTAAACAGAGCGCTGAATACACCTGCCAGACCATCGACCAACACTCCACCACTAATCCTCCTATCATACGCCAACCCATCCACTTCCACTCTACTCACTTCCGAAGTCGCGGTTACATCTCCAATACATTCCATCATCAGCGAAATGTATACTGCTAGCAGAGGAAGCACTGCAGGACCATATACTCGAAGTTTGAACGTTTCAACCCATAGGAACGTGATGGGTCGTGCTGAGTCAATCGGTGCTGAAGACATGTATCCTAACGGTCCGGCGATGATGAGCGGGAAGAGCAAACCGATGGCGATAGATGCATTACGCATTGCAGGGCTACCGAAGATCTCGACAATAACGATCGTCATGAAAGCGAGGAAACCTAGTCCAAGATAGTGAGCATCGCCCCAAAGATAGGCTCTACTATCAGTGCCGAGGCAGAGAGTGTTTGTGCCGTGACAAGAAGCACCACCGCCAAACGAGGGGATAGCAGATTCGCCGATGAGTTTGATGCCGATGAACGCGACAACTGTTCCGGTGATGATGGGGGGGAACATTCGTTTCAGGATTCGAGGAGGTAGGAAGGAGAGTGCAATCTCTAACAAGGCGCAAACTGCTGCTGTGCCAAGAAGGTATCCGTATGCTTCGGGACAAGCTGCTCTGCTGCCGTCTGGATTCGAAGGACAGATACCTTCCGCATAAAGGTTGTTGAAGATACTGGTAGTGACGGAGAGAGTTGTGAAACTGGTACCAACTACACTGAGCAAGCCTGTTCCTAGCTGTCTTCCACCCAAGAAGGGTAGCGGGATCGCCGATTGCTGGACGGCAGATATCAATCCTGATGTGATCAAACTGGCTGAGATGAGATACGCCGATGTCTCACCAGACAAGTTCAGGGAAGAAGCGATGATCATCGGTGGAGTGATAAGACCACCCAGCATTGCTAGAGCGTGCTGTAGGCCAGCTATTGAGGCAACAGCTATTGGGAGGTCATCATGAAGACCGTAGAAAGGTGATTCGGCTGCACCACCGTTGAATTTAGAGGAAGGCTTCCAGGGAAACAGACGTGGCAAGCAAAGGGCAGCGAAGTTGTAGTCGCCGAGCCAACCTTGACGACTGGTGTACTTGTGCGCTGTTTGACGTAGACGTTGTCGTGGAGTGCGTGGAGATCCATTGGGCATGTCGGAGGATGATGACGAGGAGGAAACAGCATTTGGCTCAGGATGAGCAAAAGGTTGAGTGGTCACGGTAGCAAGTTTCGAAGACATTGTTCCGCGGGATTTCTGATCATGGTTCATTTCTGCGGTTTAATTTGGAGTGGGTGTGTGTTTGATGTGGGTTGCAGGGAATCTGTGTTTGACAGTCGAGCCGGGATTCAATAGTACCGGTCCAGCGGCTTTGTGGTCGGGGAGGGAGAGCGGGTGGCGGAGAGGATGTTGTCAAATGCCGTGCGAGGGTATGAAGTGGGTCTTGGAAGTCAAGGAGCAAGGGTTTAATATACTTGAGAGTGGTAGTATCGAGTCTCGTTCTAATCTGAGGAAGACGAATGGTCAAGTGAGAGCAAGGAGCAATGGAGACCAGTACCGGTAATGAAGGACAAGCGAGCTCGACTCTCGGTTAACACATCACGAGGGCCAATTGAGTCAGACATGTCAAACAATGGCACAGACGGCGGGGGAAGAAGAACCCTCTTGACAGCGGCGGCTAAATCGCATGCTGTACCGGCTGAGTGCGTCTTGTATGTCTGTCTCGCTGACCTTGTGATCATCTGCTGTTCCGACAAGTATCACAGACGCCGTTTGCCGATGCACAAGATTTCCAAGGTTGTGATAAGCTACCCAGACTCCCCCGCGCAGTGATAATGCACCTCGCCAGGCATCTAGAACGAATCACATGTCGACCAAACTCAAGCTTCAGAATCCTTTTCACTTCACTCACACTTTGCAAATGCTGCAACGATCCCGTCGGCTCGCAATAGACTTTGTCATAGTGACCAGTCGAGGTTGCCAGAAACCGTGCAAAAATCTGATCAAGCTTTGTGATCCACAGATAGTCTTTGAAGCATATGAAAGCGGATTCGACACAACCTCTCTAGGCTCCTACTCAAGCTGGGCAGACGGAAGAGCCAGAAAAGATAGCGAGTGGCGTGGTCGCTCGACCGAGATTGCGATTGCGGGGAGTGTTGCAGCGAATCAGAAGCAACGATTTGAACGCTAGAAGGGTGCTGAAGCGGCATTCTAAAGATAAGATGAACAAAAATTGCCGGCAAAATTTGCGACTCCGATTGGCTGATTCGGATTTGGCCGAAGACGGGAGAGAAGTGTGTTACGTCGCCAAAGTTGAACAACGATTAAACGTCGAGCTAATCTTCCGATGGAAAAATACAGTGCTCGAGACCCTTTTCTGGCTCTCGGCGTGGCGAAAGGAAACGCCGCAACGACCAACCAAATAATCACACTTCTCTCCTTCCTCCAGTCCTCGATCCTTCCCACCTCCTTCTCTCGACTCTTCCATATTCCCTCCAAAAACGACGAGCTCCGATCACATTAGCTCAATGATGCTTGCGGGGCCAAGCAGGCTAGGCGCCTTGTCTTCACCTGCTTTTCGACAAAGTGCTGCAGCAAACAGAATAGCTTCGTCTTCACAGTTACGGCACTACTCTCGCACGTCGATTCTTTCAAAACCTTTGACAGCAGGCACACAGCCATCTTCCGCTTCATACGACCCTGCACTAGCGGACGGCATTTCTCTGTCGTCCTCTCTCCAGCAACAACGAGCTCGGCAACAAATCTCAGACATCGAATCACGGCTTGGCGCACCCTCCCCTTCCAACGTTTTGCGGGACCGACATGCCCGGCAACACACCTACCTGCGCATTTCGCTCACTGAGAAATGCAACTTGCGCTGTCTCTACTGTATGCCCGAAGATGGTGTCCCTCTCACACCATCAGAAAACCTTCTCTCCACCTCCGAAATTGAACGTCTTGCTGCACTCTTCGTTTCTCAAGGCGTCAATAAAATTCGACTCACTGGTGGAGAACCTACCGTCCGCTCAGACCTACCTCAGATCGTTTCTTCGCTCAACTCTCTCAAACAGCACGGCCTGGAGCAAATCGGAATCACTACCAACGGTATAGCTCTTGGCAGGAGGAAATTGGATACCTTGGTGCAGAACGGTTTAACGCATCTTAATGTCTCATTGGACACACTGGATCCGTTCAAGTTTGAATTCATGACAAGAAGAAGAGGGCATGAAGCTGTGATGAACTGCATCGAACGAGCGTTGGCATTGGGCATGCCGAGTGTCAAGATCAATGTGGTGGTTATCAAAGGTTTGAACGACACTCAGGACGTGATTGACTTTGTACGATTCACCAAGGACAAGCCCATCACTATTCGATTCATCGAGGTAAGGTTCATCTTACACGGAATACCATTGACGATGCGCAAGCTGACAGTATTCGTGACGTTGTTGTGTGCTGCAGTACATGCCATTTGACGGCAACAAGTGGCAAGTACAAAAACTTGTTCCATACAAGGATCTGGTCAATACCATTCAATCCGAATTCCCGGATTTCGAGCGTGTCGCCAATCGCGACGATCCCAACGACACCTCCAAGCATTGGCGTGTGCCTGGTCACCAAGGCACTGTTGGCTTCATTACAAGGTAGATACGCCCCACCCTGCCTATGCTCTGTTCTTTAGTACCCTTCGCTCATCACTTTTGCTCAAACTCTTCTCGCCTCACAACAGTATGACCGAAAACTTTTGTGGTACGTGCAACAGACTCCGCATCACTGCGGATGGTAATCTCAAGGTAAGCTCCCCTCCCGTCCTCCCTGCTTTTGACTTTTACACCCTGCGTTACCAATACTGATCGCCCCTTGTTCCTTCTCTCTTTCCATCCTCCAGGTCTGCCTCTTTGGCAATGCAGAAGTCAGTCTTCGCGATGCCATGCGCACCGGCTTTGGCCATATACCCTCCTTGAGCGCAGGCTCAAACGGCCAACCAGCCACAGACGAACAGCTCTTGCAACTCGTCGGCGCAGCAGTAGGCAGAAAACACGCCAAGCACGCAGGGATGAAGGATCCAACCGAGTTGGCAAAGTCGCTGAACAGGCCTATGATTACCATCGGCGGTTGAATGCGCTGAAGCGTACGTGGACGCCATACACCCAAATGTCCACTGAAACGCAGTTTTGCTCACCGACATCAATCTTCTTTGCACCGTCATTTGCAACGTCAGACGCAGGCAGAAATCGAAACATTCCTGTTCGGCGACGCGATGGAAAACCAGCAAGATCGATATTCGGATCGCTCAGCCCGAGACGCAGCTTTCACACGTCTGCACAGCGGCGACAGCGCGCAAAGGAGGAGGACGAAGAGGAGGAGGATGATGATAATCCCTGGGGTGATCTTGATAAAGCGTTCGAAAATCTACAGGATAAGTCGCTTTACAAACAGGTCTATCTCAAGCATCCAACCGACCCCTCTACTTCAGCCTCACAAGCAAATCCTCCGGCCGGAACAGCAAAAGATCCGATCGCAGAGATGGAAGAGGCGATCTTTGCTCAAGCTGGTGCAGCAGCTGTTAGGGGTGCAAGCAAGCCTCCCCCGCGTAATGTGACGATGGCTCCGTTGTCTGGAGTCAAGTTTTCTGACGTGCCTCCTTCAGCTGGTGGAAGTGGCTCGATGAGCTTTGGATCGCAGAATTTTGGTGGACACTTCAGCGGGGATGATGTTGGTGGTGCAGGTGTGAAATGGTCTGAATACATGCAATCGGGTGGGGAGGAGGACGACTCTCCATGGTCATCACTTGATGCGTTCGCGGACAATCCTGAAACTTCCGCACAATTTGCTGTGCCACTTCACCTTCAAGATCAACAGAAGGTCATGCAGGCTAGTGCTCAGCAGTATGCTCCTCTTCAGCAATCCCCCGACCAGCAGCACAGGCAGCAATACCACCCAGCAGCAGAAGCATTTGCAGCAAATACCGCATTCATCAACCAACAGACCCAACCTGAATCGTCGGAAGAAGCGATGTTCGCACAAGCTGGAGCTGAGGCGGTGGCTCGAATGCTCAACTCCACCTCCTCCTCTTCTCCTTCTGCTCTTCCCCACGCTTCGTCTCCTCTCGATGCGGAAAAGCTATCGCACATCGACGAATCGGGATCAGCGTCGATGGTAGACGTTTCTCCCAAACTCACCACCTATCGATCCGCCACTGCAGTCGGTCGCGTCTACATGCCCTCCCCCGCCGCAGAACTCATTCGCACCACCGGAGACCCTTCCGGCAAAGGTCCTGTTCTACACACAGCTCAACTAGCCGGAATCATGGCAGCCAAACGTACTTCCGACCTCATTCCGCTCTGTCATCCTCTTCCACTTACACATGTTGAAGTCAAACTTAGCATTGAGGAGGGAGACGAGGAGAGTTGGATCAGTGTAGAATGTACAGCTAGGACAGCAGGACAGACGGGGGTGGAGATGGAAGCGTTAACGGGTTGTATGGGTGCTTGTTTGACGGTGTGGGATATGGTGAAAGCGGTGGCGGGGAAAACGATGCGAATTGGGGATGTGATGGTGGTGAAAAAGGTGGGTGGGAAGAGTGGTGATTGGGTGAGAAGTGGTTAGTGTTTTGAGTTTGCAAAATTTGACTGTGACGGTTTTGTAAAGCCACGGTTGTGTCAGTGCTATGAGCAATCAACGAACTTTTGTTCAGTGTAGACTTCGTTCAGTCTCGTAAAGCAGGGTGCGTTGATGCGATATAGTGTAGTGACGGACTCGTATAGATGCAAAAAGCAGAGTGTTGAGTTGAATTGAGATGTGATAGAGGGAAGACATACTTCAGGAACAGGTGAGGGTTGGATCTGTCTCTTCCGTTCTATCCATCATCCTGAACGTTGTGAGTATAGTCGATAAGACACATTAGAAGTATTGGCTCAGCTTCCGGTGCTCGATTGCTAGAATTGCATTCCGGCAACGAAACAGAAAGCATATACTTTCCACCATAAGGTCTCCTTCTTCACCTCAACCAACCCTTCTGCATCCTTTAGGGACACTGATTCTGCTTGCGGATCAGATCAAGTTGTTGAATATGCTTTTCTTGCTTCTCCAAGATGTCTTCCAGAAGTTTTTCAAGTGAAGCTTGATTTTCTTGCGTCATTCAAATGCCCCCCGACATGATATGTTGGTCTTGATGTATCGTTTGAAGCCTGGCTTGCATACGTAGGATGGAACAGGACGGATTCGAGGTTGGTTGGTTCAAGTATTAGGCATAGCTGGCAGACAAGGCTAGAGTCAAGGAATTCGTAAGAACACTTGAACAAGCCGCATCGAAAACAGGTAGGCATCGTGTAGGAATGATGGGTTGAGGGAAGTGGTGGTTAGGATGAAAAGTGAAGGAAGAAGATGGGATAGAGCGTGTCTTGATGATTCGTGTTCGACTTTATAACGGAAGTTGCCTAAGATGAGGATCTGAGGTGAAGTCCCGAGTCGTCTTGTGATTGGGAATTATTGTGAAGCTACGAATGGCGACTGAGAGGCGCAAAACGGATGCAACAGTGATGCGCCTATGAAAACTTTCTTCTTCAAGTTCATTTCGGAAGTTGTACCAGGCGTTTCATCCTGAAAGGAAAGTTGGCCGAGCTGGAAACCTTAGCCGCAAGTCGAAGACACCACGGGCACGAGGAATGCAATACAATCTTGCGCAGGATCTGTCCGTGATCTGCTCTCTGTTCATCTCGACGGAAGAGGCGCTCCATCGTGAGAGCGAAGGTGTCGAAGCTCAAGATTTGAGCCGCAAATCGAAGACAATGCTTAAGGAGCACCACGAATGTGATACAAAGTGTGCGCAGAATCCGTTCGTGATGCACACTGTAATCACATTTCGGACGTTGAACGAGGACCTCCGGTTGTGAAAACAGGGATGGTGAAGCCAAGCTGAGAAGATCTGTTGTGCTCAAATACTTCATCTCGTCAATCTTTCTACCTATCCTTCTTTCCTTCTCGACTCATCTCACCTCACACCACAACCTTCACACCTCATCCTGTCCTCATCAAGATTTCATCATGTATGAGATCAAATGCCGACTCTGTAAACACTACAAAAACAGGAACGCCTTCAGCGCCGGTGAATACTTTCCTTGTGACGATTGTTCGCTTCAACAAAAACTAGACAGCCTCACTACCAACATACAAACGGCTTTGCAAGAGCAGACGAAAGCTCTTGAAGCTATTTTGCACGAACAAAAGACCCAGATCGAGACCCTCAACTCCGCCCTTGCTGCAAAAGAGGAAGGTGCGAAGGGCCTCATGATTTCCCTCAAGAGTCTCGAGAATGCTGTTAATGGTCTGGCTGTTAGTTTGGATCAGAGGCGGGAGAAGAATTAATCATAAGAATTCTGGCGCGTTCAGCTCATTCGAGGCAAAGGAGTCTCTCTGTCGCCATCGGTAATCTCATATTCTCCCCGTACACCATCATCTACCAAATTCCCACACCTTGAAATTTTATGATTCTTCTCTAACAATCTATCTCATTCGTTGTGTTTGGCGGCGAGATCTGTGCAAGCCCAAAAGAGAGGCACGAAGAATGTGATACAAAGTGTGCGCAGAAACCTTCCGTGATCTGCCCTGAATTCGTCTCGACGAAGGTTGAATGAGGCGCGATCTTCTCTAGCGCGAAGGTGGCGCAGCTCAAGGTTTAAGGCGCAAATCAAAGTCAAAGCTTGAAGAGGGGCGACAGGAATGCAAGCGTGCGCAGAATCAGTTCGTCATCTACTCTGATATCACATTTCGAGAGTTGGTCGAGGCGTTCCGTTATGAATTCGCGTACCGTTCTGTGCGCCGAAACTTGGAGCCGCAAGAGACGAAAGCACCATGAAAAGCATATAGGTCGCTCGGTTCGGTGCTTGTCCTATCCCCTTTCCATCAAATCTTTGTTCACCGTTCGTCTCACCACCTCCAGATTCGGCAAAATGTCGCACAAGTACTGTCCCTCTTGCAAAGATTGGTCCTATCGCGGAAATTTTTTGAGAGACTCCGAGCTTTGCTTCAGTTGTTCCAAGGAGGAGCTCCGACTGAAGAGCGGCTCCGACTCAACCTCGAAGTCGAGCCAAGACCTTCTTCAAAAGCTCGTCGAGCAGCAGCAAAAACAAACCAAGCTCCTCGAAAGAATCCTAGGGCAGAACAAGACCTTCGAGACTGCTTCGCCTCGCACGCACGACTGCAACGATGCTCGCTTCAAGAACCTCGAGTCAGCTATCGAAAAGCTCACCGTTGCTATGGATGAAATTAAGAAGCAGCTTCGATCTGTGTGACTAGGACATGCAGCGCAAAATCCAGTCCGTTAGAAGCTTTGTCGAGATCACTTTCTCTGCGTTCCAATTCTCCTTCTCCTGCCATCTTTTGACGGCACCTACCTCTTCATCGTCACAATTGTACTTCCGTCACAATTGTACTTCACTAGTCATATTGAAGGACTCAAACTTAGTCCAAACCTCCAGTGTGAATCTGCTACCCACCCTGAGAAAAAAGGTGCAAATTTCCCTTTCATGTCCTTGAAGGTCACACGAGGCGTTCCGTCATGAACTTGCTCTGCCGAAGATCGGAGCCGCAAGAGACGGCGAAAGAGACGGAGCCGCAAGAGAAAGAGCACCTTGAAAAGGATATAAGTCACTCACTTTGGTGCTTGCAATCTTCCCATCCTCTTTCTATCAGATCTTTGCTCACCGTTCGTCACACCACCTCCAAGACCTGCAAAATGACTAATACGTTCTGTTTCTTATGCAAAGCCTGGCTTCGAGCTGACGCCGACATATGTTACGTTTGTCACAAGAGAGACGTCGAGGTGAGGGAGAACAATCGCAACACGATCGCAAACAGATCTAACGAGCTGCTTCAAAAGCTCGTCGAGCAGCAACAGAAGCAAACCGAACTGCTCGAAAGAATGCTTGAGCAAGACAAGACCTTCGAAATTGTCCCGGCTCGTAAGCATGATTGTGACGATCACACCACTCGTCTCAAGAACATCGAGTCAGCTATCGAAAAGCTCACCGTCGCTATGGATGAGAAAAAAGAAGCATAAATGATTCGATCCTCTCGTGCGTGGCTTCTTCAGAACTTTTGTCCACATCAAATCTCCTTCTCCTGCCATCTTTTGACGGCACTTTCACCTTCACCTTCACAATCCACACTTCAGAAGTCACGTTGATGAAATCAAACATATTCCAAGCATCCGTGATTACTATGAGAAGTGAATCTGTTACCCACCCTGAGAAGAAAGGTCCCTTTCATGTCCTCGGAAGTTGCACGAGGCGTTCCGTTATGAACTTTGCCAACGATCGGATCCGTCAGAGAAGAAGCAACCTTGAAAAGGATATAAAGCGCTCAATTCAGTGCTTGTGATCTTCCCATCCTCTTTCCATCAAACATTTGTTCCACCTTCTTGCCATCAAATTCGCCCTCAAGATCTTGGAAGAGTCCCGAAAATGGCCGTATCATTGTCCCGCATGCAAGCAGTTCGACAAAATTTGGATCTTGCCCTGTTGCGGAATATGTGAAGGCTGCCACAATTATCTGTTAAAGGTCTGCGAGAATCATTCCGGTACCGAGTCGAAAGACCTGCTTCAGATGCTTGTCGAGCAGCAGCAAAAGCAGACAGACATGCTTACAATCATGAACAAGTCTCTGTCCGACCTCGCAAACACCCAAAAGCAGACTTTGGATACGATCAAAAATCTGATCCCCGTGAACGCAAAGCAAACGGAAGGAACCGAATCAACAGCCGGCCACCAAGCGGAGGACGACATCCAGACGGATCCTAGTCACAGCTCAACGAATGTCATCGTCAATCTTGCGGTCAAGTTCGAGGGTTTGCAAACGGGTGACTAGCACTGTTATCCTCCTTTCTTACACAGCGCCCCTCTTGACCGTTGTGCAGTACGAGCCTCCTCGACTTAACGATCCCAATCACATTTGCTGCGTTCTTACACTCATGTATCTCATTCATCCCCCTTCTTACCAACCACATCGACCAAGTTCGTCAAAAGAATGTGTGTGAATGCCAAAAAATATGAATGTCGATACAAATACAAACCCCCCCTCAACTCTCCCCACCTCCCTATGCGCGCAAAGCCTCGAAACCACCCGCCTTCTTGATCGCTCTTTTAATCTCGCCTTCTGTCTTTTGCCATACATTCAGTGTCCTATCTCTCGCCATTCTTTCCGTATCCTGTCCATACTTCTGCACCAAGTCTAGCAGCCATTGAGCTTCTAATTGCGAAGTATGTCTTTGCACCGGTTCAGCTTTTGCAGCCATTTCCTCGAGTTCCTTCACCACTGGATTTGATGCCTGTGCGGGTTTCTTTGCTGGCATGTAGTTCTCGACTAATTCTTCATCAGCTACGCTGGAGAGAGGCTTACCCCAGGCTGTCTCTTCATCATCGGAGGTGGCTTCGAGGATGTCAATGATGTTTCCAGAATCGTCTCGAATCACCTTTGCCATTCCTTTTCGCGGTTTCTCCCCCTCCCCTGCAGTGACAGGCGCAGACGACGTGGAAGTGGGAGGAAATTTTTCAGTTCCACCTGTGTCAGGTCGAACATCGAGTGAAGGGATGAGACCGAGTTTTGCGTAGTTTTGACGAAGCGTGAGTTTGGGATCGTAGTTATCTTTGAGAATGTCAGCGCCGTGGATTGTGGGAGCGCGGGCGAGTTTTTTCTTCATCTGACGTTTGGCGTTGAGGGAGGGTTTCATGGATGAGCCCGAACGGGCTTTACGGCGTTGACGTGGGTTTGCCATCTTGGTTGTGTTCTATCGATAATGTTAGAGGGAGGTGGTTGTGGTGAAGAAGAAGATAGCCGTGGGGTAAGAAGTGTGGCTCAGGGTCTTGGAAAAATTCGAAGCTTTGATTGTGCACCAAAGGCGAAATTTTAGAACAAAAATCCCGGAATTCGGACTCAACCCGATGGCAACCCCACCAGGAAGAAAGATCGGGAAGAAAGAAGCAATTCCAAAAAAGTGTTGTGGAGAGAGTTGCTTTCTCCTTCCTATTTCCCGCACAAACCACCAAACCAAACACAATCCTTCCGCTTTCCTTCACTAAGCCATCACACCTTCTCTCCCTCTCTTTGAATCACCGCTGTCGAGCCCAATCAAACATGTTCTCAGTAGTACTACCAGGACGCCTACCCCTAACGGCACCACAACAAGTCGACGAAACCCACTGCATTTTCCCACTCGAACAAGCCTCCTCAATCCAACACGTAGTCGTCTTCATGACAGGACTTCAACCTTTCCCTCCCGGTTACTCTGCCACCGTCCATCTTCTCTGGCCTTCATCCGATCCCTCCGCAACACCTGCTACCTCTGCAACCCCAGCGGGTGAATGGAAACTCCTCGGATGCTTGAAAAACACAAAACCGAGCGCAATCTTTAAAGTTCGTCCTCCATCAACACCGACTGGCGCTGGAACAGCCGTAACTGCAACCCTAGGGATCAGCATCGAACCTGATCAATTGGTCGATGAACAAATGGCGAAACTCCAGACGACCCCAGCACCAGCACCAGCATCAGCATCAGTAGGGATTGCAGGGATGGGAAATGACGGAGCAGTAGAGTTGGCAAGAAAAGTAGCCAAAAACGCCTTCTCCTACCTCTCATCCTACGCACCTGATTCAGAACGTCAAACAATACCTATCCTTCAAAAATGGCTTCAAAATCTCGAACGAAAACTTCAAACACAAGGCCCATCCTTCCTCGACAAACCGTTCGACTAAATCTAATTGATGCGGTTTTTAATCTAGTGCAACATGTATCGCTCTACTTCGTTCTCTTCTACGTACGACTTCCCATTCCACTCTAAAGAATACCCATATCCATCTTCGAATCATTTCGAGAAGTTCCATTGAAAACACCCCTCCTTGCCATTCGATTATATGATGCAAATGAGACGACAACTTGAGTGACCAGAAGAATCGGAGTAGCAAGTCGAGCAGGATGGCGAGTTGGTAGAACCACGAGGGGAAGAGAAGCGAAGGGGTGGGTCGGAGAAGACGTTCCATTGTCGAGAGATTTCTACGATGGTTAGAGCTGGAGGGACCTCCGGAGGCGTTTGTTGTGGGAGGGATTGCTAGGGAAGTAAATCCCCCCGAAGCTGGGGGTGTTGAGGGGGAAGGTTTTTCATCCGGTCTAAAGTTTGTCATCGGTAGAGCTTCTGCTTCCTCACTGAGCGGTAGAGGCATGTAGGACATTCCTCTCCTATGCAAATGTACAGCATTCTGAGCCACTTGTGCCATCGAACCCATATTCTGCCATTGCAACAAACTCAACCCCCAATCGTTCGTAACATCCCACCAAAAACTAAAAACCGAATTTACACACACCGCCAATAACCACCAAACATACCTCGTAACCCATTCTCCCTGATGTCCGCCCGGATTCTTATCCGCTTCGTACCAAGCACTTAACCAGATAACTGGGAATGCAGAGGCATATTTCGCTGCGTTCCAAAGCGGTCGTTTGCTCTTCTCCCCCACCTTCCCACCCGGAATGGGGGGTGAGACGCAGTACTCGCTTATACACTGCCTGAAACGGATCGCGTACGGTAGAGAGATCAGAAGCGGCACAGCAATTGATCCTTTCCCATTCCACCACGTATGATGCTCCTTCCTCGGAACGAGAAAACATGCCGTCAGCCAAACATCGCCGAACACCTTTGCGAAAGAAGTGAGGATATCCGCCAATATCACATCCCCAAACGTAATAGGCTGAGATAACGAAGGGGAGAGAATAACGAGTATGGCTCGACCGAAAGCTTTGCGCATGGGTTTGAAAAAGAGGTTTCCAGGCCAGAATAGAGCAAGGAACGCACCCGAAACGCAGAATCCTTGCAAAGCTTGTGCGTGTCGACCTTTGTCATCCCCAGAGAGACTGTCGACGTAGTAGCGATAAGAGGCCCAGCCGAGTAGAGACCAAGTGAGTTGGAATAGACCGAATGTGAAGAGTGGCTTTGTTGTCGTTCCGACTCCTCCTGCGCCTGTTCCTTCGGGTACATTTGACCTTGTCGCTGTTGTCGTTGGCAAGATTCCAACTTCGTCTCCTGCCGTTGGAGAGCCGGAGTTGTGATTGTGATACGAGCCGTACTGAGTACTGGCTCCTGTGGTACTCCTATGAAACCCTCCTGCTGGACTTCCACCACCAGGTTGATTCCGCTTCTTCTCAGCTTCGTCCGCTCTAAACAGCCCGAACAAATCTATGCCCTTGTGCTTAAGCACCTTGACGTTAGCTGCGAAGAAAAGCAACCCAATGGAAGCGAGAAGAAGTACGCGATACGGAGGTGGGAAGAAGGCAGAAAAAGACCACTGGTCAGAATCAGGATCCCATGTCGGATCGCCGTCGATCGGTGGAGCTGATGAGCCTGGATCACTCATCGCTGCTGTATCTCCTCCATGTGAGCTCGATCGAGGTGGTGGGAGCGAGGTTTCGTTTCGTTGTGAGCTGGATGAAGAGTGGAAAGTTGATGGTGGTGGAAAGAAGAAGAGTGTGGAGGGGAATGTGTTGGTCTTGGGCGATGTAATTTGGCTATGCTGTGCTGTGCTGTGCTGTTCTGTGACTGCATAGGAAATTCTCATAGAGCAGAAATGCGTGGGTTTGGGTCGCGTGGCGCGTGGAAGCTCTCTCTCCCACACAAACACAGTTACAGAAGAATGCTCATTTCTTTGACAGGAGCATCTCATAACTATCACATCGACAGATGATGAACACAATTGACAAATGAAACATCTGAAAATCCATCATACGCAATGGCTATCTGACTAGAACGATAATTGGAAAAGTAAAAGTCCAATGGTTATGAGATAAAAGCGAAACATAGCTTCTGTCGGGCTTCTCTCTGTGCGCTGCGCTGCGCTTACAGAACAAGTGCAACAAAAGCAGCTCCACCAGCAACGATCGCCGAAATCACACCTGCAGCTCTACCCATCTTGTCCGCACCACTGCTCTTACCGCTCGACTGCGAAGAGTTTGCACTCGAGCTCGAGCCAGAACCGCTTCCGGTACTCTGTGCAGCCGCACCGGTGCTCGAACTCGATCCGCCCCTTCTGCTCGCTGAAGGCGAAGCACTGGCAGAGCCGCTGGCGGCACTAGATGAACCACCCTGTTTGAAGAGGAACGCTTGAGAGTTAGGGTCGCTGAAAATGAGGTAGTCCTCGTGTGCTACGTTGGGGACGTAGTTGAACTGATGGGTGCTGGGAACGTTGCCGTTGTTGACCTGACTGAGTTCCTTTTGGAAGTTTTGACCACGCGAAAGATGCGATGTACCCTGGTATTGAGCCTCACAATGACTGTCACCTCCTTCGTTGTCGGATAAGCCAAGCGCGTACATGACATTTCGTCCGTAGTAACGAGAGGCGATGGTGTTGGCTCCATCCTGACCCGAACCGTAGTCGGGGAGGTTTTGCAATCCATACTGCCAGTCATTGGCGGTACTTGCGCATCCTCCACCAGGGTTTGACACCGGTCGATCTGAGGTGGGCCAGACGTAGGAACCAGGGTTACCGACAAAGTAGCTGATGCTAGGATCTTGAGCAGAGTTGGGTTTGCGCAACATGGCGTAGTGTTGAGTAAAGGATCCACCGAGCGAGTGTCCTGCAATGACAATGTGTTCCAGGGCGGGGTAGGTGGATTTGTCGAAAAACTTGTTGATCAGGTCATCGAGCGCTGCAAACGATGAGACCGAAGCTCCATTGGGCCCAGCAGAGTCCATACCAAAAGCCCAGCCACCCGCTTGGAAGACCAAGTCGTTTGCCTGAGCTGAACCAGCACTGCGATCATTGGTGCTGAACCAAGTCGGAGCAGCAATCAGAATTTCATCCCTGTTGATACCGAGAGTAGAGTTGACAGAAGCACAGAGCAAAGAGTTTCGAACCAAGTTGGCGTATTTCCAGTAATCTCTGGGCAGACCAGGCTGAGTGATAACAACACGCTTGATGTTGGCAGCGTTCTTGCCACGTTCGATAATGTAAGGTTGAACCGCATTGTTGCCTACACTAAGGTCGCGCATGGTGTCGAAACCGAGAACCTGGGGCATGTCGGTCCAACCAGTGGAAAAGGAACCTCCAACAGCGGCGGAACCGATGAAAATGGTAGGACAACCTGCACGTTGCGAATTGTCATCGTGACCGTCGTCGTTATCGATAACAACGGTTTGACCTGCAGCATCACCTGGACGAGCACCTGGGGCAGTAGCACCATTCTGGTAATCAGACTCCATGATAGAGCCGGAACTTTGACGAGCATGAAGCTTTTGGCTTGAACGATTGAGACCGTGGACGTCGGCAGCAACAGCTGAGCCAGCCAAGGCTAGGGCTGCGACGGTGTTGAAGGTGGCGAATTTGACCATCTTTGCTTTGCTTGCGAGCGAGTTCACGACAAAGGCGGTGATGGTTTAAGGGAAAGGGAAGTGGACTTGAGGAAGGAGGGGAGCTAAGGGTCAGACTCGAAAGGGTTCGGTCAGCGAATGCTGCTGCAGGAGCCACTGTGATCAACACTGACGGGAGTGAGCGCAGGGCCTCGTGGGGTTGTCCATCATCATTCCTGCCGCTGGCAATGACCGTACTGTTACAACAGGATTGAGCGCAGAAGAAAGAACGAGCCTCGGCTGTGCGCTGTGTTACGCTACTGCAACTCTTGTCACTCGAAATTCCTGCGCACAAACCCTGAAAGCCAAACGAAATGCAACACTGCATGATCAACCACATGCACGTCGGAGAGCAGAGTGCGCCGTCTTCTCCCAGAAATTTTAGGTGTGTTCTGTTTCCCTCACTAATCGAGGGCTAACTTGCCCAGACATTCTATTCACAAAGGAGATGGATTGCATGCCAAGTCGGTCTGTCGTTGGGATAATGGCTCTCGGCTGTGACTTTCAGCTGGAAAGTGTGCGAAGAAGGAAAGGGTTCCTGGCCCGGGATCGACACGCCGAACGAGAAAAGCGCCTCTTTTTTTCATGTTGAGACCAACACAGAAGAAGGCGAAAACGCGCGCGATCCTCGTTTCAGGAGGCGTCGGCACGGTTTGTTGTCAGAATACTTTTTCCGCAAGAAAAGACAAAAAAACGGGAATGGAACACTTAGAAAGTCGTGCCGGTCGGAGATCAAAACAGAGCTTTCGACTCTTCGGTCCGATCTGCCCGATGTTGCCTCATCGGGTCCTAAAGAAGTTGTTCAAACTCGATAGAGATAGAAGGTGGTGAGTGACAATGCTGATTGATCTAGTGACATTAGACGGTACAAATACAAATGTGATGCGTTGATGGATATGAAGAGTGTCAAGCGAACAAACAGTTGAAGGATGGATGAAGGATGGACTCATGCTGTCGACTGCTTGGCAGCCCAAAAAGCCTTTCCAAATGTCGCAGCAACAATCATAGGGAAGATGATGGTAGCATCGCAGTAGACCTTGACATTCTTTCCACCGTTTGCTGCCGATTTGATCTTACCCCAGCTGACCGCCTCATCTGGTCTTGCTCCCGAATCGGATCCATCAAACTCCTGCCCTGTATTGATGTAGACGCTGTAATCAGCTCCGTTCCTGAACAGCATGGCGTTTGCGATCTGATGCTTGCAAACACCTCCACCCAAGATGATCATGCCTGCTTTTGGTGCTTTGACTGAAAGATCGTTCAATCGACGAATGTCTTTGACCAAATCGATCGTCAAACCTGGATTCTTGTACGAATGGAAGTAGATCATGTCACCCAGACTACCGTCGGTGAGAGCAGGACAGAAGACAGGGATGTCGTTCTTAGCTGCCCAGTAGAGAATGCTGCTCTCGTCGTTGATCTCTCTTCCTAACCTTTCAATGACACGACTCGGTGACCAGGCATTCGAGACATCATCGCCCTGCTCAGCGCGCATAGAATCCAAGATGGGCATGACCCAGTCTTCAAACTTGCAGTAATTGTCGTTAGGCACCAACAGATTGCCGATTCGGTTGAGACCTTGCTTGCGTAGTGTTGCACCATCTAGAGCAAAGTCGCCCAAGTAGGTGGGACCAAGACACTTGATCAGATCCTCCTCAATACCACCTGCTGTTGTAACTAGTGCCGAGACCATCTTGTTTTTGACGAGAAACTTGATCACTTCTCTCAAGCCTGATGAGACAAGGTTGGACGTGAAGCCAAGGAAGATGCGGCATTGTGTGTTTTGCGCATTTGCCAAACTGGGCTTGTCGGTGTCGGTGGAAGCGAGGTAGGCTGGGTCGGTGGCTAATCTCCATTGACGCATCTCTTCGATGATCTCGATCGCTTTGGAGACTCCAGATGCCTGGAAGCCAACCTTTGACATGCTATCGAGTAATGCTATCAAGTCATTGGGGTCTTGATTTTCAAAGTCGGGACCAACGACGGTTGGGGTGTCGGCAGGAAGAGGTTGAGACTGGACGAACACAGCTGCCTGTGCCGAGGCAACCGTGTCGCGACCGTTTGCGCCTTGTTGTTGTGATGGTTGCGAGCCATTCATATCTGCTGTAGGTGACCGAATCGGTGGTGGTGGCTTTCAAAGTAATGGAGGCAAGGATGTCAGTGCCAACGCTCAAGCTACCGAATAGAAAGCCGAACTTTTCTGTTGTTTGAGAAGAACTGGAAGGCTGACAGACACACGACCCTGACATTGTCGGCAAATTCCTGAAAAATTTCAAGAACGTTGAATTTTTTTATACTTCGTTGTTAGAGATGCTTTTTAACATATCTAGTTTTTGGAAAAAGAAAGCGTGAGCGGTGCGTGCGTGCGTGTGTGTGCTCTTGTGCTCTTGTGCTCTTGTGCTCTTTGCTGCGTGGATGGGCGCAAAAGTGTGACAGCATCAAATGCGGAAAAAGTTGACGTCCAAGGCTTATCGGATCGCTGTGTCCAGTCCAGTGTTCTTGCTTCTTCCTTTCCACTTCCACCTCCATCCATCCCTATCTCCATCATCACCTTAGGCCGAGTCTTCGAGCATCTCAATAACACGGACTCTGCTTGCTTGCCCGCTCAGGTCTATTCACCTCAGTTCCACCTTCTCACGTCCGCACCTTAACAAACAACACCGATACAGCCATGATTCGTTCTACTTTCTGATCCAAAGTCTATCCCTCCAATCAGGCTTCGATTGCGACCTCAACGTCGCTTCTTCGCTGTTACCGCTTCTACACTTTCCAAGCCAGTGCTGGAGTCAACCTCCATTCAGCGCGAGCAATCATGTCTTTTGCCAGCTCCCTTGCTGTCAACTTTGGTAGAGTTGCCTCGTTCATCCAGGTTCTCTTCTATCTGCCACTTGCGCTCGACATTGCCGGTCAAGATGCTTTCCTCGCGTTATCGGCTTCGCTCGCATCCTACTATCTCTTTCTCTCCACAGTCCGCCTGCTGACTCGCGGCACTCGTCTAGCATGGATTGGTCAGACACTCGCAGTGTTCCAGTTCATTGTCATTCCAGCATGCCTCTTGGTCTGCTTCAACGTCTATTCTCCGCCATCTGCCACCATCTTTCCGCAACGCAGGTCCGATAGCCAAGACAAGACCGCAACCGAGGCAATCAGCAGTCTCTTTTCTCGCCGATCCAACGCCGCAAAGCAGGAATCATTCGAATTGGACAACCTCCACTCTCTCACCGGCTCCGAATCTCTCGATCGCATTGTTTCAGCATCCGTCGCCTTCTTCTTCTGGCTTGCACGCCGTGTTCCAGGATGGTGGCACACCCTACTGCGCATCTCGAGTCCCTTCTTCAGTCTGCTCGAAGGCGTAGCATCCCTTCTGGTCATTCAATCGCTTGCATCCACTTCTCGATGGATCATTGCATCTTCGCTTGCAGCCCCTTCGCCTCGATACCAGCGTGCCAACGCAAATGGTGCTTCAACCGTACGAGGACCGGCTTGGGTGTCCAACACCTTCATCATGCGCTCCCTCGCTTCGATTGGCTTCGGTGCTAGTGAAGTTTGGCAAATCTTCTTTCTTCTCGTCTCTGCTACCATCTACGTCACTGCCGCCTTTGCACTCTATGTGTCATTCGATGGGGCCACCAAAGATCGACCTGGCACGGCTGCAGCTATCGCTACTTCAGTCACATCCACCCTCTGGCTCACAGCAATTGCATTTGCCATTCGCAAGGGCAATGTCATCGAGACCAGTCTCATGTTTGCCTATGTCGTCTTCAACATTTACCAGCTCGGTCCCAGTCTATCCTTTACTCCGGATCCTATCTCGTTGATTCGCAGCTTCAAGGTCGACACTCATGGTAGAGCGTTTGTTGACAAGCTACCACATTCATTACAAGCACCATTGACAAGCAAGATCCTTCAGGCGGCTAGTGGGTTCATCGAAGTGATTGCACATTGGCTCGGACAGTCGGTCGACTTTATTCATGCTGCAGGTGCTGCTCTGCCCAAATCAGTCATTGTCTCTCTCATCTACAGATTGATGGTGCTGTATGCAGCTAGCCGCATCTTGCCCATGTTGAAGGGCAGCGTTGCGCCAAGCCCCGATGATGATGATCATCATCATGTGCGAAAAGCCAGCTGGGGCCGGGCACGTGCTCAGCGTGGCGAACATGAGAGCGAATCAGAGTCCGACTACAGTGGAAGTAGCTCCGACTCTTCACATTCCTCTTCGTCTTCCTTGTCGGGCACAGAAGTGGAAGAGCTCGAAGAGGAGGTATGGGACGAAGATGAAGGGCGTTGGATTCTGCAACGACGCAGATTACGGAGGAGGACAAGGCGTAGAACACCTTTCGACGGCGAGTTGGATGAAGGTGAAACCGATACTGGTAGTGGAAGTGTCAGCGGCGAATACTCTGAAGATGACAGTGGTATCGCTTACAATGACGATGGTACCAAATCCATCGCAGACGAGCTCAAAGAACCTATGAGTCTCGCAGACACTCTCAAATCACCACCACCCGCATCCATCTCCAAACGTTCCAAACGTTCACGCAAACCCCACAATCTCCGCCGCCAATCCAAATCCAAACAAACTCGTCCATCCTTCTCCGCCACTTCACCAAAAGCTGCCCCCTCCGATCTTCCACCTTCCTCTACAACCCGTAAACGACCTAACCTCTCGCGTCCACCCTCCGAATCACGTCGACACAAACGTCCACGTCCACCCCCATCTTCCTCCACCTCCTCCCCTAACTCCCCTAGCTCTCCTCCCAAATCTCGCCACACGCCGCAGGAAGGGGAAGCATTTGGATCATTCATCTCGATCCTTGTTTCCTACTCTCGACTCATCCTCATTGCAGTTTATTCTCATTTATTGTTGTTGGATCAGAAAAACCAGATCTACTGGCGCTTTCTCACCGTGGGTCTCACCCTCTTCCTCTGGGGTTTAGAAATCGTCATCTCAAAGGAAGAAGAAGTTGTTGGTGGAGTGGGAGAGTTGGGTGCGGCTGGAACTGTTGGTCGTGGCTAAATGTTGTACTGTATTTCACACTCTTAAATGTGTATTTTGGATACCCTGCTCGAATTGCATATCAACCTTAAGTGTGTGGGGAGGGTTAGGCTAAACCGGTTAACCTATCCCAATCTAACTGTAGACTGAAGTATTCGGACCAGTAAGTGGCTAGATCTTTTTGGTTTAGGGGGGTTGGGCTTTGTTTAGACTCGATTGGTGGTTGAGTGTATGCGGAGCTGGGAGAGCTAATTGTTGAAGTGATACGTTCTGTTGTAGAGGGAGAAATAGATGCTCTTCCCCCGACGGCAGTTCCACTACCTTCTCCTGCAGCAGGAGGTTCGTAAGTAGGACCGGAAGGGTCGGGAATGAAAGGGTCGTAACAGAACTGTTTTCCAGCTGGTTCTTGTTGATCGTACGTGTTGTTGAATAGCGTGACGAGGGGAACGTTGGCTAGGGAACGGGAGAGAGGTGAGTCGGTGGATGAGGATGCAAGCGCAGAGGTGAAGAGTGAAGTTGGTTCGCTGGTGAACCCTCCTGTTGGTGGTAGAGATGTAGAAGGAAGGGATGAAGTAGCATTGGAAGTGGGGAGGATTGAATTGTTTCCACCTGCCATCATGGATTGATTTGTCAAAGTCCCATTCGGACTCAAAAAAGGATTGCCAAAAATTGGAGGCATAAAAGTAGCTCCATCTCCCATTCCAACTCCACCTCCCCCTGCCGCAGTACCAAACCCCACATCACCACCTCCTCCTCCCCCTCCTACCATCCCTTCATATCCTCCCAACCCCCCATTCACCCCTCCCGCACTCCCCTCCTCCCCCATCCCATTCTCCTCCCCTACCCCCGCTCTCACAATACTCGCCACATCCGGCATCTCCCTCGCCACCACCGCCAGTTTCCTCAGCACCCTCAATCCATGCTTCGCCATCTTCAACCCGGTCCATCTCTCCGGCATCCTATCAAAGAAATCCACCAAGATCGCCAGATCCTCCAACGCCAACTCGGCCTGTTTACTCTGCGGCTTGACAAACACAATATAGGCACCTGCAATCGCAGCCTGGTACGTGTAGTAGGCTATTTTCCAAAACATGGTTGCACGTGCACGTCCCAGAAGGTCGATCATCGTGGTTTGGGCTCGAGTAATGCGACGCAGCGCTTGGGTGCAAATGTGAAGTGAAGTCTCGTTCAGCTCACCTTTGCTAGGTGCGATGGCGGGGTCATCCGAGGAGGAGGAGGAGGGGAAGAGATTGGATCGATGGAGGGAGAGAATGATGTAGAATACTTCTACAGCGAGGTTACCGGATTGTTGTACTTCCATCAAACCTTTACTTTTCAGATCCACTCCAGCAGCAGCGTAGTTTTGAATCGCCTCCTCATCCTCTCCCGACCCAAACAGATCAATCCTACCCAAATCAGGCCTATACCGTTCCGGAATGTTCATATACCAACCCAAAACCTTCTCCGTAAAATCAATAATCTTTTCCTGACTCCAACTCCTATCCTGATTCTCATCCAAATACGTCCTCGAAAACTGACTGAACTCACACTGCAAAGTCGCATACGTCACCACCCCCGCCGATCCCGGAAACCTACAACTAAACCTCGTTATCCCCAACGGTCGCCCAAAAATAGACGACAGAATCACATCCTGATGCACCACTGCCCACCAGAGTCTCCGGCGTGTATCTGCTTCGACTGGATCCCAATCGCGTTTGATCTTGTACGGATCTACATGCAATCCGATGCTCTGCGCTTGTCTTGCTACCGAACCGAGAAGAGGCCAGAACGATGCGGCTCGTTCGGTGTTGAGCAAGTAGGCTCCAATGAGTAGCTGAGAATGGATCGTCTGCAGTGTCGGTGCCGAGAGGAAACTGCAGAGTCGAAGCGATTGGTAGGCGGCGGAAAGGAAAAGATCGGACACCATTGCGGGGGATTTGGTTGAAGTTGAAGCTGAAGCTTGTTGTGCCTCTCCACTTTCACCCGATGCGACAGGAGTAGAGGCTCGACTGGGCTGCTGTGAAGCCTCGCCTGTGAGGAAGGCATCGAGCATTCGAACTTTCCTGTCGACGCCAACTGAAGTACTTTCCAAATCGCAATTCTTACCCAACGCACATATCATCAGGAAAACCGCCAACCACGGCAGCGACACCTGAGACTGCTGCTTCCTATCCATCCTACTGAACGTCTTCGCATGGTCGATCGCGGTCGGAATCGTCAGTGCAGGACACATCGCCGAGAAATGCCTCACAAAACTTGCACAGATACTGTCAAAGTCCTCCGGCTTCGGAAAGAAAGGCAGCACTTCATCGATAAACGCCGTACCCGAGCTCCAAATCGTAGCAAACGGGAATGTATCGCGAGAAGGATCGAGTACGCTGTTGAACGCGGATTGCATGTCTCTTCGGGCCATGGTTTCGTGGATGCTGCTTGCGCCGTTTGCAGTGTTGGAGCGAGAGGAGGAGGCGGTGGAAGCAGCGACTTTGCGCAAGACGCCGGAGGTGGTGTCACCGTAGTACATCTGCGTGCCGTTGATGTTTTTTGGCGATTCTAGATCGTCGGTCTGTGTAGTGGACACGGGTTTGGAAGGTCGACGTTGAAAGTGACTGTTGTACATGGTCGACGATGTGGAATTGTGCGAATATCTCTCAGCAGCTGCAGCAGGAGAAGAAGCGGTATCGGCTGCACGTGAGGAAGCAGAAGCAGGAGCAGGTCGATTGACGGGCGAGAGTTGATTGCTGGAAGAATCGTGCGATCCAGGTCCAGACCAATGCAGGATCCTCGACTTGACCGCATTCGAGTCGGCATCCTGATGCTGTGGACCTGCAATCTCTGCTAGCATTTGCAAGCCTCTAGCTGCGTGCAAGTCGTTTGCGCTCGAGTGACGGGATGGTTGCGACCACTGCGAGCCACGGTATTGTGGAGATACGTGGGAACGAGGCGAAGCAGGAGCTTGTTGAGATCGGAGTAGCTGGTGTAAGCGACGAGTCTCATTGCGTGCTTCTTCGAGTTCGCGCTGCAATAGCGCTAGCTGGCGGTTGTCATGAGGTGAACAATTGGGTGCGTCATCATCGTCGTCGGAATCATCATAGGCTCCAGAAGTGCGTTTGGAAGAGGTGCTACCGGAAGCAGGTTGTTGCGGCAGACGAGGATCATAGCTACAGTCGTTGGATTGACCGGAACGTGCACATCTTCCACAAGCGGGACGTCCACGGTCACAGGCACGTTTGCCTTTGAGACAAGGAATGCAGGATTTAGGGATGCGAAGACGTTTGCGTTTGGCTGGTTGACCATCGTCGTGGGTGGCTGTTGTTTCTTTTTCGTCGGGCATGGTCAGATAGAAGCTTCTCAGAAGACCAGCTGAGGATGTTTGGACTCTAAGATTGGTGAAGAAGGAAGTTGTGTGAGATCAGGTGTCGAAAGTATGAACCGAGATGCGATGCTGCGGAGATAAGAAGTGACTCGCTTGTAAGAGCCTTGATGTATGCTGTGCTGCCGTGACTGAGAAGAGTGAGCGGGAATCAGATTCGGCCGTTCAAAGATGACCAGGGAAGGCTGTTGGAAGAATTGCAAGTGTCAGCGGTGAGTAGTTGGTATAATCGGTGATGATGGGAGAAGGAGGGAGAATGATGAAGGCGGCTGAGTTGAGAGGAGCAAGTTGGACCCCGAACTGATGAGCGGAGAAAATCGACAAGTTGCGCATCTTAGCACAACAGCTCGAGTGACAGGGAAAAAAGAGGCGCGTGGCGAGGGCAGCAGATGAGTGAGTGAGAGACAGACTCAAATTCGCGTCCAAAAAAAAAGGATTCGTTAAAAGGCGGCAATAATATGAATAATATCAACATTTCATCCCTAATCTTGTTCGTTGGTGGGACCACGATTTCAGTTCGCAGCCGCAGCCACATCGTCTTCATATACGAGTCAGTTCGTCCCTGAATACTGTCTCTTTAGTGAGAAAATGAAACCGAAACCGAAATTGGGCTTGAGAAGTAGCAAAACCTTAAACTTTCCGAACCAAAAACGTATTTTTCAAGCTTGGTTGGCTGCCCCGCATCTTCCCGCCGTTCTTGACAATCCAACCTGAAGCCACAAGTCGAAATGGATCTTCGGAAGTTACTTTACTGTGCAGTGTTAGCATTTGAATGTTTTCAGACGAGCTCGGCTTTCGATGTTACTACTCCTTTCAGCCCATACATCTACATCTGCTGAAACAGCGGAAAGTGAGGTCAGGAACGAGTTGTTGTTTCCGAACGTGCATATAGCACCGAAGCGCAATTACGACGGCTTTTTCCGGCGCAGCGATTGTGAGAAATTCACTCCTAACATTCTCTCCCCGAAAATCATTCGTGTGCAAGTTGGACCCTTCTTCCTGCGTTGTTTTTGCTGCTCTTAATGCATACTGTACATATCATCAGAACTTCGACTGATGCTTTCCATCTTACTTCAGACCATATCTTGACAGATTCGACCATCACTTCCCGCTTCCTCTGTCGGTCATTGTATCGCAATCTTTTCCCCTGCATGGCTGCAAATCAAGAGGAGCGGGACTCGTCTTCCTCCTCCTCATCCTCTCAACCCATCCAAGATCCTCTTTCCACAGACACCCAAGCCACCCATCAAGATGTTCAACTCGTCAACACATCTCGATCCAGCTGGGCGCAGACGAATCTGACTTCACCACAGGATAATACAAAGCATACACCAATCAAAGGGAAACGACTGAATCCGTTCCTTGCCACCTCGAGCCAAGCCTGGCCCGCGATCAACTTTTCACAACCCAAGGGCGACGATCCGTTTGCCACGCGCTCCTTCGACGAAGCATATACCCGAAAGGCACCGCCGTCTGTCAACGCATCACCCGTCCGCCACCGTGCCGGTAAGGGCAAAGCTGCCCTAACAGAAACCTCCCAACTAGAAGATGAGGTGCCCACACTTGCACGCTCCGGGCATACATCTGGTCTCCGACCACCTTCCTTTGCCGAGTCCCAATTCGCGACCATCATCCGTCGTCAGCGAAAGAGAAGGGTCGTCTCGCCCACCATCAACCTACAACCTGGCAGTATCTCCTCGGCACTCGACTTGGAAGCATCCAAGCCCGTCAACCCTGCCAAACCTGCCAACTCATCAGAACGTCAAAGGACCCTAACTCAATCAAGCGCAAATGAGGATCCCTTCACATCAGACACTGGCTGGTCAAATGCGCTGCGTCGAGGTGAGCTCAAGGCCACCTTGGACCGCGACTTGGACGCACCCACCACTACCCTTCCATCTGAGCGTCAAGATCCACTGATGGCCATCCATCGAGCTTGGGAATTCGCCGGTTGGGGCTCTATCTCCCTACTTGAGCTTCCCAATCCGCCGTCCAACAGCGACAGCGCCACAGGTCCACAGTCGAAGCAGCTACAGCTGGGTCAATGGAAAGCATCAGCAATTGCAGGAAATGCTGTCACTGGCTCCGTCTTCTACGCACTGCCTGCGGTAGTAGCAGTTTCGTCCGTTCTTTCTCCCATCTCGATCCTCATCGCCTGCCTTTTGCTTTACCCTTTTAGACCTATCATCTGCGAGTTGGCTTCAGCGCTCTCGGCTAGCAACGCAGGCAACTACTCGTACTTGGCCAACATCTCTTCAAAGCTCGTTGCTGTGCTCGCCGCTGCCATCACGCTTCTCGATGCCATTGCTACAGGTGCGGTTAGCGCCGGAACCGCGAGCGCGTATATTGCAGGAGAGACAGTTGCAGACAGTGCTCATATCGACTATCGCCTCATCTCGGTGCTGCTTTTGATCGGTCTGGCGGCACTATGTCTGTTGGGCTTACGTGACTCGAGCACAGTGGCGCTCGGCATGTTCTTACTCCATATCGTTACCATGTTTATGCTCATTATCGCCGGCATTGTCGCTTGGGCTCGCAACGGCAACTCTCTTCTGCACGACAATTGGAGCATTGGCATGGCTGCGATCCTCGCCCCATCCACCGGCAAAGGAATCGCACGAGCCATCTTCGACGGTGTCTGCGTAGCTTTTGTCGGTCTCACAGGCTTCGAATGCAGTCCATCCTACATCAACACGGTCAAGCCAGGCGAGTTTCCCAAAGCTCTGCGCAATCTCCATTTGATCGTTTTGATCACCGAGGCGCCGCTCATGCTGCTCGTCATCGCACTTGTCCCCATGGACCGCATCCTGGGTGGATCCAATGTGTTGGCGCTGCTTGGACAGGTGGCGGGAAGAGGGGCTTGGCTCAAGATCTTTGTCGTAGTCGATGCCTGTCTGGTGCTTTGCGGTGGGATCATTACAGGCATTGTTGCTTTCTGCGGTCTTGTCGACGCACTGTGCGATGATCGAGTGGTACCAAAAGTGCTGCAACGCAAGCTTGCCAAGACAGGTGCTACGTATCCCTCGATCGCACTTTTCCTCGCTCTCACCCTCGTAATGAGTGCGACGTGTGGGTTCAACCTGACAACACTTTCGTCGGTGTTCAGCGTCTCCTTCCTGTGCGTGATGACTCTGTTTGGTATCTCGCTGGTGTTGCTCAAGTATGCCAGGCCATCTCTACCCCGTTCTCCGGTTGCCAACCTGACGACAGTATTGCTGGGAATCTGCATCGGAATTGTAGCCATGGCCGGCAACTTTGCCCTTTCGCCGGTCATCATTGTTCAGACGCTAGTCTACTTTGTTGCGATGGCAGTGGTGTTAGTCGCACTAGCTCGCAGAGTCGACATTGCTCGCATTCTTGTCTGGCTTGTCGAGCAGCAACGAGGCTCCCCACTTGGTCGCCTGCCACTTCGACTTGAGAAACAGCTGATCAGCTGGATCCGAAGAGAACGCCGCCACCCCGTGATCTACTTTGCTAAATCAGACGACATAAGCGTGCTCGCCAATGCGCTTTACTACATTCAGCAGAACGAGCCTACGTCCAAGTGCAAACTCGTTCACTGCTACAAATCGATCGAAGAGATTCCAGAGCAGTTGGATGAGACCTTCCAGCTCGTCGATGAGATCTTCCCTACGGTCACGGTGGATCTTGTGTTTGTGGAAGCAGCCTTCACGCCTCAAGTTGTACACTCGATTACGGAGCAGCTTGGCATTCCCATCTCTAGATCTTTCATCTCATGCCCCAGTGGTCGCGGTGCCCTTGTCGGTTCACAACATCCACTTGCCGACTATGGTGGCCTTCGCATCATTCTTCCCTGATTTTTCTAACCTTTCAACAACACATAGCATCACTTGCAATCATAGATACCCGGCCACGATGCCACAATAGCAATCAATTCAATCAATCCTTTATGTAGAGCTCTGTGTATGTATGTCTCTTCCATATCATCTTGCCTGTTATCTGAGCGACATGACAAAGGCCGCAGCTGGCCGGAGTGTGTCGATTGAGAAAGAAGACTACAGGCTGAGCTGTGTTAGATGCAGTGCGCGTGAATTCGGTAGAAAAGCCGAAGAAAAAGACAAAAAGGAGGCTCGAGCGTGTTAGCGGCACTCGAATATTGACTGAGCAAATCGGAAAGAAAAAAAGTAGGCAGCCAACAGGAAGAAAGCCGGATAGGCAGACAAGCCAATTCAATCGAAAAGTGTTCGATGTGCCACTTTTTTACTGTAGCCAACACGTAACAGACACACAGACACCGACACACACTCGCTCAAAAGGTACACGCACCCGAATGCCGATGCACCTCAGCATCTTACTTCTTTTCTCCACTTCGCCCCCTCTCTCTCTCTCTCTCTCTCTCTCTCTCTCACACACACACACACACACACGCACACCACATCATCTCAACGTCTCAACTTTCATCGACCGGTGTATTCTCATCTCTCTATTAGCTGAGGCATCAAAGACTCTACACTTCCGACTCTGGAAACGGTCTGGTCTTAGAGAGTGGATTGGCTCAACTCAATCAATCTGTTGCCCAAACTCGTAGCAACTCGATCATCGACATCGCTTAAAGGCAAGAGCCAGATCGACAAATACTGCGCTGCTCAGCTTCAGCAAATCCATCATTTCGACGCCATCCACATCAGCATTCACACGACCTTAGGTGCTGCCTTACTGCTACTCTCTTGCATGGCCTCTGCATAGCCCCCTTTCTCTTCAACCCCGCAGACCACCACAGCTTGCGGGCAAAACACCAATTCGTAACATGAAGCGCGACTCCGGTTCTCGCTCTATTCGGTCTGCCAAGGTCAGCGTCTGCGAGCTCCTCTCTCGCTTGGTGCCTCTGCCTGACCAGGCACAGCCTTCAACTTACCTCGTGACTCCAGAAATTAAAGCTACACTTTATCGAAACCTCTTCCGCCATCTCTTCGAGAGCGTTCCTTCACCTGCCGTTCTCATACCGTGCGATCCGACGACGAGCATTCAGGATGCACTTAACTTGGTCGCATCCTATGACTGGAACCTCTCTCGAGCTCAAATCGAAGAGACGCGCGAGATCGCTTTGGCACGCAAGAAAGGCAAGCAGGCACAGCGTGCTCAGTCTCCCTGGTCCACATCGAGCGCTGCTGATGATGTTGAGGACCCGGACTTGCTCGGACCTGAATACTCGGAATCTCGCCGAGGTATGCCCTGTGGTCATCTCTTCCAGAAGGGCGAAGCCATCTATCGCTGCAGAGATTGCGGTCTCGACGACACCTGTGTGCAATGCGCACCTTGCTTTCAAGCTTCGATACATGCCAAAGATGACCATGACGTCGTCTTCAGTGTATCGTCTTCCAGTGGGGGCTGCTGTGATTGTGGTGATCCCGAAGCCTGGAAACAAGACGTTTGCTGTCGCTACCATTCCGAGATATCAGCATCCGAGAACCCATCAGCCACAGACATGGATCTTGAAGCCGAGCCCCAAGAGCGTATTTCATCATCTTCTTCTTCTGCACCTCAGGCTGGCGGGTCTCGGAGCACATCGGACGAACCCGATGGACTTGAACAGATCGAAGAGGCGCTCGCTGCACTACCGGGACAGCTCAGCGAACCTTTACTCGACGTCGTCACCGAGCTCGTCACTCTCATCGTGACCGTGTTCGATCATGCACCAGAGCTTGACGCTAGCCCCAATCTGCATCCTCTTGACCTTGTTCCTCATCAATCGACACTTGAAGATGGACTCATTTCGCAACAATCAAGTCGCACACCGTCCAAACGCAAGAGCAGTGCCTCAGGACCACAAGACAGCGATGAGGAGATGAGTGCTGTCGAAGTCGAGAATCTCGTCGGCGACAGCATCGATGAAGACGAAGAAGACTTTGATGCCGAACGTGGCCCTTGGGGTTCACGCGCTCGACGCGGCAGTCGATCTGGGCCCGATGGCAAGAATCTCGCAGAAGGAAGCAGTTGGCGATCCGCGCCTCATTCACTTGCAAACCAGAGCGACACCACTTCCGACAACGTGATGGGAGCGAGCGAGGCTCTCTACGCCAACCAGACTTCGTCTCCATCTGCATCCCGCAGGAAGTCCAGCATAGAAGGCGGGAAGTCTCAAGCAGCACGCGACGCAGCCGCCACCAACCGACAATTCACTGTACTGCTGTGGAATGACGAGAAGCACAGCTTCAGTCAGGTCATCGATATTGTCACCGATGCCACTGGACGCTCCGAGCATGAGGCCAAAGGAGTCGCTGAACGCGTCGACAAGCACGGCAGGGAAATCATCGAAGTCTCGTCAGATTTGCGTCGACTCTATCAGATTGCAAGGGTGCTACATTCGATCGACCTTGCTGTGACAATACGACCGGCGTTCGATGTCTTTGCAGAAGAGGTCATCCAGATCGTGCTCAACTTCCTGATGGACCTGTCCAATTGCAATCTCTATCTTCCGTCTTCGCCGGAATCAATATCGATGGCACCCTTGACTGCTTGGCTCGGACAGCCGCTCAAGCCGGACGCAGCTGCTTTCAAGCACATTGTCGCACGCAGCCTCTTTGCGCCCTTCCATCCGCTGTCGCCTGTTGACACAGGCTCGATGAGCCCAGACTTCTTCGACCCTCGCCATCTGACCAATTACGAAGGTTTGCTATTGATGGACTGCAAGCTGTGGAAGTCGGCCCGCATCGACATCAAGGCGATGCTCATGTCGCTCATCGCCCATCGCGAGATCAAGAAGGAGGTTTCATTGCGGTTTGCCAAGATCTATCCCAAGCTAGTCGAGACCTTCTTGCTCAGAGACCGCGAGACAGAGTATTCGATCTGCTTCTTGACGGTCCAGCTCTTCAGTGTGCCTTCAATTGCGACAATGTTGGTCGAAAAGGTCGGATTCTTGTCCAAATTGCTGTTGCTGCTCCAATCGATCTTTGCCGGCTCGCTCGTCAACGAAAAGATGGATCTCGTGCTCCCTCCTCCAACACCGTCCAACAGCCAAGCTAACGTCCATCTCATGTTCCTGCGTCAATCACGTAGCTACCACATCTTTTACGATGTTCGTTACCTTCTCGCCTCCGAAGGCGTCCAGAAGCTTATTGCGAACGGTGGATATGGACATACCGACTATTTCCTCAAGTGTCTTGCGCTCTTCCAAGCGATCCATCCTTCGAAGCGTGCTGTGTCGGCACACGTCGAGTTCGAGAGCGAGATGTGGATCCCTGTGTTCCACATCAGCTCGCATCTCGGCAAGGCTGCAAAGATGTTCGGCGAGGCTTTTGCGCATGCAACACCGGCTCGACTGATCGAGGCCATCGTGGGCACAGTCAATGCCATCTGCTGGAGCTGCGTCAAGCTGTCTGGTTCCGACCCTGAATCATATCCGGTCACCACCTTCCACGATGCACGCTACACCATCGGCACTGACGCTGGAACAAAGTCACTACCGGTCGTCTCTTTTGCAGTCGAGTCGCAACCCGTCAGCTTCCACCACCCCATGCACTGGCTACTGGCTGAGCTGATTCGCCAAATCCCCGTCGTTGGACACGAGAAATTGCAACATTGGTCAGGCAAAGAGCGTCTGGATGACCTTCTTCAGTCACAGGTGGACGAGAAGAATCTTTTGATTGCACTGGACTATCCCTTGCGAGTATGCGTCAAGTTGGCACAGATTCGCTGCAATATGTGGGTTCGCAACGGTTTCGTCATTCGATCTCAGGCGCATCACTACCGCGACAACTCGATGCGTGGCATCATGTACGACCAGGACTTGCTCTTGATCCAGGCTGGATTCGCTCTGCTCGACACGGATCGCTTCCTCCTCACCATGCTCGATCGCTTCCGCCTGCTTACATGGTTCAATCACAGTGACACGCCTGGTGACAAGCCATACGATGCGGTGCAAGGCGTCTTCCTAGCCGAAGAGTTCCTCTTCCTTATCACCACGTGTCTTTCTGAGCTTTCGTCCGTTTGTGCTTGGCCCATGGAGGCTCAAATCCGACGCGAGGTCATCCACTTCTTGGCGCTTGGCCAAGGCACATTCTCGGACGTGACCAAGAACATTCCCGAGAAGTTCACTGACCATGCCTCGTTCGAGCGCATCCTCTCGCAGGTCTCAACGTTCCGTGCTCCGGATGGAACACATGACTTTGGTATCTTTGAGCTCAAGGACGAGTGCTATGCCGAGGTCCAGCCTTTCTTCTACCATTACACGCGCAACCAGCGTGAAAAGGTTGAGGAGGTCATCCGAAACCGTCAAAAGAAACGTCTGGCTCAGAGCAGTGGCAAGGCGGTATCGGCTATCAAAGACGAAGATTTGCCGCCGCTCGTTCCCAGCCCTGCCCTGCACCAGCTTCGAGGGACCTTGTTCGGCCGTCTGCTCGACGTGCTCTCGAACGATATTCTCATCTCGTTGCTCTTCAAGGCTTTGGACAACACGCGGGCCCTCTACACCTACGCACCTGATCTGCTTGTTGACGCAGCGCTCCAGATCACCATGATCGGCTTGGTGGATGCCGCCGACAGCTTTGCGGACAAGGCTGCTTCGCTTCCTGTCTCCAAGCTTGAGGCAGCAGACGAGGAGGGCGAGGACCCGAACAAGGACCCGGCTTCCGAGTCGACGCTGGTCGAGCTGCTCTGCCGCATTGAGCTGCTTGAGAAGTTCAGGCCTTTCAAGGGCAAGATCACTTGGTGCTTGCAGAAGCTCGCCTCGCATTCCGAGACGGCCCGCAACGTCGTTCAAGCCCATTTTGAGGCCACGGAACGCGGCGCTGTCTCTGCCGGTGGTGCAGGCGCAGCCACGAGTGGAGTGTCGAAACAGAAGAGCGCCGAAGAAGCTCGAAAGGCAGCAGCCAAAGCGCGACAGGCGGCCATCATGCAGAAATTCTCAGCACAGCAGAAGAGTCTGCTGGATCAGTTCGGTGCCGAGGATGACGATGACGACGAAGATGACGAGGACGAGGTAGACGCAGCCACGAACTCCGTCGGAGCAGAAACTAAGACGTCCAAGAAGAGCTGGGGCAGCTGCATTCTCTGTCAAGAGAATCTTGGTTCTGACAAGGCATTCGGCAGTCTTGCTCATATTCAGCAGAGCCGTATGATGCGTATGACACCCAAGCAGGATGCCCCCAGCTTGCAACAAGCTCTGGAAGCTCCTCTAACCATGGACCGCAGCAGCAGCGATGGCAAGCGCATTCAAGGCACGGCACCGATGGGTCGCAGCGGGTTTCCGCAAAGTAACGCTCAGAAGGGAAGGCAGGGTCCTGCCTATGGCAGTTTCCCGCAGGAAGACCACCGATTTGGCTTCTACGCCTCGACCTGCGGTCATCTCATGCATGTGCACTGTTTCGAGACCTACTGCAGGAGTGTCGAGCAGCGTCACACGCAGCAGATTGCTCGAAACCATCCCGAGGATCTGCAGCGATCCGAATTCATCTGTCCTTTGTGCAAGAGTCTCGGAAACGTCATCTTGCCGGTCGCCGATGGCAGTGCCGCAACGTCAAACCCGGCAGATTCAGCTAGCAGCGTCTTTGCTTCCTTCGACTCCGTGCAGGCTGACGAGACACCGCTACAAGACTGGATCCGAAAGATCAACATCGACATCCTCAAGCACTCGTCGAAGACAAATGTGGCCGATTACCAGGAGACAGACCATGGCAGCGGTGCATTCATGCCTTTCTTCGTTGACCACTCGCAAAGCTCGCTACAGATGCGTCTGGAGATCGCGAATATCGACCGCTCGACAGCGCAGATGATTGATCGATTGATGAATGTGCTCAAGACCATGTCACACGCCACCAAGTCAGATCGGGAGAAGCTGCAGCAGCATACGATTCTCGCACCTCAGGGACGTAAGATGTACATTCCGGAAGAGCTGGTTGCTTACACGATTGCGATGCTGGAAGCTTCACAACGAGGTATGACTCCTTCGCCATCGACCGATTGCCACGTTCCGATAGAGCAGCGATCGATTGCTGATGCGCTGAATGATTCGACGATCGATCTGTTGCGCTCGTTGATTCACTGTCTGCGGGTTTCGACCTTGACGTTCCACGAAGGGTCGAAGGGTCCTGACATCATTCGACGTGGATTGCTGAAGCGTCTGTTGCCGCACTGGGGTGGCGACGACGCTGTTCGCTCGCCTTTGCTGCTTCGCGACCCGATGACCATCTTGATCGAAGCTGCTGTCGTTGCTCCTGAGGCGCTGACGCAGTGCACAGCCCTGATGTACTACGTTTGTCTTGTGCAGACGGTGTTTGGTCTGGCTCAGCCATCGATCTGGCCGCAAGTGTACGGCCACATGGGCAACATGTTTGGCGCAAGCTCAGCGCCTCGACCTGGAGCTGGTCTCAAGCCGGGCCATGTCAGCAAGGAGGACATCGAGGAGGCTCGACTGATCTTCCCTGATGTGCGATGGACTGTGGCCAACATTATCGGATTTGTCGGCTACGCAAGGGGCAACATTACGCTGGGCTTTGACAATCTGGACGATGACACGCTAGCCAAAATGATCTGCAGTTATACTCTGCCTTTCTTGCGACGTGCTGCGATCTTGCGGCGCGTGCTCGGAGTTTCGACTTCGAGCAATGGCGTAGCAGGGCAGGATGCTATGGATGTGATAGAAGGCTCACAAGGAGAGTACCGACGACTGCTGGCTCAGCTGCAGATCCCACTTCCTTCGGTGGCGCTGCCTGTACGTGCCGAGAAACAGACGCCGATGGCGAGTCTAGTGGAGGGATGGATCAAGCATGCCTATGTGCCGTTGGCGTCGCTGTTCCGACCACTCCCCATTCAGCCCACACCATTGGGCAACTCACTCTTTGGTAGTCAAGCCTCGAACTCGACAGCTCACGATCGACCGTCTTCAGCGGCCGCAGCTGCCAGCAGCGCCTCGGGCAGCGCTTCTCTGGCTACCGGCACTCTGGGTCGATCCTCTGCGGGACTCAACTCTCTCACTTCGTCCTACCTGCAAGCAGCGGAATCGCATCCAACGCTTCTTCTCGAACATCCACATATCTACGAACTTGCTAAACTTCCGTCCGACCTCGCCACTCTGCTGCAGGACACTCGTCGACGTCATTGCAAGAAATGCGGCAATGTTCCACCGGAACCTGCCCTGTGCTTGCTCTGCGGTGACATTGTTTGTCTGCAATCCTTCTGCTGTCAATCCGAAGACGATGGCGAGAAAGGAGAGTGCAATCAACACATGGAGATTTGCGGTGGCTCTATAGGTGCCTACTTTAAGATCAAGAGCAATCTGGTGTTGCTTTTGTATCAGGGGAATGGAACATTCCATTTCCTATCGCCTTATTTGGATAGTCATGGCGAGATTGATGTTGGGTTGAGGAAAGGTAGACCGCAGAAGTTGCATCAGCAGAGATATGATGAATTGAGGAAGCAGATTTGGGGTCATGGTGTGGCGAACATTGTGGCAAGGAAGATTGAAGCGGCGATGGATCAGGGTGGTTGGCAGACTTTTTGAGGCGGTGGTGCAGAGAGGTTAGTGAATGATTAATTTTTATTGCATGAGGATGGTGTGATGTGTGGAGTGAGATTAGGGTTTGACAGTGAGAATATCTTCGAGGTTGGCGAGGGCAGATTTGAGCGAAGCGTATTCTTGATATGCGTGTTGAATGCAGGCTTTTGTGATGTACTCGGTTTCTGATTGGAGGAGGGTTAGACCTGATTCTAGATTTGGGGTTATATGGAGGTTTTGGAATCGTGTTCGCCAGAGTGTGTGGAGGGTTGATAGGGTTGATTGTACCACGGAGTCTTCTGGGTTGAGAGCGGTAGGGAGGGGGAAGGAGGGGGAGGAGGAGGAGGAGTGGAAGTGGTGGATGAGGAAAGTTAGGGTGAAGAGAGGGGAGCTTATTTGACCCGAGGAGGTGAGGTAGAGGGGATGGAGGGTATCGCGGTCTATAAGGTCTTCGTCCAGGGGAGTGTCGGGATTGGGGGAGGGGTGGAGGAGAGGTGTGAGGATGCTAGATAGTGCAGAGAGGCAGGTGGGAGGGAGGAGAGATTCAAGTTGGTTCAACTGGTCGATTGCCACTAGATAATTCTCCTCCCCTTCCTCTTCCTCTGGTGGATATCGAGTAAGCACAAACCGCAGCACCGTCTCAAACACTCTTTCCACCTCCTCCATACCTACGAACCCTGTTGCAGAGCTAGCGGTAAAGGCTTGTAAGAATTGCCTCCGCTCGTTAGGAAAACGAAGATCGAGGGTGTAACGTTCGAAATCGGTTTCTGTGTCGAGACAGAATCCGTAGCGTGTAAGGAGGAGAGAGTTGGTTAGGGGGCCGTAGGTGTTGTATATCTCTTCGCCGGGGGTGTGTGGGTGGAGGGTGCGGAGATCGAGGGTATCGTCGATTTCGACTTCTTCGTCGGATTCGGATTCCACCTCTGCGGGAGTCTCTGCTTCTTGATTCGTTTCGAGGTCTTGGTGCTGTGCGGAGTCTGTTTCTGATATAGAACCATCTTCATCGGATTGATTTCCGGCAAGACATCTCTGCTGATCATGTCCACCGATCAACGCTACTCCACAACCCTCACATACATCCTGATCGCTTTCGAACTGCACCGTATTCACCTCTGCATGATTAAACAGTTCTGCCACCGGAACCAACACCACTCCATGCCAAGCATCCACAATAAAGTCTCTCGAGCTCACATGTGTATAGCATGCTAGAAACTTCTGTTCCAATCCATCCAGATGTTCCGCCTCTGCACTTCCGAACAGTTTGCTTTTGCGGAGTACAGGGATGCCGATTTGGTGGAAGTAGTCGAGAGCTTTGGCTTGACACATTCCGTAATCGTGATCCCAGATCCAGGTTTCGTCGGTGGTGGAGAGGTGGTAGGATGTCTCTGCGCGATGGTTGATGCGAGAGGCTTCGGTGCCGGTGAGCCAAGGGTTGGGGTGGAGGAAAGGGAGGGGGAGAGGGAGGCGGGGGAGGATGGAGAGGAAGGGAGCGAAACGGGATTTGGAATGGAGTAAACGTTCGTAGAGTAGACAGAGAGCGAGTTCGAGACCGACGGTTTCGGGGTTGTCGCTGAGGTAGAGGGAGGGTTCGGAGTGGAGATAGGGGGAGAGGGCGGATGTTTTGCGAGAGAGAACGGAGGGTTTGGGGATGGTGACGATGACAGTATCGTTTGGGATGGGGGTAGAGGCGTGGATGGAGATGGACCATGAGTTGGGGGTGTATTGGGCATAGCGGAGGTCGAGGCGAGGATCGATGGCGATGCCTTGGGAGTCGCACCATTGCAGGAAGCGTCGGAGCGGGGCTGGTGGAGAACAGGATTTCGAGCTTAAGGAGGAGGAGGTGGTGGTGGTGGGAATGGGTGATGCGCAAGATGTAGCGGGCGTGTCGGTGTCAGCAGATGGGCTGAGCGAGGTTTCGCTGTATCGCGATGTTCGACGTCTTTTTGAAGCTCTTGGTGATGACATGATTGCGGCTGCTCCAATGGTGTGTGGGAACTGAGAGGGAAGCAATATGATGCTGTCCGTCATGAAACGGCAAGATGATCTTCACAGGAACGCGTTCTTCAGGGTCCAACAAAAGGCACACACACACGAGAACGCGAGGTTGAGCTTCTCAATTTCATTTGGACCCTTTCTCTTTCTCTTTCTCTCCACACCAACGATTGTCCCGATTGCTTCTCTTATCGGGTCATTCTCATCTTTGATATGAAGACGAAATGATCCGTGCGCTTCAGTTGTTCCCCGCGAAATCCGCATTTCTTCCAAATCTGTGTGTTGTTCTCTCTCGAGTCAGCCCAGACCAACTCAACTCACTCCACTACAACCCACTCTTCATCCAATCTATCAGCACTATCAGTGAGTCTACCTCAACACGCTCACTCTCCGAGCTAAGCGATCAAACAAGTTGCAATGATCCGCGCAGCAAGAATATTACGAATCGCATCCCCACGACTTCTCACCACGACCAACTTGGCACGATCGCTTACACCATCTCGAACTGTCATTTCCCGTCCATTCTCCACCACGTCAACAGCAATGTCGACCCCTTACAAAGTCATTCACACCACTGAGGCTCCTGGTGCCGTCGCACCTTATTCTCAGGCCGTGGTGCACAACGGTGTTGCCTATGTTAGCGGTTGCATCCCCTTCACCACAGAGATGAAGCTCGTAGAGGGTGGAATCGTCGAGCAGACCGAACAGGCTATGAACAACCTTTTTGCTGTTGTCAAGGCTGCCGGTTCTGAGCCCTCGGTACGTATCTTTACTCCTCTTCTGGTCTGCTTGGAAGAAAGGACAGCAGCATACTGACGCATTGATTGGTTTTCGCGGAGAGTAGCACATCCTCAAGTGCACCATCTTCATGAAGGACATGAACGATTTCGCCAAGATCAACGTGAGTGCTTCCAGTTCTTCCCTTAGATGATCTGGCTACCACATGACGGAATGACTGACCACTTTGATAACTGCGTTGATGATCGACGTTTCGCGCGATGATAGGAAGTTTATGAGCGAGTAAGTATCATGCCTCCATTTAAAGATGGTAGAAAGAAGGAAGAGAGGGGCGCAGGATACTGATGCGAGCTGTCCTTCATTGCCCCAACTAACAGCGCTTCGCACCCTACAAGCCCGCCCGATCGGCTGTCGAGGTTGCCCGTCTTCCCAAGGATGTCGGTGTTGAGATCGAATGCATCGCTGCTGTCAAGTCTACCCTCTGATCCAACCAACCGATCTCGTCGGTGGTGCAATACGATTTCGCTTACCAATCCGCGTCTTCATGCCGTTGCGTGACGTGCTGATTATGCGGCAATGTATCCTTTCGCTGCATCTAGGGTGTGATTGAGGGGTACAGTGTGAGACAACAATGATGATGATCAGCCTTTTGCATCGGCTGCGTGGTTGCCACATTAGATTCGGAACAGTGCAATGGATTGGCCCGGAACACTATTGGCCGAGTTGTGGATCACGGTAGTCGGCCAACTCAATCCATCCATCGTCTCAGTGCTCGATACGGAACAACGATGATACAGGGCAGAAAGTGTGACAAACAAGGCCGTCGGAAGATCAAACGAATCACAAAACATCTTCTCAGGCGAGAGAATAATCATGAAAGGAAGGAATTGGGGGGACCCTGAATTCATATGATAGCAACATTACGCACACACACACACATACATACACACACTTGCTCTCTCGCTCTCCTTCTCAGAGAGACAGGTTTGACCGCCCGCGACAACTCTGGCTGCGCGCCATGATCTCGCCTGGCTTTTGACGTTCTACCATCCGAGGAGGAACTTCTTTCTAAGCGAGCGAAGAGGCTGAGTGAAGCAAAAGTTCGGAAGACGGAATCGAGAACGATTTTGCTTGATTGCCACTCTTTCGTCTTACGATTGCATAGCACTTTTGAGCTCGAGATCGTCGCTATGCACGCAACCCACGGAAGAAATGCTTTGCTTTCAAGCCTGGCTTCGTGGATTGTAAGCTGTCCGGCCAGGTGCATGGTGCGTGGGCTAGCGAGAAGCTCGTGCGGACGCTAAAAACGCCAACGAGATAGTTGTGCAAGAGCAAAGTTGCACCGCTGAACCTCGCTTATACCTATCCGCATTTTTTAGCGTCTTTTTGGATATCACGCCTCTACTGTCTCTTTTTCCCCCGACTTACTCACTTTGGCTCGGCTGTATGGCAGAGTGCGGTTCTGCTTTCCTCACCTTCCATTCTTGGACCCGAAGACCGGCGGAAGACGTGATACCGCGCAAGCCGCCGCGCCATCTGAACCCTCGGCATATCCCCGGTCTGGTCAAAACGGGCTTTCATTGCATCCGACCCTTTGATCGAATGAATGGGGACGGGAAGAAGGTTGTCGTGACAAAAGCAAAGCATGAGGTTTGAATGAATGGAGCTGTAATACACAATGTTGTCTTGGATGATGTGTTGGGAGACGGAGTAAAGCCGGGATTCATGGCATGAGAGAAGGAAAAAGGAGGACGTCGCAGCTGATTGGAAGATCCTGGATCTTTGGCGGTAATCTCTTGTTTTCAGCTTGTCCATGCACCGAGTCTGAGCGAGTTTATGCCGTGTTTGGTGCATGCAGAAGAGACAGTGGTCGAAGAAAGTTCCTGCGAACGACTACGACCTTCTGACGACCCCGTGCCGCTCTTTGGCAAGACATCCCCTTCATCCATTCATTCGTTCATACTGCGAGAAGATGTGAGACGTAATTGACGTATTCGAAACATGATCAGAAACATCACCGGGTACTGAACATCACATACAGCACTCACAACCCACAGAGTATCTTTAGCCAAAGCAAAGCAGCCTTGTACCAACACATTACGCCAAGACTAGCACTTAGGTCTGAGCGTACAGGCATGTATTTACTGGCTGTGCAGTAGAAGGCATATCTGAGGGGCTCACCACGTACGGAATCCAATCTCAGCTATGGTTGAAGCACGCGATACGGGATACCCCACAAACGCTTTTCAGCTTTCAACAACGCGGAGCTTTTCGCTTTTGACGGCTTGCGGAAATGGTCAATCCGAACCGCATTGCAGCCGGCGGATGATGACGGGCCGTTATCATCATGACCATGCATTACGTCTAAATGTTGTATGATATGAAGAGCGGGGCTGATACAATGAGCAGCAGACTTCATCGTGTTGAAGGGAAAAGGCGATGTCAGAGCAGATACATACGATGGAGTGCACGGTCGGCAGGTGCACTTCCGAATCTAACGCTTCTATCAGTGCAGCGGAGACCGAAGGTAGATCATGGCAAATTGGGTTTTGTATCCAGGTCTAGTCAGTCTACTCCGTAGAGAAGGATATCAAGAAGGTGGACGTGTGGAAGATGTGTGTGTCGGCGGAAGGAAATTGAGCCTGCGGGCGGCAAGAGTGGCATCAAACAGCGGCGGTTGATCGAAACGGAAGATGGTGAGCCGTACGTCTATTGTCGGTTGCTCGACGTGATCTTGCAGCTCGCTATCGCCATCATGTACCGCAAGATCAGATCAGATGACAACGCTGATCGAGTCGTGGGCGAGGAGGACAGCAACCAATTAAAGCGTACGAGCGGATCAAGAAACCGATGCGCATGGAATTAAGAGAATATGCTTGCATCGTCCAATCGCCATTGATTGAGCCAGGAGCGGGGTACGGACGATTACAATGGAGGATGCAGATAGCCGGGCACCAAAGACAACCATTTTAGCTCCAACTTCTTTCGAACTCCGACACGTCCAGAAAAGAAAGCATCAAACACCACCACTCTACTACCAACTCGAGTGGTGCTGTCACCTTTGGACTCGACTCGATTTGCCGGCATTGACCCCTCCGAAAAGACGCTAGGTAAAGTTTGAAGTCAGCGATCCGCCTCGCCATTCTTGACCGCTCTGTCTATCTCAGTAGTCAACGATTAGCAACAACAGAAAAGAGTGATTCGGCATTAGCGCCGAGTCTTAGACTACTCTCTGGCCGTGTTGGCCGTGCTTCTGCCGTCCTGAGATGCACTGGCTGTGTCACTTTGCCACGATCTTGAGCAAAATTTATGCTTTCATGGGAGTATGGCGAATCATGCAAAGTGCGCAGTGACTTTCAGAACAACACTCTCACTTCAAGAATGATGAAGTTCATACTGCAAATGCTGTGACTGCGCATTAGAAAGTCAACCATGTGTGTGTTGTGATGCTACAGCTGTGGTTGGTTGGTCCTGCAAGAGCGAGGGTACGCCGACGGCATCGGCGGCACACAGAGCCGCCGCTGTATCTCGTTCTCTTCCCACAGATTTTTGATAACCGAGGCCAACTTTGGCTCGCTTGTTCCTTCGAGACCCTACCTTGTTACATATTCCAGCAGCCCTATTTTCCTTGACCTTTCTTCTCGTTTCGCCTATGCATCTGCGCACCGACGCCGAACAAGAGGTTGAGGCTTTTTTGGCTGCCTGAACGCTTACCTGGTGGTTGTTCTTCGGTGCACTGGCTTCCGAGTCCTGGTTTGGAGCTAATGTCGACTGTATCCACAATGACATCGCCAACATGCATGAGAGCGGCTCAAACACCACGCTATCAAGGTCTCAGTTCTCTCTCATGGACGAGTCGCCAAGCTTGATAGCCGATTCCAACTGAGGCTGATTCCAAAGAAACTCACTGCAACCTCACTCCAGACTCTCCGCTATCATGATAATGGTGTCGACGACTATAAAGATAGCATCAAAGAAGATCACTTTCATCTTGATCCCATCAATCTCATCCCTTATCCCCTTCTCACCTAGCCTAGATCCTCCTCTTCGGACCTTGATCCTCCCTAAAACCAACCCCAAAACTCCCTTCCACACGTCTCATAACCAAAAATGCAGCTTAAGCTCTCTTTCGTTGCTGGTCTCATCGCCAGCTCGGCTCTCGCCATGGCCGCTCCCGTTGAGCAGCAGGAGCGCGGTATCAACATCGACATCGCCAAGCGATCCAGCCTCAAGATCGCTGGTACCGACCAGATCGACTGGTCCAAGGTCGATGCTCACATGAACAGCCTTCGCGCCAAGTACTCCAAGAACCTCGCCAACTTTGAGGCCAACACCGGCAAGGTCCACCCCCTCAAGCGCGAACTCCCCGAGGAGCTCAAGAAGCGTGCTACCGGCTCCGTTGCGCTCACTGACCAGGAGAACGGTGAGCTCTGGACCGGTACCATGGCTTACGGTACTCCCTCTCAGAGCTTCTCCATCGACTTTGACACGGGTTCCTCGGACACTCTTGTGAACAAGGGTGCCTTCAACCCCTCTGCATCTTCCACCTCGCGAACCAACGGTGACCAGTTCAGGACCGCTTACGGTGACGGCACCACTGCTCAGGGTACCATCTACACTGACACTGTCCACATCGGTGGCTTGAGCGCTACTGGCACTGCCATCGGTGTCGCAACCAGTGCCTTCATCGACTCCTCCGAGGGTTCGTCTGGTATCTCGGGTATGGCTCTCCCCCAGCTTGCTGCCTTTGGTTCCAAGTACCTTCCTTACTTCTACCGCCTCAAGCAGGCTGGTGCTGTTAGCTCGGGCAAGTTCCAGTTCGATCTCCGAACCTCGGGTTCTTCGCTCTTCCTTGGCGGTACCAACTCTGCCAAGTACTCCTCCACTCCTGTCTACGTCAGCATTGACTCCAACCAGGGCTTCTGGCAGGTTCCCGCTTCCGTTAACGGCCAGAGCATCGACTCGATCGTTGACACCGGCACAACCATCATTGTTGCTCCCACTAGCCAGGCTCAGACCCTCTTCAAGAGCCTCGGTTTGCCCACCTTCCAGCAGGATGGCAGCACCTACGCCTACTACAACTGCAACTCGCCTCCCAAAGTCACCTTCAAGTACGGCAGCTACACCAAGACACTCAGTGCCGCCACCACTTCGTTCGGTACTACCAACAACGGCCAGTGTGTCTTGTCCGTTGCTGGTTCCGACTTGGGCTTGAACGCCTGGGTTACCGGTGACTCTTTCTTGCAGAACGTCGTTGCCATCTTTGACACTGACAACAACGCCGTCGGTTTCGCTAACAAGGCTTAAAAGCCCAAGAAGTAGAAACATGAATAAGTAAAACAGTAACTTTGTAATGGGCTCGCAAGTCGGAATCATCTCTCTCTTACTTTGCTAGCAGCCAATCCTTCCTGTACTTGACGATGATGTTATGCTCTTTTCAATGCAGATTATGATACCTCCCATAATTACTTTTGATGTTTGTGATTTGTGCACGAGAGCTGTCCTTTGCTATGCTCCTCTTATCACAGCAAGCTGTGCGTTATTATGAATGTCGCTGCAATGTTGAAGTTGATCAACGATAGCTGGAGCGACGCCATCTGGTTGAGATTGACGCGCAAGATTAGGAATGCAGCCTGTCGGCTGGGATGTATCTTTGCCATTCGCATCGAGTTTCCTACGAGCAATTGGCAACTCTGCGCTCTCCCAGTTCATGATATGCTAGTAGGAGCATCTAAGGCTGATGAAAGGGCACAAGTAGAGCTTGTCAGTGAAGGAATTGAAGGGCATAAGCGTCGGGAACGGGGGAAACAAGATGATCATCAATGGCTACATTTGGGACAAGAAGTAAACAGCGTACTGTGTCTGCGCTCAGCATGCAAGCATTGATAGTGTAGGGGTATCATGAGTCGTTGCCAGTCTCATACATCCACCAGGGTGTATAAACTCCACTTGATTCGACTCGACCGGGGTTCGAGTCCCCGTCAATGCATTTCTTTTTGCATTTTTTGCGCCTCTCTTCAATCTTTATCTCGGTCATTTATGTATGAATTCGCATTGCACAGGCACGGGCACTCGTCTGCTGGGACCATCTCCCCGTCTCCTGTCAGACGAAGTCAGAGCCGTCCTTGATAAACTCACTTGGAGTGCGTAAGAAGTATGGCGGAGAGCAATCATCGGCGATCCTTTCTCGTTCCTGTTGATTAGCGCATTCGAATGTGGAACCTCGCTATAGGCAGACAACCTTGGTAAGAAGTCATTTGATTTGGATCTGTCATCTTTCAGCACTATCTCCTGCCACGATTGGACTCCAAAAGATCAACACCAGCTGTCAAGATCGCCGAAACTGTCTCGTCTAACGAGCTTTTGATCGCTGGGCGCTTGCAGCGGAGACTCACATCACCTCAAAATCCCAACCTACCGAAAGCAGCATGCGGGCATAATCAATCAAGCTTAGCCGACACCTGCAATGATTGCCCCGATCAGACACGATCCTCGCCCATATCACTTTCTGACAGACGGACGACGGTCAACGGTCAAAGCTAGGCACAGGGGACAAAGATGTTTCTCTGAGTTCAAAAATGTGCCTTCGACGCCCAACTGGTGAAAGAAAGTGTAAGCGAGGGCGTAACTTTTGTTTTGTGAATTGCCTTTGGGACCCTGAATATCAGCAATTTTTAGTAGTTTTGGATTGGAATTGGAAAGCGCATGCGGGTTCAGGAACAATGGGCAATTTCAAAACCGTCTTCCCGAGAAGGGTTCCGCGTGTCCCGTAGTGCAGCCACTTCTTGCCTTTTTCTTCTTCGTTGAAGATTTGCTGGCGTTGCCTAGCAACTGTTCCCAGCATCTTCATAGCAAAGTACAAGTGAAATGAAATAGGTCGAGCTCAGGCCGAATTTGGTGTCTGACAGAGGAGAGTGATTGGAGTAAGGTGACTGCTGGTGATCAGGGCAGGGCAAAGCAGAGAGTGTGTTTCCGAGACCGGAACGGCGCAATAGAGCGCGGATGATTCTATTTGGCGTCCCGCCCTCGCCGCCAAGTGTCAGAATACGGACCTTTGTCAAGGACCGCACAACGGGAGAGACGGGGACAACATCACCTTTCGCTGAGCTGCAAAGCCGTCTGAAAGCGTCATCATCCTCGTCAATGTCAATCATCGTTGCACGATCTGCATCGCAGTGCAGAGCCCTCAGAAGCCAGACTAACGGCAACCTCAGGGCGTGCAGACCATTATCCGCTTGCAGGCTGCATGGAAGCAGTCAAGTGTCTTTATGTCTTTGCTCTGGAAACGTGCGGATGCTGTTTGTTTGCAGCAGATCGAGTCTGGGTCTCGTCAAGCTATATTGCCAAGCCTCAAGTAAGGACCGTATTGGTCGATCCCCCCGTTTTACCCTACTTCCTCTCACTTCTTGGCTGTCGTCCTCGCCATCAGATCCTCTTCTGCAACACCACCATAGTCTCGTTATCGCCGTGTTTGACGGGAAGAGGAAGACCATGACCAAACTCACTCGTCTGAGCACGCTAGGCGCGCTTTTTGTTTCCATCCTCGCCCTCCCAACAAAGGCCCTCGACTTTAGCGTTTCCAGCATCAATTGCACTCAACTCGATTGGACTGCCACCCTCAGTCAACCAGAATGGTCGGTCGCCTCCTACGTCGAGCTCTTCTTCATCTCTACACAGGGCTTGCGCAACTACACCCTTCTCTACTCGGCCCAGGGGAATGGAGAGTTCCCGACACCAGGCTCTTATAGCAAGACAACATTGTTCGGAGACACAGCATTGACCGGAGGATACAGAGTCGGAATCGGGTTGGCGGACACGAACGGCAACATCTTTACGATGACAAACGCGAGTATCAATTCAGTGCAGGTGACTTCTATTGACAACAGAAGCTTCATCTTTGGCGATTGTTCGAGGTCTGCAGCTGCTGGTGTAGGGGTTGGAGCTCAGCCTAGCACGGCGTCTTCGTCGCCAGCAGGCACAAGCGTCGCAACTAGCTCGGCCCCATTGACGGCTGCGACGACTTCCTCCACTCGCTTGTTGGTCTCATCAACCCGGGCAGTGTCCTCAACTTCAACTTCAGCGGCAGCTGCACCAATCAACACCATCTCCACGAGCGCCACCTCCCAGCCAGCTAATGCTGGACACAGCGGCGTCAACAAAGGCGCCATCGCCGGCGCCGTCATTGGATCTCTTGCCGCGCTTCTCTTTGCCGTCTTCTTCATCCGTTGGTGCACCTCTCGTCGTCGAACAAGACGCCTAAGTCAAGCAGCTCATCGAATGGGTTCCCTCCGTCCTCTTTCACTTTGCGAGAAGCATGGTTCTACCCCCAAACTCGATGGTTCGGAATCCCCAGAAAGCCGTCATCGTGTCGCTCGAATCCGCAACCTTGGTGAAACCCTCGAAATTGCTGCTCTCAGTAGACTCAGCGTTGGGTCTCAGAGGCGGTCGCAAGCAGCTACGCCGTCTATCGCGGACGAGCTGTCCTTTGGTCATGTACTGGCTGACGGCACCAAAGTGCCATTCAATCTTCAACCTCAACACCATCTTTCATCTGGTCATCGATCAATGGTATTTGACTCAGCTGCGTTCTCTAACGAGCCCTACCTTCCACTTCATCGTGTCTCCAGTACACCCAACAATCGCTCCGTGTCAACACTAAACATCATTCCTCCCCACCCCTTCCCCCTTCCACCAACCGCCTCTCATTCACGATCTAAATCAACCCCCCTCGTGCTTGATACATACATCAGCACTTCTCCCGCCATTTCCCCCACCAACTCTACTTTTTCACGAAAATCTCCTGCAACATCCACCTTCAGAATCCCACGTGTCAGCGTTCCAGCATACCTCACGGGAGAAGGAGCTGATGGAGAGGAAGCACTAGGCGAAGCAATCGATAGACAAATGTCCAGATCGAGCAGCTTGAACCATGGCAATCCGAACAGAAACAGTATCGGCGCGGCGACGTTTGTGAGCGTGGAGGAAGATCCTTTCGTCGATGCTGCTGAAGTCGAGCATCGAGAGGATTGAAGTGGGAACTTGAAGTCACCGGCTTTTTCTTCTTTGTATCATAGCATCGTCTCTCGGGTTTTTCGATTGCAACATTAATACATCTCTTCCAGCCCACTAGCTTTTTCGAACTCTGAGCATTGATTGAAGTGCGGAGGGTTGCCGTCGAGGTCTAGTGAGGCAGATCGATCCGTTACCTTGTCGAATCGGCTTTCTGAATCTCTTCCCGCAACATCAATGGTGGGTGAACTGTTAATTACCGCTGGCGACGGTGATGACAACGAGAGAAATCAAGCCGAGTGTCCTGGTAGACTGAGCATCAATCGTCGCTTATTTCACCTTGCAAAGATAGCCGATACGCGGCTTGTCATGCTTGCGTGGCGTGCGATTTCGCTGCGTCAAGTTTTCATTTTGCGCACGGACAGTGGCGGCAGACATGTGATCATGAAGCATCATCGGAACTTGATATCAAATGGTATATGTGTACAATAAAGAGCAAAGGGCCTGAGCGAGTGTGCATGCATGAAATGTGACTTGACAGCTGTATGAAAAATATACTACTAGAGGACAGCCTATGCTCCGCCTTTCTATTTCCTGTGTTCATTGTCGGAACTGTTGGCATCGACAGTGTGAATCATGTCATCGTGAGCCTTCTTTCGCGAGTCTACCCGGTTGAGGGTAGAAAAATGGGCAGCGGCATCTTGACCCTCACCACCGACCCTGGTGCCTTCCTCGGCAGTACCACCGACCTCGGCCATAAGACGAGCACGGAAAATCTTCCTCTTCTTGGAAGAAAGATCCTGAACGGACCTAGCCATGATGTTGCCCTCGTAGACCCTATGCATGAGCTCCAGAGTGATACCACTGGACTCGGGAAGGAAGAGTGCAGCCCAGATGACGGCGATCGAAGTCATGATACCGAAAATGAGGAAAGTGCCGAACTTGATGTGCTCGAGAGCACGAGGAGTGATGAGAGCAATGACAAAGTTGAAAAACCACTGGCTCATGGTGGCAGCCGACATGGCAAGTGCACGAAGCTGGTTAGGTGCAACCTCGGCAGAAACAGCCCATGTAACCGAGGACCATCCAAGACCGTAACCGACGACGAAGATGTACACCATTGCAATCGTCAGGTAAGCAACGCCGTCAACGGGAGCACCGCTAGGTCGTATAGCTTGGTATATACCGATCCAGAAGAGGGCAAAGACCTGTACGATACCACCGATGATTAGACACCACTTGCGTCCGAGCTGCTCGATGGCAACGATCAAGAAAAGTCCCGTGGTCACGATCTTGACGATACCGTACACTCCGGTGGCCAGCAAACCGGCAGATTGGCCTGTAATGCCCAAAGCTTTGAAGATCTGTGGTGAATAGTAGTTGATACTGTTGGTCCCGGTCCACTGAGGTCGTTTTCAACGTTGCCGGGGGTGATTAGAAGGTTGAGATGATGGCGTATGATGATGAGGAGGTCCACAAGGAATTGTTTGAGCGAGAAAAGATGTTAGAAGTCGCGATTTAATGAAAATGAAAATAGGAACTCGTCAGAGGTCAGCACTTGGCCAGAGGAAAACAAGTAAATAGAAAAAGGGCTCGAGCTCGAGGTCCGAGCTCGATGGTCTGGACTTACCTGTTGGAAGAACATGAGAAGAGCACCGGTGAAGACACGGTAGGTGGTGACCTTGTCGGAGAAGGCCATCTTGAGCTGCTGGACGGCGGAGAGACGCTCCTTGCCGCGAAGATCGTCCTCGATCTCGCGAAGAATACCAACAACGACAGGATCGTCGAGCGAAGCGCGGTTGATGCGGGCGAGCGAGCTGCGAGCTTCCTCGTTCCTCTGCTGCTCGACGAGCCATCGTGGCGACTCGGGCTGGAAGAAGAGAGTGATGACGAAGAGAGCACCGGGAAGACACTGAAGGGCGAAGGGGACCTGCCACATGGCGCTCGACTCCTGGTCGGGGTATTCCTGGACCATACCGTAGTTGACAAAGTAGGCCAAGCAGATACCGGTGACGATGAGTAATTGGTACATGCCGGCGAGACGACCACGAATGGAGCGAGGAGCGCACTCGGACAGGTACATGGGAACGACCGACGAGGCAAGGCCGACACCGAAACCACCGATAACACGGCCAATGTAGAGTTGGATCAAGGCGTTGTGAGCACTCTGTCCACCGAGACGGCAGACGGTCTGGATGACGGAACCGACGAGAAAGACGGCGGCGGAGATGAACATGGCATTGCGGCGACCAAACTTGTGCGGGAGGTAGAAACTGGCGGCGGCACCAAAGAAGCATCCGGCCTGCAATACCGAAACAATGTTACCTTTCAAAGCGGCGAGCTTGGCGGGCTGACCGACCAAGCCAAAGTCGGCCTGGAAGGCAGGCATGTTCAGAACACCACCGATAAGACCGGTATCTGTTCAAAAGGAGCATGTGTCAATGAAAGGCAAGAGCAATTGTCAATGGCTGGAACAAGATTCGAACCCGAAGAAGTATTCGCAGGTGAAGCTGACGTTCAGCGCCAGGGTGAGGGATTGAATTGAGACGTACCCCAGCCGAAAAGAAGACCTCCGAAGGAAGCGCAGATACCAAGAATGTAGACACGCCAGTGCTGTCGGAGGTCTTCCATGGTGGAACCAAAGCCAAAGCTTCTCTTGGACGACTCATTGGCGGTAGTGAGCTGCTGGTGGGTGTGGGTGGCGTAGTTGTCCTCTTGTTGGGAAGGGGTGATGGACCCCTCCTTGTTGGAGTGCGACATGATGATAAGAGGATCGCGGAGAGGAGGACGATGGAAGTGATGGGCACAGGCGGGAAGAGGTGATGTCGAGGAGAAAGAGTGACGAAACAGGGTCCTACTTGTACCTTTTCCGTCCACCAAACTCGGTTATGAAGGCGATGTTGGAGCCGCGATGCGGGGTGCAGTGATGGAGATGCACGCAGGCAAATAGACCGATGCGAGCGCGAATGGCGAGCAGATGAAACGATGAAAGGTACAAGTCGAGGCTCGACCACGTTAACCTTGTGCTAATTCCTGCTCGTTGCAGGATCGTGTGTGGGGCACAAACGCCTCGTCGTGAGACACTCGACGATGATTACCAGTCGATAGTGGGGAAGGGCATCATGGTGGGGGAAAGGTAAGATTGCGGAGAGAAAGAGGCCAAACGAGGCAAGGAGACGGAGGAGAAGGAAGCAGGATACAGCAACATGAGAGATCTGCGAACTCGCTCAACTTTGGCAAGAGTAAGGCACACAGCGGATTTGGCGGGGACTCCAGACTCGAGAACTCTCAGCATGTCGGATGCTTTGCAAAGGTCAACCTACTAGTTATGCGAGCACAGAATAAGAGAGGGCAAAGAATCCCGTTGGTCCATGTGATCCACTAAGTGCAATAGCGTCCTTTTCGTGCAAGCCAGTTGCCACTCTACGATTGGAGAGGGCAAAACCGTGATTAACGGCAGTTTGAGACAGCCAATCTCAGCGCCGGAAATTTACTGCAAATTAAATTAAACAAAGGGGAAAGAAAATGCGCTAGGCTGGGTTTGTACGCGCTATCGAGCCAAGCAGATGCCAATTGTCTCAAAAAAAATAAAATTTGGAAGCAGCTCAGAGCCTGCAGGTCGCTTCATGTCAACAATGTGAACTCTTTTTCGGCTTTTCGATTTATTTATTTATGTTTCCCCTTTTCTCTTGAGCATGAATTTGGCGTCTGCGCCTAACGTTAACGAACTAGGCCACTCGTGTGATGGCATTCAACGTTGTGATGACATTCTTCGACAGTCGATTCGATCTTCAATCGTTCTGAGAAGCTTCGACTTGTAGCTCGAGAGATTGTGATGCGAAAGGCTTCATATGCCAGCCAAATGCAGAGGTCGTCAAACGATCCCGGGGCAGTCCATAAAAGGTTCAAATGAATTTTTGTTCATTTTCTGAGCCTTGTTTCAGTGAGACCGATGTGACAGCCTGTTTCGGCTCGTCAAAGTGCTGCAGCAAAAAGAAATTGGCTGCATCGGTGCTTGAATTGACCTGTTCCTGTTGTGGCAGCCCCCGCGGGGATTGAGGGCAACTCTCTCAGACGATCTGCAACCTTTCTTCCACTCTGCTGTACCCTTTTTTTCATCTTTTTGTATGTCCATCTTTACCCCACTGTCATAGACGAGGTGTCTTGGCATCCGTCATGCCCACTATGTTTTCTGCTCTACTACCGCATGGCCTCGATGGTCCTCCGGTCGCTTCGGTTGATTCTCCCTGTCCGACCTGGCATCATCGGACCGTAAGACGTTGTCAAGCCGGTCATCCTCGCATCCTTGCTGCAGTCTGTAGGATAACCTTGTCGGGAGATCTCACTTCAATGGCCCTCAGTCCCACGCCACCCCCACCGTTCTTACCCCCTCCGACATTTCCGTCACGTCTCAGGAATACCTGTTCGATATCAACTGCCAGACGTCAGCCACGCTTCTCACGTTGCTTTGACAGTACTGTCATTCCACATCTGCACGCCAGCGACTGAACTGCAGACAGATCATCTCAGTTCTGCTGCCCTGCGTCTATACCCTTTGTATTCCCCGCGGGGATGGTCATCGTTCAAAGTCCCTCATAAAAACCCTAGCCCCCGCGGGGTGCCTGTCATTCGATGCTTTGGTAAATTGGTGCTCCGTCTGACCTTGAAATTGCCTTCTTTGAGGACCTTCAACAATGATCTTGGTGTCACCGTTACCCTTGAAGTCACTAGCAACGAGTCTGGAGCGGAATCAAAGATCTTCCGCAGCACTCTAGCATCTTCAAATATTGCGCTCGTCACGGGTTTTCGGACCTGTCAGTAGGCTCTTGGCAGAGTTGCTGCATCTCGCTTCTTTTGAAAATGGAAGCACTTCAGGTGTTCGACCCCGCGGGGAAAGCGCCAAGGCCGAGAACTCCTTTGGATCTTGCATCTTCCGGACCGCATATCCATGCGAAGCCGATAGTCTTGTGACCACCAAAATGTTGATCAAGCTGCTCTATGATATAAGCAGCCACATGGTAGCAGAATGTATGTGTGAATCTTCGACTCATGTCCGGCTTCTGCCGTTGAACATCCGGCCAACGGTACGAGGATATGGCGAGGAAGAAAAACAATCCGGACCGGGGATTCTAATGTGTAACACAAAGGTCTAACAGACATGCCCGCTTTCCAAAATTATTCGCCCGAGTCCAAAATCGAAAATCCTCCACTTTGACACGCCTGTGTGCTTAGGCCAAGCACGGGCACAAGAAGAATTGTGAAACGCAATCAAGCTGCCACAACGCTACTCGACACTCTCCTCGACACTCTTCTTCGTTCTTTTCCCACACCAAGCCTCTCCATCGTGCTTCATTCACCATTGTCACCACTCAAGCACGAAACAGACAACCACAATTATGCTATCTGCGACAAGATCTGCCACACTCGCATCCACAAGCCCTCTTTCGCGAATCGGCTCTCTATCGTCAACAAGAGTTGGCTCCAGCATTCGAGCAATGAATTCCAGCACAAGTACCACTGTTCGACCACCCAGCGTGCCTCTCCTCATCGCACCAAAGGTACTCGCCTCTCTCATCGAGTCGAACAAAGATGCCAACAACAACAAGCTCCGCGTACTAGATGCGACGTGGTTCATGCCTAACACCAACCCACCACGCAATGCATTCGAAGAGTTCAAAGCCGGTCCTCGACTGCCAAAAGCTCTCTTCTGGAACGTCGATAAGGTCGCCACCACAGGTGAGAGTGTGCGAAATCTTCCTCACATGATGCCCTCTCCCGCGACGTTCGCCGAAGCTGCGTCAGAGCACGGTATTGAGCCAGAGACACATGTCGTGGTGTACGACACTCACGGCCTGTTCTCAGCACCACGAACAGCATTCACATTCAAAGCATTTGGGCACGCCAACGTCTCCGTCCTCAATGGCGGTCTCCCAGCTTGGATCGGCCACGGCTTCCCCACAGAGACTGGCGAGCCTTCTTCAGTGTCAAAGACCGGCTACCCCAAGCCAGAATTGCAAGATGGTATCATTCGCTCGTTCGACGAGATGGTCGCCAATGCAAAGATGGGCGCTCGAGGACAGACAGTCTTCGATGCACGCCCCAAGGGTCGCTTTGATGGCACAGATCCCGAGCCTCGCCCAGGACTCTCGTCCGGTCATATCCCACACAGCACCTCGCTCCCCTTCCCCACCCTGCTCAAGACCGAGACAGGAAAAGATGGAAAGCAGTATACCGTTCTGAAGGATCAGATCGAGCTCTGGAGGACGTTCAGCGATGTTGTGGGAGGCATGGAGGCGTTGGACAAGCTGAGACAAGCTTCGAGTGGTGGAGAGTTGGCTGCCACTAACACTTGTGGCTCGGGGATGACCGCTGCTACAATCTGGCTCGCGCTTCAGGAGCTGGGTGTTCACAGCAGTATCTACGATGAGAGTTGGATGGGATGGGCTTCTCGAGAGAGCGAGGGCGTACCTATCGACAAAAGTGTATAAATATCAAGCAATCAAAGTCAAGTCTGGCTCAGCCAATTCAGAAGAGAAAGCAACGCCCGGCAAAGCAGCTGCACTGTACAAAGAATGAGCTACCCTGCACGCCAACATCAGCCTTTCCCTGAACCAACGGAACACCAACATCAAGTGCTCTTTCAGTGTTGGACTCCCCGACGGCAGAAGCGGTACGCGGAATAGCCGAACTGCCCTCGAAGATAGCAAGACATGCAGCGATCCTAATATCCGTCTTACAAGGCGAAGAACTGTTGTAGAACGGGTTCAATGATAAGCCCACGTTCGATGCATGGTCTCTCGACATCCTATTGAAACTTTGGCACATGAATGGCCTGCGAGGTGAGGTGGTGCAGTGTAGCATGGACAGCCTGAGCTAGGAGCGGGACCTGGGCGGTTCCTTTCAACCCTTACCTTCGACCTAAACGAGAGTGTGCATACAGAGATAAAAGATAGATTGCCGGCAATGTCGCCGCGTTATCATGTGGCGAAGTTCTGACTCGCTAAGCGCCTGTCATTGCGGGGTAAAAAACGCCTCTTGCATATGGTTCTTCGACGTAGACATCTCAGCTCCGGTCTAGCGCTAGATAGCCGCTTGTCACTCTTCTCGACCTTGCTCTCACAGCTGTATGCCTAGCAACGCAGCCACATACTCACACAGAAAGTACAGCAACAACGCCAACGGTGTGGGAAAGTAGATCGAACGGTCATGTCGGCTTCTACGCTGTGCGATGGCGCTTCATCTCGGCTCTTGTTATTATCAGGTGCGAGCCAGAGTCATTCTCTTACGCAAAAGGCCTCTGCGTAAAACCTTCATCACGCTTAGCTTCCGAGTTAAAATTGTTTGCCGATATCGTATGGCGCAGAGACTTAAGGCCTTGTGAAATGCCTCGCGCCGCTTTCGGTATCTGTGGGCGTGAGCGCGAGGTAAGGACAAGGTTGGAATGAAGTAGGGGCTACATTTCCTATCTGGTGTGTATCATCTTCTTCAACGCTTTGTGGCTTTCATCGTCGCACGGTTCTCTACACCACCCTGATCTCTGGACTACATATACCTCCTCTTCCTTCGCAACCGCACACAGTACGTAAGAACTCTCGTCTCCCTGTCCTGTCGACTTCTTTTCTTCCGGATCGAGGCTGACCTCGCTAACCTCAATTCTCACGATGACAAGCAGGCACGCCTCCATCTCGTCACGTCGTCATGGCGAGGAGTCCGTCAAATCAACTAACGAGAAGAACCTGCTGCGATCTCTCGCCGTCACCTCCCTGGACCCGACTTCCGCCACCGACAACCCAGCCGATCTCAAAAATGTCGCCGACATAGTCCAGACTTCGGCTCAGCTCGATGCCGCCACCTCACGCTGCCTCCTGCGCCGCATAGATTACCATACGGTTCCCTGTCTCCTAGCTATCTACGGTCTTCAATATGCGGACAAAGTCTCGCTTGCCAACGGCGTTCTCTTCTCTCTCAAGTCAGACACAAATCTCAAGGGTCAGGAATACTCTTGGCTCACAACCATCTACTATCTGGGCTACTTTATTTTCCAGCCGCTGATGAATTATGCGATGCAGCGAGTGGATGCGGCTTATGTCGTTTCTGCAATGGTGATCGTTTGGGGTATCGTATTGGTGACGTTAGGCTTTTGTAACACATTTGAACAGCTGATGGCAGTTCGATTCATTCTTGGAGCGCTAGAAGGCGTGGTGACCCCGGCCTTCGCGTTGATCGTAGCAAGTTGGTACAAGAGAAAGGAACAGAACAGTAGACAGCTGTTGTACTTTAATATGAATGCAGCGTTCTCATTTTGGGTTTCGGTGGTGATCTACTTTATCGCCAAGAGAGCGCAGGAGGACGGCAGCGTTTCAGGATGGAGAGTGATCAACTTCTTCCTCGGCGGTCTCACTATTTTCACAGGTATCATCACCAGCATCTTCCTGCGGCTACCAAAGAACGCATGGTGGCTCACACCTGAAGAACGCAAACTCGCCCACGCAAGAATCATCGACAACGGCGTAGGCACCGGAGAAACCCAACGCTGGAAGTGGGATCAAGTCAAGGATGCGTTCACCGATCCCACGACGTACTTCATCTTCTGTATCAATGTCTCCTGCTGCATTCCTAACGGTGGCATGACGACCTTTCAGGGCTTGATCTATCAGTCTTTTGGCTTTACACCATTGGAGACGATTCTGTATCAGCTACCGTCGTATGCGATGTGTTTCTGCTGGATTCTTTTGGCAGCTTTCGTGATTCACAAGTTTCCGAGACTCAGGTTCTTCTTTATGTGTTTCACTGTCATTCCTGCATTTGTGGCGGTGTTGACTGCTGGGACATTGCCGAACGAGCCAAAGTATAGATGGGGAAGGTATGGAGTATTTCTGATGAGCACAATGTACGCTTTGCAGATCTTTTTGATGTGGGCCTTGATGCCGAGTATCATTGGCGGCAGGACGAAGAAGACAGTGGTTGCGACACTTTGCTTTATGGGCTATTGTGTTGGCGTAAGTAGTAATCCTTCCCACTGCCATACTTTCGCTGTATTTCATACTGACCTTTTCGCACTCCCTTTTGTCCATCCGGTCGAGAACGCAGAACATGATCGGACCTCAGGTCTTCCGCGCATCGGACGCACCACGCTACACTCGTGGTCTCATTGTCGTAGCTTCAATGCTTGCGCTTGTGTTTGTTCTGTGCATCTGTTGGCTTCTCTACCTCATTGCAGAGAACAAACGTCGTCGCAAGGTGCTAGCACAAATGGGAGTCTCAGAGGAAGAAAGACTGCTCAGAAACAAGATCAATGGTGAACTTGATGTAAGTAGTCGCCCGTCCTGTCGAACAATGCTGATACCTACTCACACAGACTGACATTTGACCTTGCATCGGCGATGTGATCACAGATGACCGACAACAAGAACATTTATTTCTTGTATAACTGGTAGACGAGCATTCCCTACGCACACCGCATTCAAAATTGGTACTGTCAAACTTAACATGATTGGCTCTGGTTGCGAAACGACTCATTTGGCTTGTCACTGGAGTGAGATCGATCAAGAGGCGTTGTGATGATGCCATAACAGCCCGCACAACAGTGGGTCGTGAGAGTGTATGAAGTTGAAAATGTGAGCGAATCAGGTCCGACAACCGACCGAAATTTGATTTACGCGGGCAAAACCGTTCCGCTCGCCCACTTGTTCCAATTGCGAAATTGACCGGTGGGACTCGTCTTTGCTATTGCCGGCTTTGCTCGGTTTCCATCTCACCTCACACGAAAACGAATCAACGCAGACGGTCGATACTGTATAGAAGAGGCATGAAAAGAGGAAGAGGACATGAGTGTGTCACACGTGACACAGAAGTATGTGAGGCTTGCTTATTGTGTGCAGCTTGCATGCATTGGCGGTCAGAGCGTATGGGAAGAGTGTGTATGGATGTCCACTCTGATGGTCGGTCAGCACCGGTCAATTTCTTCAATTTTGGGCCGAGAGCGAGGTCATCGGTGAATCTTGGCAAGCAGCAGCTGACACTCGACCTGCGTTCGTACCTGAATCAGAAGGTCCTCGAGCATCAAAATGAGGTCCTTTCGGAAGAATCTACTGTACAGTAGACTCAAGCTGACGTTTTGGCTGTTCGGATTGAAATTGTGGGTGAAATTGAGCTGGTCGGCAGTTCTTCCGGTTTCAATTAGGTGTTCGTCGGACAATATGTTGATTCGATAGTGGAGATAGCATGTGAGGGATGGCTGATCGTCATTCGATCTTAGAACGGCAACCTCGTAACCTTGTCCTGCTCACCGGTCAAAGGGAGACAAAGGGTAAAATTGCAATGCAGCGCGCTGCTGTGTCCAATCGGATATCAGCGCTGTACTCAATTTCAAAAAAGGATGATTGGGCTGACCGGCAACTTGTCCAGCTCTAGTTCATCCGTTCTTCCGGGCTTTTACTGTATGACGGGATCTCCACATTCACCACCAAAGCGATCGTACAAGGATAGGAGAAAGCGGAGGAAAGATGGGTAGATCTTCGGCCAAACTGACCTTGAACAATGTACTTCCTGGCACTCCTTTCCAAGGTAAGGCCAATGGCTTCAGCTCAGCGATAATTGGGAAGTGCCGCGGTAAAAGTGAGGGGAAGAATGTGTTCTTCCGAGCTCGCTTTTCGAATGCGTCGAATACAATGGCCTGGACGGGGTGTCAATGCTATGAATAGCATCGAGCTCGGTTCTTGGCAAGATGGTTAGAGGGTACGATATGTTAAGAGGGTGCAAACGTGGAAGGGTCTGGGCTGAACCGTGTGAAAGGGGTCGAAAGGGCTCTGCGGGTCGAAGCTCTGAAAGGACGGGATCGGAGCAGTCGCCGTGACCCCCGAGGAACCGGCCGTGCAGGAGGTTGATGCAGAGACGAGGACCCAGCGCGTTCGGCATCGCTGTAGAGCCTCTTTGCTCATTGTCTTCAATGTTCCACCTGCTTTCTTTCGCAGTTCAATCTTTCATACGCAAACCGTGTTATCCTGCTTGTCTTCGTTCTTTTTGCCTTTGGGCGATAGAATTCAAAGCAATGTTCAAGGCGACGACGATGTTGGCCGGTCAAGGAGCATAGGTTCAACATCTGGCTCATTCACGACTCAGCTATTCAGGCGCCGAGGATAATGGATAACCGACGTCCCCGCATGCCGACAACGACAGCCCTCGCTCTCCCACGTCGCTTTGGCCTGCTAAGGGAAGGAAGACAGAAGGGGCGAACAAGGAGAAAAAGGCAGGAGAGCTGTGATAGCGTCCTTGTATCTCTCCGCCGCGCAAGTTCGGAGTTTTAAACGGCGTTGGAAAGATCCTGTCCGAGACTGGTCCGTTTTCGGTCTGTCCCACATTGCCATCTCGAATTGCGTTTTTTTGGTTTATCCTTCTCGACCTGTCGCTCGGTGCCTCGCTTCCCCCCCACTTTTACCGCTGTTCTTTTTTGCTTGCCGTGCTTGCTACACCCTTCATGCTGTCCTCCCTCTTCCCTCTTTTTGCGGTCCACTCCGCCTCGCTCTTCGGGTTCTTCCAGGGAAAAGTGTGGAAGCCCACAATTTCAAATGGTGTTGCAACTCCGGCCTGTTTTGATGAGTTAAGAGCAGAGCAGGTGAAGCTGGAATGAGATAACGATGAGGAGGAAAGAAAGCCGCGTTGATGGTGTGGGAGGCCAAGAAATTGACCGGTAAGACGGCCTCAATTCGGTCCTGTCTAGTGGTGCGCGAAAGGCGGGGACGATCTAGATGTCCGATGCATCTTACTCCCCACTTTCCTTTGGAGGTCCGGTTACGTCGATCCGGTTCTCCTCCCATTCTTCTCAAGTACACGGTAGAAGGTGAGGCACTGAATGTTTGATGATGAAGCATCCCTGCTCCGGCGGCGCTGGAGCTGGACTTGTGGTCGCTGAACATGTGTCCATTCCACCCCACCTTTCCTCCCCCATCAACCCCCCTCCTGCTTTGTACCTTGGTCTGGACCGGCTAGCAAATCGTTCTTTCCGGTTCCTATCACTCCCCTCCTCGTTTCTTTCGGTCCTACTTCTGTCCTGCAAGATTGGTTCCTCCGACACTCTGTTTTCGTAGCCAGCAACTTTATCGTCTTCCTTCCTTTGCATTACCTTCGTTTCTTTGCAGCGGCAGTCGACTCCGTTCCTTGTTCCTGCCAAGACCCAGACTCGAGTCTCGGGATTTTCATTCCAATCCTTGCCAACTTCCCACCATTGCTTCTTCACCTTACGCTCGAGGATATCGTGGCTTGAAGACCCACCATCACCTCCTTCATCACCGACACACGACCTAATCTTCGTTGTCCAGATCACCATCATCTCCTCGAACAAACGCTCCGAGATATGGCTTCGGCAAGCTCATCAACCGCTTTTCTCGCATCAGATAGTAGCAGGAGGAGTCGCTCACCGAGATCTCCGACCTCTTCGTCATCAGTATCAGCATCAGTACAGCAGCATATGTACGAGAAGCAGCCAAGACCTTGTGCCTCTTCTACAACTTCAAATCATTACAGCCGACATTCCGACGGCTACGGCGAGTATCGGCATCGCTCACCTCACTCCTCCCACAGAGAGCATCTCTCTTACGAGTCTGTATATCCTCGAGACCACTTGAAATCAAAGAAAGGCAAAGAGCAGAGGGCAAATCTGCGCATCACACCTGAACCGCCAACGCTTCTCGCCTTTGCATCTTCCTTCCAAACGCTACTCGACTCTCAAGCGCCAGTCAGCTCGACTCATTCTGCCTACTCCGAGCTGCTCTCAGTCTCTTCCTCCAAATACCCACCTTCCACACTACCGATTTCAGCACTTAGCGATCTCATTCACTCCAACGCGACACCCTCCACCTCATCTTCCTCCAAATCCTCATTCTCTTCTGTATCAACTTCTTTGCTCGACTCCAATATGGCTGGCAGTGTCGCCACTACAGCAGGGCTGGACCTGCTAGGTATTTTGGCAGAAGAGGTCGACTGGGATCCACAACACCCTGGAGAAGCCCCACATCTAGCTGTACAGTCTCATCAGGAAGCTAAGCAAAAACTGTGGGCTGGTCAGATCTTGGGGAGTCTGGGTTTGATCGAACCCGATGGCAGTCGAAGGGGGAGTTTCGCGACTTTGACTAGCTCGGCATTGCCTAAGATGGATGCGGGGAAGATACAGCAGAAGGAATCTCGGAAGACACCCGCGACGATAGAGGATCCACTCAACACAATGACTCTCACCAAGAGGACGGCGTTGTTCTACGAGAACCTCTACGAAAGATTGTGTCCTGGGATTGTTCCACGCGCCTACATCTACCCGAAGTTGGGAAGGAAGTCGCACGATCAGGATCCGACGTTTGCCGCTCTTGCACTCTCAATCTCTCTCCTTGGTCTGCTTGGTCTCACTCTTCCATCTAGCTCTGCCAAAGCTGGTGATGGCAACCTCGAGTCAGAGCTTCGACGCGCCTTCATCATGCCCTCGAGCTCAACCTCTGACAAACGCTGCGGAACTCGGGACGCAGCACACCTCTACTCCGAAGCCAGAAATCTGATCGAAAGAATTCTCCTGCTTCGTCTATCATCTAGTGGTGGAGGGATCGGCTTCGGCCAGACTCCGACACTCGAGACAGTCTTGACGAGCTTCTTCCTCTCCCTCGCGCTATACAACTTGGACGATGGAGCGGGCTTTACCGAGTGGAAAGATGCGAGCTTCTTTAGGTTCTGTGAAGCTGTCACACTCGCCAAGATCCTTGGTTTGGACCAGATTGGTGCATCGGCATCTGCAAACATGAGTGTGGTGGAAGCAACGGAAGAGGTGAAAGTATGGATGCTTTTGGTCCGCGCTGAGAGATGGTGGGCCGAACAAAAGGCTGGATATGTTTGTCAGATGGAAGCTCACTCCGATGTGGCAGAGGTCAGTCGGAAGCGAGTCAAGACTGATGACGAGCTGGATATCTCGATGCCCTTGAAGAGACAGCGACGGCGTGAGACGAAGACATCGGAACCTTTAGGTCTCCTGGCCAAGCTCGGTTTCGGAGGAGTTCGCGATGATCTGTTGCATCGCTTTCACGATCTGCTCGACTGCTGGACTGGACGATGCAAGAACAACTCTTCCTGCAGATTGACCTCAGAAGCAGCCATACGCATTCATGATTCGCTAGCATCACTCGAACTTTCCCATCACATCCATCTTGCAGCCGACCCTATCCTGGTCGACCTTGCTCGTCAGACACTCCGTGCTGAACTCTGGGTTGCTTGTCTGCATCATGACCTGGTTTCCTCCCTTGCTCAAGCACCCCTGCGACCCGATCAACCACTGCATATTGCACTGGATACGTTGGATCTGCTCGAAGACCTCGATCAGCTCGTGCTACGCTCGCTGCCAACTGGAGCAGTAGCAGCGGACGCTGTCCGAGAAGCACTCCAGGGCATAAGGGATTGTGTGGGGAAATTGCCCAACGGAAGGTTTGCCGGCGAAAACTTTTCGTTCGAACAGATCGAGGGGAGTGATGAAAGCGATGAAGCGAACGAAGCTGAAAATGCGGCTGAGAGGTCAAGCTCGACTACGATCACGAGGGCCGCCCAGAGTGTGATGGATAACTTGGATAGGTTCTTGGATCGCGCGGTTGGTCGCTAGTGTGCCTTTTGGTGCATTATATATCTGTATACTAGTCATTGTTGAATACATCAGTGATCTTCACTTCCAAGTGTATCGGCCCTGAGCTTTGAGCGCTTCTCAATTTGCTTGATAGCACTGACCAACTCGGCTGTGTCGGCACATCGCCTCAGCTAGATTGACAGCCGGAAGCTTGCAAGGAGTGGGAGAATGGTGACAYTGATTGATTGTGATAGTTCCGTGTTGCGGCAGAGCAAAACACTGCGGCCCTTCTTTGCAATGAGAAGCTCGTCGTCTTGTTTGTTCTTGAGATGTACATTCTTTCTGGCAAGGCTCCGTTTACCCGCCAAGCTGATAGCTTCGTCCTCCGCTCCATTGCGGTGCTCTTCGTCTAGCTTGGTGGCCTTGCTATCCCCTTCCACACATGTCCCTTTCGCAGCGGAACACCTTGCTTCTCCGTACTCCATCGGACCTTCTCTTCACTCTTGCTTGCTACACAAAACAATGCTTACCTCCAATGCTTCGTCTCGCGGATAGAAATACCCTGCGAAGAGATCGTTTGCTGCATTCTTGAAAACTGCTTGTCTACAATACTGCTGCCTTTTCGCCCAATGTGGATCAACTTGGCTGACTTTCAGGATTGGAGTTGGACCTTTCCGTACTTCTTACACCTGTCGACGGCTATCCTGTCCAATCACCGGTCTTGTCTTCGTCGCTTTCTTCAGCTGTTCCAAGTCCTCCTCTTTACCCAGTAGTGCTTCTTCCAGACGCTTGTCATCATTCAGCTCTCTGTCCAACGCTTGACCCACTCGACCTTCAAACTCGTCACGGTTCTTGCTTGCACGCTCTTCTGCTCGTGTTTGCTGCCAGTGTGTTGGTGCTCGTCCGGGCAGAGTCGTTACTGTCCCGTGCTGTAGCGGAGCGTCAGTGGGAGTGGCAGGAGGGGCGGGTACGGATGCGGCTGCTTGTTGACCATAGTAGAAGGAACCTGCTAGTGCAGCGAGAACTGTGAGACCTTGGAAACCGACACGCCAACGGAGGGCTTTGTTGAACTGATCACGATTGCCGGTACGAAGGTGATGTGAGGCTGCGATTAATGCTCCACATGTCAACAGTGAGCCTGTAGAGAGTGACCAATAGATGAACAAGATAATACGGTCAGCGAAGCAGTTGTGATGGCTGATTAACTGTTGAGTATCTATGAATGTACTTACCGATGGGAACAAGAGGTTGCTCTCGCATCTTGCGGAAGAATTTGTCTCGTGGTGCTTCGGGCATTTCAGACCCTAGCATACCAATAACGTTATCATACTGCGGTGCCGAGTAGCTTGATTGTTGGGCGGCATTTGAAGCGCCAGGGTCGCCTGGCTGTTGCTGCTCAACACCGATATCCTTGCTTGGCATTCCTGACATCTTGGGCTTGTATTGTCCTCGGAATAGTTTTCGTGAGAATATAGAGAGTTGATGGAAGGTTCTGAGAACGATAATTCCTGCGTCTGAGGGAGGTAATCGACCGTGTGTTTGCCAGTGGTCGGTCTGGATATATGGTAAAGAGGGAAATACGTTTGGTGAACGTCGATATGAAGCATGTGCCACGAGGCCAAGTTGACTTTGCAGCAAGCTGACCAAGACACGAGACTGTGCCTTCTGCACATTTTTGCAATAGCCTGTCGCAGTCTCGTTTTGTTCCTTACAGTCAAGAAAGTGGAGGTCCCGATTCACGCTTAAACAGAACACGTGTATTTGGTGCAAATCGGCGATGCATCGACTCTGTACTCAATGATAACCGACAGACAAGACTGCTCATTCCAGGCTCGTACCTTGGCTGAACAGCCATGGTCATCTTTGGGAAACCTTCCACATTCTCCAGTGCAGCGTCAGGGACAACCCAAAAGCGAATGTGCTAGTACAGATTACATTTCAACAAGGCATTAGTGTATAATCGTGCGTGAGAGAGACATGAAAACGTTCGATGCATCGGGCTGTGATGGAGGGATGAGGTATGGAGCCCGTAGTTTACTTCCAGAGGGTCGAAAACTTTGAGCAGTTTTAATGCGTGAAAAAAGTGCGAAAGACTCTATCAGATGAAGCAACACGAAGATCTAAACTGGTCCTCCTCAGCCAATAGGCTCGCAAGTGAAGGAGCTTCGTACCGAACCTTTGTTATACTGGTCAATGATGTCTTTCACGCTGGCATATGTGCCCGAGACCAGAATCAAGAGTCCCAAAAGGAAAACAGCACCGTTGACAATGCTGAGGATGGTGTTTCTGCGGGTTGCGTTCCACTTACCCTCCTTGATGAGCAAGAACCACATCAGCGCTGGGAAGTAGAAGGTGAAGCCCGAGATGAACAGGGCCGACATGATGCCGAGCAGATCGGAGAAGAAGGGAATGGCCTCGGCAATGACCCACGCGATGACGGTGATCAAAGCAACGAGAGCCAACCAGGTGGCCCAGCCCATGGGAGTGTTGACGTAGCGAATGACCGAGTTCTTGAAGATACGTCCGTGGATGTATCGTGCAACGACGGTGGTGTTGATGGATCCTGAGATGAAGATGACGGGCAGAGCGATACCGAAGGCAACCTTTGAGAGAGTGGTACCGGCAGATAGAAGGGCTGGCGAGCGAACGTCAGTGCCGACGAATGCATAGATAAGGGCGCCGGTGAGAGTGTAGATGACGATCTCAATGATGCCGAGCGCCCAGATGCTCTTGACGTAGTCGGTAGGGGTGTGCATCTCGTCCATGAACGAGAACTGGCAAACGGCGAACGAGTAGGCGAAGATGATATTGGTCAAGGCGACCCAAGCATCAGCGAAGGTGGTACCCTCCTTGGGCCAAGCAGACCACTGAACAGGATTGGTGGTGACAGAAGCCTGGTTCGACCTGATACCAGTGCCGATGATGGTCACACCAATGGCAATGATGATTGAAGCAAAGTCGATGTAGCCCAGAACAGCGACCTCAGAGAAGGTAGGTGGCACGGCGACGATGAAGAGGATGATGGCCGAGATGACACCAAAGACAAGAGAGCAGATGGCGTCGTTGCTGAGGTTGAGGAAAGCGATGGTACCAGTCAAGCAGTGTGAGCCGACCAGCAATGTCAACTGAAGAGCAAACATGGCACCGATCAGCTCGTAGCCGAAACGACCCATCATGAGTTGACCAGCATCAGCATAGTGGGAGACCTGAGGGAACTTGATCTTGACCTGACCAACGATGTAACTTGTGTAGATAGCAATGATACCGATGCCGATGCAAACAATGACACCAGCGACCATACCGAGCGTAGCAAATGCCGATGGGATTGAGAGGGCACCGAGAGCAATGGCTTCGACGATCAAGCAGACAGTGAGCTTCTTCCAGCCAAGGCGGTGGAACTTGTGGTCACCTTCGGATCTCTTTTGCTGTTCGTACATGTAGTCCTCCTCGCTACGGTACTGTTCTCGCTTCTCGCCAAACATGGTCTGCGGCGGTGTCTCGGTGCCAGTGACCTTGCCAGCATCATCGTTGTTAGGCTTGATCGAGTCGGCGGCTGCTGTCTTTTCGACATCGAGGGTATTCGTTGGAGAGGTGGATCCGCTAGAGCGGTCACCGATGGGTGATTGGTGGCCAGTCGATGCCATGAGTGTAACAAGCTTGTCGCAGCAACAGCAATTAGGGAGGAGGAGGAGAAGGAGGCGATGGTGTTGGTGTTGGTGTTGGTGGTCGTCACTGCAGTATGGTCTGAGACTTCAAACGAGGACCCTGATGATGCGGGGCTAAAGTGTGAAGAGGACGGAAGGCAGCGAGTAGAAATATACTGTTTGCTGCAACCGCACAGGCAGATGTGATGGTGGTTAGTGGAAGAGGGGTCACAGGTGAAGAAACAGCGCAAAGCGATGCAGATGAAAAAAACGAGGAGTCGGCCAATGACAAGGCTCAAGTTGTGGGGTGACGAAGAGGCAGCCAAGAAGGCGGAACACTGCGCACACACACACACGGTAAGTCATTCGCTTGCTCGACGGGATGTGACTAAAACCGAACCCTTGCTCTGAATGCCAGGACTGTGACCCCGCCACCTGCGCTTCCCTCTTTCTCTTTCTCTTTCTCTTTCTCTTTCTCTGCTTGCTCTTTCTCACCTTATCTCGGCATGGTGGGCTCAACCACAGTAAGACCATTGTGACAATGTACAAAAAGTGTGGGTAGAAACGAGGGTCGTCCGTGCTGGAGCGGCAATGCTTATCTTCGATGTTCATACCGTTCTCTTTCTCCGGAAATAGGAAGCGCAATCTTTTGATACCATTGTCGCACACGACCACTATCGCTTTGTCTCCACCATTCATTGGAACAGCATTGCGTACATCTGCGCAGGAGCTCTGATTTAGATCAAGGAGCATATGCTCGGTCACAGGGCTGTAGTTCATGCGAGCACTGGCGAATGGCTCGGATGGACCGAGGGTCCTTTGCTAGTTACAGCATAGGGGGAAAGCATGAAGCGCCGCTGACGGCAAATGCACTTTCCGTCCTTTAGGCACTTGAGCCCCCCTTCAATGGCAATGCCGAAAACAAACAGTAGTTCGCCCACAACCGAGACGGCGATGTTTTGTGGGTCAGAGAGCTGAAAAAAGAAAGCAGAAGCCAGAGAAAGAAAAAGAAAAAGAGAGAGGAAAAAATGTCCCGATGGTCGGCTCTAGTCGACAGGAGAGAAATTTTCCGGCGTACATTTCCACTTGGAAGCAGCTGTGCGTGCCGCTGGTTCGCTTCCTGCTGGCCTCTTGCCCCTTGTGTGAGTGAAATTTCAAAGTCAGTCATTAGATTTTTAGGCTGAGGTGGAGCAAACCGAAGCGAGGCTTTCTTCTCCTGGAGCGCTGCCACCTCATCATCGAAACAAAGAGCGATCAAATCCGAGCATTCCTTTCGGACAAATGACATCGATGCCTTCGAGTGGGCAATAAGCTCAAGCTCTATCACTATTATTACCACTATCATGTTGCTGCGACCAATGGTATTTCGAGCACTTATCTCTGTTGGGTGGGGGCTTTGAACGGCGCAGATGAAGGGTATTCAAAGCTTTTCGGAACAACCGAAACAAGGGATTTCAATGATAGGCGAATGGAACAGGGACAGGATACAGTAGTCGACAAATCTCAAATGAAGTCTCAGCATTGGCAGAATGCGGTTTGTGTGGCGCTGGTGCTCGCTCTGGCACTGAGAGAATGGGTGAGAGAAAATGTGAGTAGGGTCATGAGACACTTGCTTCCAAAGATTCGATGCGCTCTATGCGAGGCTCAAGCCGACATGCACTTTCGTTTCTGTCCAGCGCCAATCAAAGTCCACGACAACGTCACGAATCGGTCTCAAATATGAATTCGTCCGATTTGGCTCGCCGCTTGCTGCTGTCGTTGTAAGCAGAGAGTGCAAAGAAGGGCTGTTGCTCAGAACATTCATCGGACTCGTCCGACTTTCATCTAGAGCTTTGATTCGGAGACTTCCGAAGCAACGCTCAAGACGTCTCATACTACAACGACCTATCCGCCATGCTTGTCAAAAAACAGCACTAAGCGTAGCATGATAAGCAGGGTCACACGGGACTATGCTGATCAATCTTCTTTCTTTGCTTCTTTGCAGCAGAAGTTGTGGAGGGAGGAGCTGATCTGCGGCTTCTGGTCAGAAAAAAGATATTGCAGGAAGTTGGCAGCTGATAGACTGTTGGCCGGTGACGTGGTGTGCATAGGCGGTCAAATCGCTCAAGAGAAAGGCTTAGGTTGAACAGGCGAGCGAAAAGTTTTTCTTACCCTAACTTGGTTATTTGTTTCTTCGGTCAAAACGGCCCGCCTCGCCTAAGAGTGGCTTGACAGTCGGAGTCGGCGGCATAGGTCAGAACATACAAAGGTAACAGTAATTTTGCCCTGACGAATCGCCGGGTGACGTCTGATCATCCTCGCTTTCTTGGCCCGCTTGTTTTTTTTGTTTTCTTTTTTATTTCAGCTTAATCTCGTTGGCGCCTAATCAGCGAAAAGTTCATGGTGGTTGTGAGGTGTCTACGTCGACTATATTCGTACAAGAGCGATTCGTTCAAGCCTGAGAGTACGAATAAAGCCGACAGCGTTGAGATGTCTGGATCAATCGATTATGGTTGGATAGGGAAGGTCTGTGTACAGTCGAATGTTGGCGGCCACACTGACGAAGAAATCCCGCGGCAACCTGATCAGCAGGGCTGGCATGCGTGGCGCTACAGAGCCCCTCATTGGCGAAGTCTTTCATCGTCCTCACCGTCTCGGGTGCAAACGGCAAGGATTATCGAGTTTTGTTGTTGAGGCCGTGGGAGGGGCAGCCTCGGTCTATGCCTTGCTTCGGTCATGCATCCTGCAGTGAAGCGACAGTTGCCGTTCGGGGAGTGTACTACTGTACAGTACTGTACTGTATGGTCACAGGACGCTGCACCTCTGGTTTACAATCGGCGAATTTCGTTCTTCCAAGATCTGCATCAGGTTGAGCTTGGCAAATGTTGGCCAGCTGCTCCTCTCAGCGTCGAATCATAGTCGCGTGGCCTTCAGGTGACCCGTCTACTTTGGTTTGCCCCTTCCGTTCCGAGAAGCATGGACGGATAGGCTTTGAAGACGGTGATATATATGTTTCCGAGATCGCCGATGCGGGACCATCATAGCGAAAATGGTCAGCATCTTCGATCGAGACATTTTGGCTAGCTCACATGCTTCTGGTCATCCATTCTGCTTGCCTCATGACATTGAGCATTCATAACCTTGAGTACAGCATAAGGAAGTCGAAAGTGGTGTGTAGCGTGCTTTTTGAACAAGATAAAGTTGCCTGCGTCTGCTCACATTTGTGTTTTGAGACATGAACGGCTCAAGAAGAAGCTAAGATCAGGAAAGAAGAAGAAAAGGCAAAAGGGCGAGTATCACTTTCAAAATGTGCTAAATGAGGGCTGAGAAAATAAACAAAAAAAAAGATATCCTCCCAACGTGGGGCTCGAACCCACGACATTCAGATGACTCCGAGACAAACTCGGAAACCCTTGTAATAAGAGTCTGACGCTCTACCGACTGAGCTAGCCGGGATAGGATGCGAGCAAGTGATTTTATTGCGTACATATCGTATTCAACTATTTACTCCTTCTCACACATTCACCTTTTTTTTCACGGAAGCAGGACAAGGTCAATAACGTGGCACAGACACCAAGAATAATGCTATTCTTGGCTGCAGTTCGAAAGCAACACTCAGAAAAGCGAGAAGGTGTGCTCGGACCTCGCACCAACTCTTCTTTCTAACACCACTCAAACGCACTTTTCCAGATCAACGTCTTCTCTTCCTGATGAACCAACGGTAAACTGATCAGACGTAACGGCAGACAAGCTCCCGACTTCTTGGGAATCTCATAGACGCAAGATTTCCGATTTTGGTCCAACTAGAGAGGGGCACGTAACAAACGCACGCTGTACTGAGCGGACAAGCCCGCCCTCAACCCACGGATAGATCTCAGAGCTGATCCAAACAACGACAACTCTGCGCCTCCAGTAATCATGCTCGGCGTCCCGGCCAACAGCCGCGTCTCGTCGAGCAGCTTCTATCACCGACCCAATGGATTGTCCGTATCCGATGTAGACCTCGACATCGAAGGCGCCAGTGGAGGACGAGTTGACGAGCTATATGACGCTGGCCTACCATGGCCTCTTGGTACGAGCGGGCGCCGCACTTCTTGGTCCGCGAAAGGGCCTGCCGAACATATTCCTCGTCTCTCGTTGATATCCAGTCTCCAACGTCATCTTACCTGGGCAAGGGCAGGCTGGTGGGATGCGAATCGATGGCCCGAAGCGTTCAAGCTCATCGCAAGCTCAAGTGAGATCCGCAATGGTGTACTCAAGGGTCTTTTGCTCAGTGGAACCATCTCTGCTGTGGTTTTCTTCTTCGAGCTGGCCTTCTTGCCCAAGGTGCTCTTTCAACAGCCTCCTGTCAAATCCATGCAAGATGCAGCGGAGTCCGGCTCGATTGTTGGCACACTCGGCAACGTCTTTTGGGTTTACCCACTGATTGGCGGAAGCTACTTGCTTGCATCTTCATGGACTTCGGACATCGCTCAAGCGGCGTATAAGCTTCGACATGGTCACGTCCGAAGGCTGACACTCTCCAACCCTTCCCTGCCTCCTGGTACTTCTCGGCGCCTGTTGCAGGAGAGCTACCGCGTTTTCCTCATTGCCAACTACACCGTCTTCTACATCCTGCTCGGTCGTATACCGTACTTCGGACGGACGCTCTCGTTCCTCTTCATGTGCATGGTCGATGGCTATTACTGCTTCGAGCAGGCGTGGATCTCACGAGGCTGGTCTCTTGACCGTAGAATGCGATACTGTGAAGAGAGATGGTCGTACTTTGTCGCGTTTGGATTGCCTTCAACTGCAGTCTCCTTCTTCCACCCAAGTGGCCTGCTCAATCTGATGCTCTTCATGCTGGTGTTCCCCTTCTGCACGGTCCTTGCGATGCTTGCCGATCCGCAACCGAGGATCTCGGCGTCGGGAGCACTGGCGGCTTCTTCGAATGGCTTTGGCGTGGCAGGCGGCTCCGATTACGCAAACGGCCCACTTCATCGACTCGTTCCCTCCCGTCTGCCCGTCTTTTGGCCCACGGTCAAGCTGCATCGTCTGGTGCTGCAATTCTTACCCTCCTTTGCTGACGCACCACTCGCACCGTCAGCGCAGGCATTCGAGCGCAATGCCAACATATACGGCAGGACAGGCGACCTGTCTGGAGCAGGCGGCTTTTCTGTCAACGGCGGCTTTGGAGGATTTGGCACAGGAGGCAAGCGTGCAGCAGAAATGGTGGGCGGGATTTTCAACAATGGAAGTCGAAGCTCGCTCAATTCCGGTCGAAACTCACCTTCACCTTGGCCTGCGTACGGAGCGGCACCTCCATCATCTCATGATGTGAATGGTGGAGCAGGAGTGGGCGAAGCATATCAGGTGATGAACCCTGGAGGTGGCGTCGGTATGCCAGCAGGAGGTGGGTCGGCATCAGCCACGTATACAAGTGCTGGCCAGAACATGTACTCGAGAGTAGCAGCAGCTCCAACGAAGGAACCACTTGGCCCACCACCAAAAGGTCCCGCTTCCAACCATCGCAAAGCGGACTGAAGGCAATGACAATGCAATACACCATCTCATCAGCCATGTTGTTGGCCACGTAACCACATCGCAGTCTCGTCTGTGGACACTCAGCTCAATATATGAGATGATCTCGGACCGTGTTCCTGATTGAAGTTAAGGCTGTCAAGCCGGTTGGGCGTAATTTGGTGGGCTAAGGACGACAAATGAAGGGCCAATCGCGCGATGAAGCCATCCGTAGCATTCAATCGCGGTGGGGCGACCCGAGTCTCTCCACCGCATTGAATGCTTGACCCGCAGAAGACAGCAAGGGCACCGCATCTTGTCAGCTTGAGAGCGAGTCAGCCAGCCGGGCAACATTATCTATAAGTACCTGACTTCTGAGTGGTAGCAGTGAGGTTTTCCAATCAAGTCTCACAACTTCGAACTCTAAACAAGATGCTAGGAACTACTCGATTCTCTCTGCTTTCCGCCCTTCTGCTAGCTGTCACCTTCGGCCATCTTGGTGCTCTTGGTAGCGTGCAACACTCGAATCTCCCCTTGGACAAGCGAGCAGCTGCAGGGGACGGCTCAGAATGCTGGCGCGAGTTCGCCTCGAACCCTGAAAGTTGCCCTGTTGTCCAGGTCGCTTTCTTCGAGGACACGCATTGCTCGAAGCCTCTCAACCTCGTGAAGACGACACCGCGGGCCCTCATCAAAGGCAACAAGCAGATGCTGTTTGATGGCGCCGTTGCTCATTCGGTGAAGAAGCCTTTCGGATCGATCCGCGTCCTTGGCGCCGTGCAAGGCATTGGTATTGGCTTCGCCGAGGAGGAAGAATCCGATACGGTCGTCCAGAACATGGCACTCATGTCTTCAGCCCAAACCTTCAGAGCCTACCAGAACAAGGACTGTGTCACCTTCCCCAACCTCGATGCTCGTCGCGTCGGTGTTTGGACGGTCCAAAGCGACAAGAGCTTCAATCAGCCAGGCTACGTGTGGAACCAGGGCAACATTCCACTCAAGATCAGCGCTTCTCAGTGCCACAAGCAAATCAAGCGTGCCTCCTCGCATGCTAATCAATGCGCTGTTTGCTTGGAAGGTGCGTCGTGGGGCGCTGGAGCAGTTCTTGATCTGTACGCCAATGAAGACTGCTCCGGACCTGCTAAGCGACAGATCTACAGTGGCGCGCAGTGTACACCTCTCAGCACGACCAAGTTCAAGTCTTTCAAGGCCGTTTCACCTTCTGGTCCGACTATCGATGCCGTCTTCAGTCCAACGTACTACGACGTTGGTGAGTCTGGATACCACGCCTGCGCTCAGGTCGATGTCACAGCCGTGAAATTTAAGCCTGGTCAGTGTCAGAAGTTTTACAACACCGGTGCATTTGTCGGTATCTACGGCAACGATCCTGAGTTTCCTCAGCCTGGCCCAGGGCCCCACGACGAGGTCCTCAAATCAGGCTCTGGAGGTCTGCTGTTGAGCCCTGCTCCTGCTCCTGCTCCTGGCTCTGGCTCCGGCCGCGGCAAGGTTACTCAGTGATACATACGGTACACGATCCTCCCTCGTAGAAATCTTGCCTTTCTGAATGCTTGTACTTCTCACATGATCCGCAATTCCTTCCACACATCGATGGTATGCAAACACAAACGTGTGGACCGTGTGCAGCTTGAGCCCAAGAGTCGCTTTTTGTAAGAACTGCGGAGAAGAAAACCGTCACATGTGGAGACAGTTACATACGGACACCGATTTCGATTGTTTGCTGTACACTCTAAGAAGCTCACGCTCTAAATCTTTCTCCCGGTCCAGTGTCCAATAGACCCCACAGGTCCCTCATCCGACTGCGTGACCGACACTGCGAGGTCACAGATCTGCGACGCCGACTAACATCAGCTTTCATCTTGTGAGACTACAACGACCAGAGCATCAAAAAGGATTTGACCCTCGTTATCCGATACCACTCTCATCAGAACGGTAGCATCAGCCCCATCATCTTGCTCATCAATAGACCCAGTCTTGACCCTCTAAGAAAAGGGAACCGGAGAAGTAAGAAGAGTGGTCCACTGAACAAGTAAGCACAGTACGCCGGAAGGCAGGTTTGCAATTCGTGAGCTCAGTATCGTTAATAGCAGTCGCCGGTCTTCACATTTCACAGATACGGGACAGAAACGTTGGAAGCCACCGAGAGAAAAGTTCAAAAGCAATGTGACGAGCTGGGCTTATGCTCGGAAGCATTCCAATCGAATCGTGAGGGTGCTCTTATCGATGGTGTTCATGCTGCTCGAACGGACGGGACAACTGCGATCATTGTCAACGACTCAGCGCATAACGCAACAATGTAGCCCTTTGAGATGCTCTTGCGGGCATCTCGATACCGTTCATCGAGGCTCATGTGAGTCTTGTAGCTAGCTGCAGACAAGAACAGAGCGGAACTGACACAGAGAGAAGACTCGTCTTTCGTACAACCCAAATCACAGATCTCGAGCGTCCACACCCGGGAACTTTTCCGACACCACTCGTACCTGTCCGGTGTCGCCAGCGGCATTATCGTGGGCTTGGGAACCTTCGAAAATATACTGCAGCTATCCTAGCTGTTGCTCACAAGCTAAAGTCAAGTAATTGTACGTGGTTAGCGGTGTGTACAGCTACTTGGGGGGGGGGGGGGGGGGGTGCCAGTAGTCAGGCTTGACGAATCTCCATGGAAAGCAAATCAGAAATATGATGGCTCATGCAGCACCATCCCACGCCCCGTTCCTCAAAACAGTCTCGCTTCTATGCCAACGGAGAGAGCTCAAACCTGCACAGAACGAGAAAACTCGAGTCTGCATAATATAGACTGTTTTCAACAGATGCCAACTTAAACTGCAAGATGGAGTACTGAAATGCTTCTGTGCTTTGGGTCGGGAGGGACCTCGCTTGACGTGGAAGCGGCGGTATGCCGGTGGCACGTAAGCGAGGAAGGTCTTGATCGAGAAGGTAGGGCTCAAACTGGAGAGCATTCTGCAACCTCGTTCTCGTCACGGTATCATTACTGCAACGCTGCCATGACCCGAGCATCCAGTCCACCCCGAGCTGTTAGTGCACCTTGTTCGTTCCGAAGAAATGTCAATCTAGTTCCAGACCCTCGAGCGGCTATGCAAATGAAGAAGAAAGTGTTCCAGTTGAGAGTTCTCACCTTGCGCAAAGGTGAGAACTGGTTCGCATCCGAAACGAATAAGAACGAATCGAGAAATATCGGAGAATTCTCATCTTGCGCAAAGGTGAGAATTTGCTCGGATCCGAAACAAATAAGAACGAATCAAGAAAAATCGGGAGGATGCATAACCCGATACCTATGTGTCGAGCAAATTAGCTGGCTGGTAAGCAGTATTTTATTGCGTGATTTTGCTTCTATCCTCTCTCTGTATCTCGATACACTCGTGACTGTCGTGCACGCACCCCATCCATGACCTGCACATGATAGGGTTGCGAGTTGGCGGTTACAGGGTGATTTTGCATACCTTGTTAGCTTCGACATCAGTACGTTGCTGATTGTCAACTTTGCAATTGATACGAAGAGGATCGGGATCCATTACCTCGCCGCTGAAGTTGAGTTGATGAAGCCTTCGGTATCGTAGTGTTGCTAAGGGAGCCGATCGGCTTGTGTAATCCAAAGGCTAAACTTGTACAAAGCAACACAAGCAAAAGGGGACGCGTGTCGTGTTGCAGTGCATCTGAGAAGCGGCTAACTAATTTTGAAACGTGGGCTATGCAGTAGATCTGCACAGTGCGATAAGGCACACACGTTGGGAAAGAGCAAACAAATCGCGAAAGGCGACGAGAGGATCGATTTCCAAAAGATTTCGCTGCAAAAGCCTCCACACCCTCGTTTGCGAAGGTTTCATCAAAACGAAAGTGTGTGCTCTGCTGCCTCATCATTTTTTCATCTTGTTTCTCTCCGAACCCGAAATTCTCCTTTGCGTCCGGACCCTCTGTCTCCTTTCCTGTTCTTCAATTTCCGTTGCGCGTTGCGTTGGAAATTTGTGATCCGCGGGGGGGCCAAACGAGACGCCCACTTCAGCCGCAACATCTTCGTTTGCCTGCGCCGTGAGTGTGGTGCAAATGAAGTTCCAAGAATCTCGTAAGCTGCTTGTGACAGATGCATCAACGCACTGTGCAGCTCGATCGGAAGGGCTTGAGCTCAGTTTCGTGTCGACACGGGTCTAATCTTGTGAGTCGCTATTCTTCTGACACCTCCTCGCCGAAGAAAGAGCATCTTCTTCCAAATCCGCATACTGTATCTACCATCCCTCACTCACCCATCGTCGACTCGTCTCCCTCTAATCGTTCAGGCCATCAAGACTAGTCTATCAAGTCACCACACGCGCTCAAAAGCTTTCGTTCTTGCGGGTCATCGAGGTTCTACACCGGAAGTACAGATTCGTCTGTCTACACTGCAGTACACGCCAACATGGCTTCCTCGTCGAGAGTCACCCTGTCGACCCCCGAGCTGACTGCTGCGGCGAAGCAGAATGCAAATCAATTCGATGCAAGTCTTCTCCAGCAGTCTACTGCCGAGCTCGAAAAGCTGGTCAAACCCACCGTGCTGCCTTCCAACTCTCCCAAATCCAAGTTTCAGAACTGGGGTCGATCCTTCGTTAGCACTCCCGCAAGGGTATTTGCACCGACCACAGTGACGCACTGTGCTGCCATTGTCGAGCTGGCTCGTCGTCAAGGCGCTCAGCTCCGTGCTATTGGCCGTGCTCACAGTCCCAGTGATCTTCCCTTCACGACAGGATGGGCGATGCGAATGGATGGCCTAAACGGAGTCGTCAACATCAACCATTCCGAATACACCGTCACCGCGCTTGCGGGCACCTACATCTCAGACATTCATGAGGCACTCGACTCAACAGAGCCACGTCTAGCTATGTGCAATGTCGGCTCGATCTCAGAGCAGACCATCGGAGGCCTTATCTCCACTGCTACTCACGGCACTGGTATCCTTTTCCCTGTCGTCTCGAGCTACGTCTCACAGCTGACGATTCTTTGCCCACTTCCGGGGGGCACACAGCATCTCACATGTAGCAGAGAGCAGCATGCAGATCTGTTCAACGCAACGCTCAGCGGTCTTGGCTCAACGGGTCTTATCACCTCCGTCACGCTCAGGGTCCAGAATGCTTTCAACCTCAAGCAGTATTCGGAGGAGCTCACTTACGACTCGCTCTTTGGCAGCAAGACCGGCTTTCCTGCTGTGCCCAAGGACTCTCACGTCAACGCAGGAGCTGCTATTGGTAGCCTGTTGAGCCAGAATAAGCGACTGCCGCCTTGTTCGGACCACTACAGACCTACTTACCGGGCTGCGGATGCCTCCGAGATCCACCCTATCGCACCAGAAGCGAATCGTGATGCCGATCAGATGTCGCGAATCGACCCAGAGGATGACGAGGAGACGAGGAAGGCTCAGTTGGCATTGGAACAGGTCGTCGCTTCAGCTCAACACGTCAGGCTGATGTGGTTCCCACAAGTCAAGAGGATCACTATGCTGCGTGCCAATCGCACTACAGAACCAGCTTCTCCTGCGCCCGGTCTGTCGGCCCGTATCAAAGCCTCGTTGATCGGACACCGTCTCACCGAGTTCTTGCTCTACACTTCTCGCTTCAGCAACCAGTGGAACCCAACCGCCGTTCGATGGATTCATGCTCTCACCCACCCTTCCTTCCCAGAGCCTAGCGCAACACAGACAGCATCTTCGCAAAGAAACAAGATCTCAGCTACAACAGAGGCTCCCGCTGTCGAGCCTAGCGCCGTTACTGCATCCCCTTCGGAAAGTCAAGATGAGCAGCAGAAGCGTCTCATCCGAGACATCGGACAATCCTTCGCGCACAGCGGCAGCGTCGGTGCCTCTACGGAAGGCGAACCATCCCTTGCTTTCTTGCAGAAGAGCATTCCAGCGGGCAGCTTCAACGCGTTCCCTCGAGACTCTCCTGCTCCTCGCCCTCTTTCCCCCTCCAACCCAGTCTGGTCCGAAGTGGGCCGTTCCGACCGAATCTTCAACATGGATTGTCTCTTCCCTCAGTACACCGACGAATGGGCCATCCCTTTCAACCGTGCCGCAGCCGCTATCCGAGCTATGCGAGACTGGCTCGACGAAGAAGAGGCCTCTACGGATGGCGATCGCATTCACTTCCCCGTCGAAATCCGCTTCACTGACGCAGACGGCATCTGGCTCAGCCATGCTCAAGGTCGTAAGACTTGCTATATCGGTATCGTGCAATACAGGCCGTACAACAGGCCTGTGAGATACCGTCAGCTGTTCGCCAAGTTCGAGGCGCTGATGAGGCATTACTCTGGCAGACCTCACTGGGCTAAAGCACACTCATGCTCGCCGACTGAGCTGTCCAAGCTCTACCCGCACTGGAACGACTTTTTGGCGACAAGGGAGAGGTATGATCCTGATGAGGTGTTCGTCAACCCTTACGTTGGACGTCATTTGCTGGGTAGGATTGGTGATGGCAACTCAACTAGGGTGTTCAAGAGTCGATTGTGATTCAAGTTTCTTTATATCATTGCATTTCACCTCAAAGCTGGTCTGGTCTCCGTAGCGCTGCCAATCAGCGCCCCATCAGAATCTCAAACCCTTTCAACATTGCTGTTCACTAGTCCGAGAAGCGTGGATGTTTTGCGTTTCGCCTGAATGTCTTTCAGAAGATCAATTGTTTTTCCTGACAGAAACTTCGTGTGAGACGTTGCCGATAGAAGCCAAGCATTAGAGCATCGCCCGATATGAGGCTGAGACTCGGAACGAAAGAAGGGTCCAGAAGATGTTTGAAGTGTCAAGAACAAGAAGAGGTTTGGAATCCTGGGCTGCGCATTGCGGGGCTTCGTTGGTCGAAGAAGCGAGCAGCCAACTCTGTCGAAAGCCGTCAAATGACGTAGCAGAATGCGGCTGTGAAGAATCTGCCTAAAATTGGCTAAGAATCTGCCTCAGAATAGACAAGCGCTGCGGCCAAGCTGCCGAGCACCGCCTTTGCGGAATTTCAACTGTCAAACGATTTACAGCGCCAGAGCCAGAGACGGAGGAATTGGGACTGTTGCCTAGAAGCCTTGGCATTTGGCATCACAGTGGCGAAAAGCAACGTGATTTTGAGAGGGAGCAGGTCAGTGTCGCGTAAAGTGGTCCTCCACCTTTTCTCAAAGCTTCAAGCCGTCCCTGCAGCGCCAAGATCCCTTGCTCTACTTGGGGTTAGAGAAGGCAGTATTCGGCAGTGAATACGCCTTCGGTAGGCAGGTAAAGTGTATAGCTCATTGTGGACTCAGCTTTTTGACGCCATCCAGATGATACAAGATGTTGTAGATTGCTTCTCCTTCCTCCTCAACTACCACCACCATCTTTCTGCGTTCATACCAACGATCCATCACGAACGTTCATTCACAAGATCGTCGTCTTTCACATCTATCGGCGCTCCTTATCAATTTCTCGATACTAAGAACGAGTCCGTATCCACTCTCGCACGAAACGCGCCGTCAACATCGAAGACTCGCCACTGTTAGCGCATCCCGACTCGAACCTACATCCATTTTCTTCTTCTTCTGCTGATCGCAGCTCCACACCTTCAGCATGGTCTACTATTGCAACGGATACACAAGTGTCTACCCATGCCGGAATAGAGGTCTTGGTTACGGTGCACGAGTCGGCATCGGTATTGCCATCGCTGTGGTAGTTCTCCTTCTCGTCATCCTCTGCTCATGGACCGCTGCTCGTCGACGTAGGAGATTTACTCAGCAGCCTGCTACCATTCCAATGTCGTATCAGAGCAATCAACCTCAGTCGACAAATTACTACCAGGGATACAACAGCGGCTATGGCGCGCAAGCAAGCCCGTATGGTCAGCAAGGAACACCTCACGATCAAACAGGTGCAGGTCAGCCTTATGGTCCACCTCCTGGTGCTCCTCCTGGCAACAACGACGACGCAGCCTTGTACGCGCCCCCTCCTGGCCCCCCTCCTCCGGCTTACGTGCCCAGGGACAATGAGAGGAAAGGTGCGGAGACTAATGTCTAAGGGAGTACGTCTGTATAGAACAAGCGATGCACCATAAGAATGCTTGTGGTCTTGACGTGTGAGTCGGCTCCTACCTTGTCGATGCAACGTGCCTTGTCCAGGCATCCAGCCTTCGCTTTCGATTGTATATATTTGACTCGCTTCATTTGTAGCTCATATTCTGTAGCATATCCATCAACTGCCTTTCCATTCAAAGCAAGAACTGCCTTTCCATTCAAAGCAAGATCGAGTGTCCGATTGTGTTTCCTGTACGTCTTTCTGAGCTCTGAAACTATAGGTAACATGCTTGATATCGAAATCCCGTCACTATCGGCTTTGCACCCGGAAGCGGTCCGGACGCTGGACGACAACAGCAGCAGATCCCGATTAGATCGGGGTGCTTCGTATCAGAGCGAGTGCGCGATTTGAATGTACCGTGCGATTGAAAACAAGCGCGTGATTGGACACATGAAGAAGGCGCGGCTTTTCCCCAGATCGTCGACCTACAGCTTCGGCTGCAGTTGATGCGAGAGAAAATTCAATTTGAGGGTTCTCCTTGCACCTTTTCCTTTGTCCTACCTATCTCTGCACACCATTTACTTGTATCTCTTGTGGCTCTTTCACTTGCTCAAGAGTCAATGGCTGCAAGTCTGAAGCTACAACGTTGGTACGGTAGCCAGGAATCGATGTAGAAGTGAGAGAAAGGAAGAAAATGGAAAAGTATGCCTACGGTGAACGACCGTCGGGCACACTAGTCTCTCCCCCACCTTATGCGCAGCGGCACACATGGGAGAACGCCAAGAATTGATTCCTGCCTGCCCTCACTTCCTCCTCATCATGAGTGCGGAAGACAGCTGCGAAGAGTTCAAAGGCCTTCTCGAGCTGGAAAGAAAGGGGGAGGCGAGGGGTGTTGTTGGATGTTGCGAAAAGGGAGGAATATGCAGGTTTCGAGCTCCGGCTAATGCATGGTTTTCTGTAAAGATTATTCCGAGCAAACTTGTTTTCCTCACCAACCTCGCTGTTTTGAATTTGACAGCAGCCCGTCGTGTCACACCAACTCCAATATCGCGCTCCAAAGCTTCGGGTTCCGTTGAGCGTCGAGCGGTGGGCAGAGTACGAGCTGATCATACGAACCTAGAATTTGTATGCAGCAGGGTTGTGGAGAGGGGACAGACGTGCATGTTCCAGCCAGCTGCTGTATCTCGCTACTGTGTCCGGCTTTTGTTGTCGAAGGCTGTTTTCTCGAAACAGCTGGTCTTTGCCGCTCAGAGCCCCGACATTGCCAGCGTCCGAGTGCTGATCACAACCTTAGCTTCCTCTGTAGGGTTGCATCCCAATGTGGTGGCCATCTTCTTTCGACGGTAGGGTTCAAGAAGGAAAGAGAAAGACGACCTTGTAACCCCCGCAAGTCCAGGGCTGTGAGCCGGGGCGGCTGAAAGCTCAAGGGGAAAAGTCGATAGAGTGCATCAGCTGAACTGGCAACTGTCGGTGCTTAAAATTACAGAGGAAGGCACGGCTGAAATGCCAATCGCGTCCAAGTCGTGTGTGCCAGTCTAAGAGTGTGTGCATGTGTTGATGATCGATTGACCGATTTTCTTCAACACAAATCGCCCGTCTGAAAGCTCTAACCGATGTGATGCAGCCAAAAAGCATACCCACAGACAAAAAGCTCGCCTATGCGGACATCCTGCACAGTGTTGTTGCATTCTATTGTCAAGCTAACGACTCTCCTTCACTGTGCTGACTGCTGACTGCTCTGCCGCTGCTACTATTGCACCCTTCTAATGTTCCCATGACAGCTTGTGGTCTCGATTTGGCCTCGAAATCTGCGCGATCGACAACACGGCAGCGTGGGCGTACAAATTCGGCACTTGCGTTAGCCGACTTGCTTTGCTCTGCTCTGCTCTATAATGCTCTGTTGTGCTCTGCGAAGGCGGATTCGCGGTGACTTGTGTGTTGACAGCAGCAGCATGACAGCCTACCCTTTAGTGTCACACTTGTATACCATTCAATGCCTCGTCCATCGCGGAGATTCAAATTTAAGGCACTCGCATGCGAGCATACGAGACGGGTGAAAAGAGAGAGAGAGAGAGAGCCGCAGCATAGATAGGCTCGGTCGCTTGCACAATCCGTTGACCTGTCTCAGTTGTTTGCTTCTTCTCTACAGAGTGACTATCGCCTTGCCAGCCGCTGTCTCTTACACCATCGGGCCGCTTCTCTCTCAGCCGACCTGGAGGTTCCAGCGCATTTACAATTCCGCCTGCAGCTGGCTTTGAGTCCTTTGGATCCCCGTCCGCTGCCATCTCCAAACTTGTTTCACTCATCATATCACTCGAGACAATACAGCTCTCCCCTTCTCTCTCTCTTTCCCCTCATCCTCCCCTCTTCCCCTGCCGCCCATCCATCCGCTTACCTCCTCCTTCTCTCCCCTTTCGCTCCTCGTCGCCTGTCAGCGTCTCCCTCCCTCCCTGTGTTGCCCTCTCGCTCCTCTTTGAACTTCTCCCTTCCCTCGCTCTGAGGCCACAGCTTTGGTGTGTCTCAACCGACTGTCCTCTCTCACCTTTGTCAACTTCCATTCCTGCGCTTTCTTGTTTCGGTCTCATTCCTATTACCACCACCACCACCACCACCACCACCATCCTCATCATCGCATATCCATCCGCCTTCTCGGTCGGAACCACTTCTTCATCTACGCGGCCTCATCGGGCTACGTAAACTCATCCATCCGCTCCGTGCACCTAGCACGCCGAGCTTCATCCATCATCTCATCCTAGATTGTCAACAGATCTCATCGACAAGGAGATCTTGACTTCATCTCATCCGCACACATACATACTCATCCGTAAGCTTTGCGCTCCACAGCAAAGATGAGGATCCCACCTGTTCTTTTCATCTTTGTCGGCTTCCTTGCCATCGGCGCCTCATTCATTCTGCAACTGCTCGTTGCACTGGGTTTGCCCTACATCAAGGGAATCTACTTCCTCTACATCCGATTTGCCGACAACCAGCAGACCACCGATGTTCTTCGTGTCACTTTCGGTATCTGGTCGCAATGCTTCAGACAGGGAGATGCCACGCAGTGTTCGCCAACCGGTCTCGGCTACCAGCAGAGCTTTAACGGCATCGACAACGCCATCAGCCTCTTCTTTGTCAACAAGCTTCCATACGCCCTGGTTGTCCAGCCCATCTCGGCAGGTTTCACCGGTCTCGCCGCTGGTGCCGCTTTCCTTCACCTTTGCACCAACACTTTCCTCTGGCCTCTTTCGGCTCTTTGGGCCTCGTTCCTCACCATGGCTGCCCTTGTCATCGAGCTTGTGCTTTTCATCCTTGCACGCAACAAGGCAAGGAGCTTCCAGAGCACCGGCGCCCTCACTCCAACTGGCAGTGAGCTCGGTCCCGCCATCTGGATGCAGGTCGCCTCCCTCCCTCCCGTCTTCTTTGGTTTCATGATGCTTGCCCTGGGCTGGTACTTGAAGCGATCGCGCAGCGATGAAGGCTACTATGACGACTACGAGCCTGCTCGTCCCGTTTACGCACCCAACGACTACCCAGAGAAGGACTACTACTACCAGCAGCAGCGTCCTATCAGCCGTGCCAGCCGCAGGTCGCGCTACGATGACTACTACGAGCCTGATGACGCTCGTGTATACGGCAACGTCGGACGTAGGGATTCGAGACGTACTAGTCGTGCAGCATACGCCGATGACTATGATCGATACGACAACCGACGGAGCTACGACTATGACCGGGCCCCTAGGAGAAGTTACGGTGGTGATGCGTACGGCAGTAGGGTGTCACTGGCACCTCCTGCTTCCGGTGCTCCTTACCGTGGTGGAAGGTCGCGTCGTTATAGCGAACGTGGCGCCTACTAAGTTGTGTTCTTTCATGGCAATGTCACGATCACGAAAGGTCATATCATTCTTCATCCGCCCTCGCATACGCTCGAAATGCCTCCAACACGACTCACTTCAAGCTCTCAAACACCATAGAGCCTAAATGTTTCCCCCAAACTCTCTTGGCTTTCCAACTTGACCGGCCTTCCGCTGTCTGCCCACATTCTTTTGCCCAAGTCTTCTTTCCCCTCTCCCCCTCCACTCTCTCCCCAGCTTCCCCGTTACCGGCTCAACGCAGCAAGTGCGTAGATCCCATATACACACACACGTGCAGGCGCACATCACACATTCTTTTGTAACAATCTATCTCGGAACGGTACCCCACACCTATTTTTTTGCTTTCTTTATCATCTGCTTTGTAGCAGTAACCACCATCGACTCGAACAAGAGAGAGATGGCGGTGTTGTACATTTAGTTGTAGCTCAACGTATTTTTGGTTTCTTTATTTCTTTGTCGAATTTGTGAAAACTCCCCTCTTCCCGTTGGCACTATTCAAMGAGGGAGTCTTATGGATATGATCGTCAAAAGACGTAGCTGAGTGCAAGGTGCCGACGTGCAGGAATGAGAACCGTACAGTATACCATGAGCGAGATATAGAGGTGACAGTTGTGTTGTTTCGGTAAAGTACGGAAGTGCGGAAATCGGAGCAGGCTTACACAAGAAAAGTAAAGAGCACAGACTCTCACACGAATAAGACTTGCTCGGCTACCTGGAAATTTCAGAACAGATCTCCACTTTTTGGTCCCTTTCTTCTCATCCCTGACATTGATCCACATCCCATCCGATTAGGTTCACTCTTCGAAATCACTCATCTACGAAAAGTAGGAAGGACAACTTAGCAGGTATACGATGTCAAGACTACACGAAAAGACACAACAGGCAGGGCTAGGAGATGGAAGCGAAGGGCCTGGTGGCGTTGGAGGTACAAAGGTATGTAATTTGCTCCTTGCTTCTTGACTTGCTGATGGCGGTGGTTCTGGTGCTGACTTGCTACTCGTCTGATTCTATCCTGCTCTATCTACGAACATCACCGACCTATCGACGTTCTCTCCATCCCACTATCCTTCACATCGCTTGACGCCGTTGGCTTCGACCCGACTTGCATCATGTGACAATGCGCTGGTCCAACCTTAAATGGCTGTTGCTCCTCGGTGGCATTCTCGCACGAACTCTTCTCCTGTCGACTTGACGGTCATATCCGTAACAACGGTCACCGATGTACCTTTCCTTGATGGCCCCTTCTTCCAATCACTCTCGCAACGCAATTCGTCAACACCTCCAGGCAGAAGCAACAAAACTCAGAGCAGCGATATCAACCATTGACCCAGTCAAAGACTTCTCCCGCATCCCCACCATGCCCTGTGCACGAGGCTCGCTTCTTACGGGCATGGCAACAGCAGCTGGAGTCACCGGAATCTCTTTGGTTGCAGGTAGAGGCTTACGGCGAGGCTTGAATTGGGGTGTAGGCAGTTTCTGCTTTGTAGCCCTCGCTTCATGGGAAACGTGTAGAAGGAACAGGAAAGCAGAGTTGAATCGAATGAGGACCGTGATCGAGTCGTACAAGGGGAAAACGGGGGAGAACAGGGCAAATAGGGCGAGTTTAACGAGTTTAGCTGAGAGTCAGGGACAGGCGGCGGCGCAGCAGGGGTCAACATAGCAGGTCGATGAAACAATGAACAAGGACAATGGGCAATGCAGCAATTGGAAAGCACTCAAAACCTGGTACAGATGGCTGTCTTTGTCCTCAGTAGGTTTCACAGTATGACACGCATCAATACAAGCTCTGTTTGCACGCCCTCGACACCGGCTCAGACACAGTCTTTCGCACACTCACAACCCATCCAATTGAAGAAAGTGTATAGTGAAGTCTGTCTGTGTTGCCGGATTTTAACCCTTTTCATTTATCCTTCTCACCTTCTGCAGCGTTCTTAGCTTCTTCCTCCTGCTGCTGTTTGACGGCGAACTTGGCGCTGAGCAACTTGGCCGAACAATTCCTGATGTTCTGTTCCGCCCTTGCTATCCCGCCTTCCAATGCTCTCTTGTACGCCACCAACGCATCCTCGAGTTGTTCGCATGCTTCGAGCACCGCAGCCAAGTTGTACTGGATCTCGGGGTCTTCCGGTGTAATACTTGCTGCTGTTTTTAAATGGTGCACTGCCAAATCTGGTCTTGATGGTTTGCTCAACACGTATGCGGAAGCAAGATTTGTATGTGCATCAGCAGATTCCGGGGAAAGCTCAAGGGATTCATTCCAAGCTTCAATCGCAGCGGGGAGGTCTCTGTCGTGATAGAGACAGACGCCGAGGTTGAAGAGGGCGGAAGAGTTGCGTTTGATCGAGAGAGAACGCCGATAGGATGCAGCTGCGGCTTGGAGGTCACCGGATTCAAGATGGGTGGTGCCTTCTTCGAGGAAGCGTTGAGATTCTTCTTCTGCGGGGTCGAGGGAGGTTGATGTGGGGGTTGTGGATGTTGCATATGTACGACGAGCGGTGGAGGGGCTCGATGCGATGGTGCGTGAGATAACGCTGCGAGGCATGGCTAGAGAGACGGATCTAGAAGTGGTGGTAAGCGATCGAGCTGCTTGACGCAGCGAAGCGCTTGCGATGCGAGATGTCGAAGCCAGCATTGTGAGTGTCTTCGTTGAACGATCTAGGATGTGAGGAGTGAAGTTGATTGTGAGTGGTGAGGTGGACTAAGGTTGAGTCTGTCAGAATGCGAATTGGCCGAGTTACGAAGATCTTCCAAAAATTTCAGACTCGGCCGGAAGTCGCGCAGCCACAAAGGAAAGGGCTCGTGTGAACCCTTCCTTTCTCCACTCACTCTCTCTCCATCCTTACCTTGCTATACTTTCTTGTCCCTCTTCCGATCCAGCATCAAGGCTGCGACTGCCGAGCATCACCAGGCAGTCGCAAGCTTCGTCATCGCTGCAACAGCATGGCATGGCTACGCAACGGTCGAGCGCCCGGCTTTTACGGTTCGACTAATCTTGTAGCATCACCGTCGACACTTGCTCCTACATTGCTGTTGCGCACCACTTCGATTACTCTGCGATACTTCTCCAGCTCTACAGCTCCTCAGATAGCTTCTACGACGCCAGTGTATGCATCACGTATCAGATCCCAGTCAGAGCCGCCCGCAACAATCACCGAACCAGAATCTTCTGTCGCTCGTGGCACGCGCTACGAAATGCTTTGTCGCTCCGTGCTCTCGTCCATCTTTCGCATGGAACTCGAACGGACTGGTGGATCCGGAGATCGTGGCATAGACCTTCGTGGATGGTGGGCACCCCAACAATCCTCTTCCCGCATCCGTATCTTGGCTCAGTGCAAATGCCAAGATGAAGGAGGAAAGAAGATGGGTCCTGTTCTCATACGTGAGATGGAAGGCGTCGTCTTCCGCGCATCTATACCCTCTATAGAGAACGAGGAGATTAAGCCAACAGCAGGTATCATCCTCAGCTCGTCGGGGTTCAGTAAGCAGGCCTTGCTGCAGGTGCGGTCGAGTAGCGTTCCGCTAGCGGCTATGCATGTTTTGGCTTTACCGCACGGCGAAGTGGAGGTGGAGGATACAGAGGCAAGACTGGTGGAGAAGTGTGTTTCGATCATCTGGAATGACAAGTTTGGTGGTTCGCACAATGGCTTGCTGGAAGGAGGGATGGAGGCTCGATGGGTTAGAAGCATGGGCGGAGGAAGCACGTTGGGTAGACCCGTGATCTATCGTGATGGAAAGCCGCTGTAAACGCCGTGTTAATCTCCAGACACGAGGCAAGCTTGATGTACTTCACGTGGTGTTCATCTGATCTCTGTTGATTGCTGATCATTCAGAAGACTTCGGTCAAGAAAACTTCGAGGGTCTAATCTGACGAACAAAGCCGAAAGAAACATGTAAAAGCCGGTGAGTTCTATGGCCGTTACGTCTGAACTTTGCTCTCGGAATTTTCTCGACGTAGGATTGTCTTTGCACGCATCCGATGTACATCCGATGTATGAAGCCGTCTTTGGAAGTGTTTGTGATGAGGCTGGATGCGATCCGAGGTTGTGGTTGTGTTGTCAGTGGAGCGCAATAAAATGGATAGCCGTTGCCGCGGCTAGAGCCACAAATTTTGATATCGAACCATGCCGAAATTGTGGCTTCGGCGAAGGTGGAAATGGTCAGCTCAGGCTTTTTCGCACGTCATCAAGTACAGTTTTCCCGCAACGTCAATTACAGCGGGGATACGCTTCGGCTGTTTCGGGAAACCTACCCAGAGTCTATAGCCGTTCACTGTCATCTTGCTTACACTCTGCCTATAATCGCACGGACCCGACCGTACTGTCAGTATAACACGGTCTTCCAAATGCAACAGGCAAGTCTGATCTTCCGTCCTGACAACTACATCTGCTCTAGATGAAACTACTTAAACCCAACCTTCGAGCACCTCGAACACTTGTCTCCATCCCGTCTTCACATCGTTTCATCACACAAACACTATCAGCAAGAATGCCTTCTCACGCTGCCTCGACTGGCGCCAACGCCGATATGGCGCCGTCCAACTTTGTTTCTGGTCTCACCGCACCACTTGTCAATGACATCTCGGCGTTGAAGATTGACAACTTTGTCGCAACTCGTCAAGGCCATCCTCCTCCGGGATCCATTCCTGACTCGATTCTGCCTGAAGGGGTAGAGAAGCCAGCGTTGTTCAAGACGATAACCATGCCCTTTGCTGCTCCTGAAGAGGCGGGGAAGATGACGTTCAAGAACAGGGTGATTGTTTCTCCCATGTGCCAGTACAGCGCGAATGATGGCTTGCCTACGCCTTATCACATTGCTCACCTGGGATCGTTCGCTCTTCATGGTGTGGGAAATGTCATGGTGGAAGCATCTGGTGTAGTGCCTGAAGGAAGGATTACTCCCCAGGATCTGGGTATTTGGAGCGAGAAACACAGGGACGCGCATAAAGCATTGGTCTCGGTGCTTAAGAGCTTCACCGATGGCTTGGGAGTCGGTCTGCAGCTTGCCCACGCTGGTCGCAAGGCTTCGGATTGGTCCCCTTTCTACCGTGGTGAGAAGAAGGCCAAGTACGTCACAAAGGAGGAAGGTGGTTGGGCGGAAGATGTTGTTGCTCCTTCGGCGATTCCCTACGACGATGGCCACATCACCCCTCGTGCCCTCACTACACAGGAAGTGAAGGATTTGGAGGACAAGTTTGTTCAATCTGCTCGCTGGGCCTTCGAGGCAGGATACGATTACGTCGAAATCCACGGTGCCCATGGCTACCTCATGCACTCTTTCCTCAGTCCTCTTTCCAACCACCGGACTGACGAGTATGGTGGAAGCTTGGAAAACCGAGCTCGCTTCATGTTGAACGTTGCTCGCAGAATCAGGGCCGAGTTCCCTAACAAGGGTCTTTGGGTTCGTGTGAGTTCCACCGACTGGGCCGAGGACGCGGGCAAGGGAGACAGTTGGACTGTTGATCAGACGGTTCAGCTCGCTCTCTGGTTGCAGGAGGCCAAAGTGGATTTGCTCGATATTAGCTCCGGTGGACTGGTGCCTTTCCAGAAGATCTCTGTGGGAGCTGGATACCAGTTGTTTGGCGCCAAAGCTGCGCGTGATGCACTAGTGAAGCAGTTCGGAGATGACGGAAAGAGGATGTTGATCGGAGCTGTGGGAATGATGGAGGGTTCAGACGAGAGTCCCAATGGCAGGGATAGGAGTCAGGTGGGTAAATTGGCGGAACAGAGTATCAAGGGTGGTGATTGTGATGCTGTCCTGCTGGCTAGAGGCTTGATGACATACCCCAACTGGACGGAAGATGCAGCTGTGGCTTTGACTGGGACTAGGGCTGCTGGTAACCCACAGTATCATCGTGTTCATCCTGCCAAGAAGGCTTGACCGCGTCAACTCTTCTGCTTCATCCAGAACTGATTCTCTCATAGACATGCTCTGCTCGGTCTCGTCAATGGATTCGTATCCTTTGCATCGAAGTTGATCCAGTGATTTGCTGTGATACATGCAAAAGTGTCTGAGTTTTATCATGATTTAAAGCTTGTGCTTGCCCTTGGGAGGGAATTGTGGATCGGCCCTAATTCTGACCACAGCCTTACCCCATGTCTTTCGATCCGCCAAATCCTTCAAACCCTCGGGCACACTCTCGAGTCCTTCGTAGATGTGCTCGAACACTGTCGGTGTGACCCTCTTGGTCCTGAACATGTCAAGCAATGCTTCCCAAGTCTCACCGATCTTGTCGGGTTCGTTGCGAACATAGGCTCCCCAGTGGACGCCTGTGACCGCCACATTCTTGAGCAAGATTAAGTTGGCGGGGATCTTTTCGATCGTACCAGCGGCGAAACCGACAACGATGATGCGACCGTTCCAAGCAATAACTTTGAGGGAGGGGACGATCATTCCAACAGGGTCGTAGACTACGTCTACTCCGTGACCGTCGGTGATCTCTGTAGCAACATAGTATAAAGCGAAGAGGGACTCGAATGAGATGGTCAGTATGTGGATAGTGGAGTAAGAGATTGATGGGATGGGAGATGGGTGAAGGGTGCTTACTCTTGACTTGAGCCTGCCAATCCTTGTCACGATAGTTGACGGCATAATCGGCACCACCGTGTTGCTTGCAGACGCGCAACTTGTCATCAGAGCCAGCAGTAGCGATGACTTTGGCACCCATAGCTTTGGCGATCTGAATAGCGCAGATACCGACACCACCTGCACCGGCATGAACGAGCACCCACTCATCCGGCTTTACCTCAGCCCTATACTTGAGAGCTGCGTAACTGGTCGGCCATGTAACAAACAATCCAGCGGCCTGTTCGAGTGTGATACCCTCAGGTACTTCCATGAGCTGCCAGAAATCAGCTTTGGTCTTTTCACCGTAAGCGCCCTGTGCTGCACCGAAGACACGGGTCTTGCCGGGGATGAAATCGCAACCTTCAGGGATGGGGGAGTCTTTGGAGATGATACCGGCCATTTCGACACCGGGCACATAAGGGTGAGGGGTTTTGACTTGATATTTGCCCTGAACGGCAAGGATATCGAAGAAGTTGAAGGCGGCCGAGTGGACGTCGACGAGAACTTCTGAGGAACCGGGTGCAACTTTAGGTTCGGGAACATCGTTGGCGAGAGTGCTGGGGAGCTCGGAGGGAGCAATATCTTTGTGCAGGTAGAAGGCCCTCATCTTTGCTGTACTGTCGAAGCAAGTTGTCGGTGATGACAAGATTGAGGATGTGAATGAGAGGTGGTGTTGAAGAAAGAGAAGTACGATGTATGCTGATTGAGGAAGAAATGTGCGGGGTCTGAGCAGCAAGCAAGCGAGGGCGCAACCCCACACAGCAGACAGTGGAAGATGCCAAAGCCGGCAACTGTTACCGGCAAGAAATACTCGCGGTTTCCGGCTTCTACTTCGCGTTGCATTTTCCAAGGTGTGTGCTTTGCTAGCCGGACTTTTGGACAGCATCTGAGTGAGCCTTCTTCTCGGCCGTGTTGGATTGCATGAATCGTTGATGCTGATGATTGGACCCTGACTGCCAGTTCAGTTCAGTTGGTTGGTTGGTTGGTCTTGTGAGATGCGATGCACAGACATGTGGAGGAATCTCGACGAGAAGCATACAATTCATCGTCTCGCTGTGTAGAGCCTTGTAACAATCACATACTCATCACCCCATCCTCATCGGGATCACGGCTAGCCATCATGTCGGCGCTTGTCCACCTTGCATCTCCGCAAACCAAAAAGGCGCCTGTCGTTGTCGAACCAGGCCGTTATCCATTCGCTTTCCCTGATGGCCACAAGTTCACCATCACTGTCAGCCACGACAAGGGTTCTTCCTTGGCTGCCACCAGAAAAGACCGGGTACGACACCTCATCAAGCTCGATTCACACCGACCACACAGCTTTCTGGACTCTAGCAACGTTCTACACGTGACCTCGCCTTGTCCCCCTTACGCAAATCCATCTGCTGAACCTGACACGAACAGTCTCGCATTCCGCACAACGAGGTTCGCAGAATGCCAACTGACGCCTGGCGAAAACGATGAGGCGAAAGAGCCAGTCACTCCGCATGAACATCATATGTGGGGCTGGTTGTATGTCGTCTTCTCGCTGTGGCCACAAGAGGAACACATTTTGCTCAGGACGGAAGGCTGGAAATGGCCACACGAAGGTAGGCTGATTGCATCAGGTATCGCAACTTTGGACCCCTCAAGCCCACCATCTCTGTCTACACCAGGGGCCAAGACCCAGATCGATACGTCACGACTACTCATCTCTCGAGCCGCTTTCTGGCAAGGTCGTTACTCTCCCGGTGCTCCTCATGGCAGCTTCGCGCCTTGGATTCTACCTCTGGCGGACTCGGCAACGCGCGACGCTCTTCTCTCTTCCAGTACAGAGACGATCGCAAACCCGCTAGCTGCACCTTTCAGACCACCACCCTCTGCTGGTCCGATCTACTCTCGCTTTATTCCTGGCCTCAACTCCCACCTCACCTTCCGAGTCGCCTCCTCGACCAACTCGAAAGATGTAGATTTGCTCACAGCATGGCATGATTCAGATCGAGTCAACGAGGGCTGGCGGCAGCGTCTCAGCCGCGAAGAACAATTAGCAGGAATGCAGAAGAACGAGCAGAATCCTTATACCATCGGGCTGATCGGCGAATGGGATGGCGAACCATGGGGCTATGTCGAGATCTACTACTCCAAACAATCAAACCTCAAAGATTTTTACAATGCGGGACAACACGATCGTGGCTTCCATGCACTTGTGGGCGAGGAGAGGTTCAGAGGACCTCACAGGGTAAGATCTTGGATGGGCAGCGTGGTGCACATGATGTTCCTGTTGGATCCGAGTACGAAGCAGTGTGTTTCGGAGCCGAGGTTGAGCAACACCAAGATGGTCGAGTACGAAATAATGGTGGGTGGGAATGTGGAAAAGGTGGTTGATTTTGGACATAAGCGAGCAGCTTTGGTCGTGTTTGGCAAAGAGAGATGGTTCCAATTATGTCCGATGGGGCCTTTGCCTGAGCATCTGAGCTAGATCTCGTCAAAAAAAGGCTCCGAGAACGTTGCGATCCTACGGAAAGGAGTAGATATGGTATCAGAACCCGAACACTGCCGTTCGCTTAAGAACGGCATCGAACCATAGTCCATCATGTATAACGTAACATGCGCTGATAGAAGATAAGAACTCAAATTATGGAAGGAAACATCAGACAGCGGAAGACTCCGAGCGAGAGCATTGGAGAGTACGGTACAGTATGATGTATGTGACGGTGAAGATAGACGAGCTTGCCGCGGGACGATGCTCCGTGCCGACCTACGGTTTGGAGATACCAGGGCTTTAGAGGAGGTGGCGTGATCAGTGTGCAAGCAAGACGGCCCACATGTGACTGGGCGCACAGCTGAGCGAGCAGATGCCGAGCATATGTGCATGAGTCGAAGAGATCGCCGCAATCGAGCCGACTTGTATTGGCCGTTCATGTGCCTTTCCATCTATCGTCGGAGTTAGGTTGCTATGGAAGCTGATGGTTTTGATGCCATGGAAACATGCGATGAGAATTTGATGCGATAGCTGCTTCTCGAAGCGAGCGATATATTGAGGTGGACGCGAGATTATGGAATTGCGAGTCCTGATATCGACCTCGTTAAACCTTTCCCCCCACGCTGATTTACAGTTCCCACGTTGGGTGTGGTCGGGTGCGGGTCGGGTGTGGGCGGGCGCATTCGATCTCGGATGGGGGATTGTGTTCGGCAACATGGAGAGACTAGAGCTGTAAGTCGTGGAAGGTTCGGGCGTGATCGGCCGGATGTCGACTCAGTCAAGCGATGATGATGGCTGCCAGACGATTTTAGGAACGTGCCAAAACCACGAATCTCCTGGCAAGAGCATTAGAAAGGGGCTACTTGGCATAGAAGCGAGGAGGAGCAGTAGTAGCAGCAGTAGCATCATCATCATGGGCAATGGCAAAGCGAGACTCAGGAGTTTGGATGTGGCTGAGCAACTCGGGTAGATACAGGCTATTAAGGAATTGCGCACATTCCATGGGAGAGTAACGGCTCTGCGGAGATCATACAACTCATGCCGCCGTTTAGCATGAACCAGCCAAAATGTATGAGAACCAACATGCGTTGGGTATTGAGGATGCCTCTAACGAATGGAATGGCAGTCCACGAGGGAGCCATGTCTGTATATGGCTGCGAATGTCTGTTCGGATCCGAAGGATGCTAGGCGAGGAACCAAGATTGAAACCATTGGTCTAGCCTTCTGTGCGGAGGAATTCATGCCGAGCTTCTCAGTATGATGTGATTGTTTCAGTTGGCAGACTCTCTGCTCGTTGTGAGAATCTTGAAATTCTAATATCTGATTCTCCAAATGTGGTCAAAAGGGTGAAATGAACTTGAAAGAAAAGAAGCAGCTGGAGGGTCACAAGGTATCCGAACAACCGGCGAAAATGCCTTCTTTTGACATGATGTAGCTGAGCTTGAAAGGAGGAAGGGGATGAGAGAGCGGAGTTATCCGAATCCTAGGTTCAGAGAAAAAGTTGTGATTGCTGACTCGGCAAGTGCAAGTCGCAGCTGTCGAATGCGAGCGAAGCGCAAGTTGCGAGTTGCGAGTCCACGGAGCTGAGATTGAATTGTGAGGCACTCGCTTGTGACTTTTGGAGGACACTTCCGGTTCCGAGTTCAGACGTTTAGGCAAAGATGCATTGCGACTTTTCCACTGCTCATCGTGAGTGCTGGAATGGCCAAGTTGACCCTGACGATGCCCTGACGCCGGACTCGCGGGATCGAAGGAGAAAGGACCGTCAACGTGCGCTTGCCGCCGCCCGCTGCGAGCATCTTCGAAACTCAGAACCCTTTGCTATGTTCCATGCGATCGTCTCTCTCTCTCTCTGTCGCCCTTTGGCTCGGGTTGACTTGAAAACGACTCGTCTGACTCGGTAAAGCCGATTCAGATGACGAGCTCGCCTGCATCTTTTGCTTCCCATGGGGCTGCTTCTATTCTTGTTCTTCTACGCAGTTGCATTTATGATAATGGGCTGTCGAGTAATGCTGGCCAATCAACAGAACACGGACAGTGATACTGCAAGTGGGCGAGGAGGTTTTGAGGCTTCCGATACAAGATACTGAAGCGAGCTGCGCGCGTGACGCCGACTCCGATAACCTGATTACTCTTTTCGGATCACCACCTTTCTGTAGCTTGAGAAACTAACTGAGCATTCATTGTACAGTAAGTAATCCACTTTCCCATTCTCACTCGCTCCATTTTTGAACAGGCTGACTTGCTGGCGCGGAAAGAGAGACACAGGGATAGGATATGATGTGTATAGTTGGAATCATATCGGTGAAATCACCGGCCATGTTTGTGGAAGGAAAGAAAGAATGGCGTAACTCGGCTAACAGGTCCTTCTCCTCTGTTTGGTTTAGCCATACCAATCGTTCTGTACAGGGGTCCGGTACTGTACAGTACTGTACAGTAGTTTACAGTACTTCTGATCTCTTTGCGCTTGTTCTCCAGAACGGTGTCAATGCGATCATGCCGCTATGGCATATCCTTGCTCGTCCCGACAGACATACCGAACGACCGCCACAAAAGCCGTTTTGCGTTTCTCCCCTTTACCCCTTCTCTCTTCTCTCGCCCACCCAAACAGCGTTATCTCTGTGCGCATCACATAACAGAACGCACTGGATCTCAGCAAGCCACAAATTGTTTCGACATGTTTCTTTGCGGGGGTGTAGCCGCTCCGCCAAATTTCCATGAATCGTTCAAACAGATCGGATTGCACCTGCATTTGCTCCAACAATGACGATGACGTTGACGACKACGACTACGTTGATCAAGTACACGATGCCGAGATTGCGATAGATGTTGCTGCGATGCTATGCCATGCCATGCTAAGCTGAGCTTTGCTGTGCTTTGATTTGCTGTGCTGTACGTTCGCATGATCCCTTGAACCTAGCGACTCCGAGGCTAGATCCAATCAAATCAGATGGCGAGGAAAGCTCAAGGCCACGTTCTCCCTGTCTCGAACGCACGAATCCGGATACTCGGAAGCGATGGTGGATGCATGCCAGCTGTCCTGTGCTGTGCTGTCCAAGCTGGTTTTTTTTGCTGAGCTGATCAAGTGCAAGACGAAAAGCAGAAGCGACGTGCATGCTACCCAGTGTTTCTATCATAGTCTATCGATTCCGTTCTCTTGCTCATCATCTCTCGCATACAGACGACTTGATTTGTGCGATTGATTTTTGTTTTTGATGCTCATGCTTCCTTCGGAACCGTCTAACCTACGGTTTTTGGCTTCACATCTGCACGTCTGCAGCACTTGTGCATGCACAATCAGGATGCAGACCACTTCGCAAGCGCTTTCCCCCCCTCCCCTTTTATTTTATTTTTATTTGTTTTCTTTTCTTGTTCCTAGCCGAGCCTTCGAGAGTGTCTCATCTGCTCAAATTTGTGGGCAATAAAAATGCTTGTTAATTAATTTTATCTTTTTAACAATTATTTCTTTTCTACGCCCACACTCATCCCGACTCGTTAAGAGAGCAACTTCGCTTGACATGCAAGAAAGGAAAGGTTAAAACTGAGCGCTTGTGCCTGCCAAACAGCCGAGAACGGCACACACACACACACACACACACACACGAGGAAAGTGTCGGGTTCTGCATACAGAACCGATTCTGACTTTTGGATTTCCCGACTTCGCTTGTCTGCTCTCTGTGTGTGTGTCTCGCTCTTGTCCGATTTGACCCTGACTCTTGCCTGATCTCTCTTCTCACTCTTCTCTTGACCATCATTGCATTCCAATCGCATTGATTGGAAGCTATCGAGCCAACGAGCCAACGAACGAACGAACGAACGAGCGGGCGGGCGAGCTGGAGAGGTGCACGTCGGAGAAGCAACTCAGCATTCTGCATAGAAGCAGGCAGTCATGGCATGCTCCCACGTTGCTCCGATCCTCCACCACGACCATATCATCGGCACTCGACCAACTGCTTCAAATCCCGACCATCAGCTGTAATTGCCGTGGAGTTGAGCAGCGATCCATCGTCCTTCTAGTCGCCGCAGTCATATAGGCACAACTCGATCCCTCGAAATCCCACCACTGCCCTCAATCCCTCCCAGAGTCACTGATTCATTCACTCATTCCCTCACTAACTCACTCATTCACAACCATCTGCACAGAGCTACATAATCCCACCATCTCTCTACGATCACCACATCCACGTCGCTGTCTCTCTCTTCCATTCGACATCGTCACTCTTAACACTGCGCTGGCTGGTCAACACCCTCGCACTGTTCACTCGAATGCATACCCTAACGCTTTTCACGCTGTCCTTATAGCACAGACGTGACGTCAACAGCGACCGTCCTCTTCAGGCAACCTTGTATCACCGTAATCATCACCACCGCCATCACCTTCACCGACCCTTTCTTGTTGGCAGAATTCCCCACACTCATGCTCGCTATCGCAAACATGGATCCATACGACCAGTTCTCGGCCCACTCAAGGGCCACTGGCTCTTATCCCCACGCCATCAATGGCAACAATGGCATCTTTGTCAACGCCGGCATGGTCTCCTCCGACGACATCTCAGAGATGCCGCGCATCCAGAAGCGTCCTAGACGTACCCATGCTCGTCGTTCTTGCCAAATGTGCCAACAGCGCAAAGCAAGATGCGAACTGCCCGATCTCGAGGTCCCCTCCGGTCCACTGCCTCTTCCCGATCATCAAGCCTGTCATCGCTGTAAGACCCTTCAGATCTCATGCATCGTTGACGATGCCAACAAGAAGAAGGGCAAGAAATCAGCTGATGCCTCCAGCAGCAGCAAAGCAGCTCCAGCCAAGAGAAGAGATTCTGCTCCTAACGTTGGTGGCAGACAGCAAGGCATGCGCAAGTCGTCCACCAACGCTTCGCTTTCTTCCTCTTTCGGTGACAGGATGAGCATTGGTAGCAACGCTAGCAGTAGTACCCCAAGCCTCGTCCTACCTTCTGGTGTAACTTTTGCTGATGCGGACTCCGACGCAGACAATCTCAAGTACGCTGGCGGTCGCGTGCTTGCAGATCAGATCGTATACCCTGCCGAAGCACGTCTTGTCTCGAGGACACCCGAGTCGTCCTCTGACGCAGGTACACCACCGCCATCTGCTGCCACGAACGACCAGGCTAGTGCCGTTTCAGGTCGTGCAGGCTCCACAGATACTTACATCAAGACACAAGATCGATGTCCAAACGATACCGCTAACATCGATACTTGGGAGCGTTTCTCAACACGAAGTCGACCCCTTACTCTACTCACAGAGCTCGTCCCACGACAGGCTGGTTTTGCTTCCAAGGTGTTCCGTCTCGTATCGGCACGTGCTACCATCGAGACTGACATCACTGAGCTTGTCTCCAATGAAAAGTCCAAGATGCTCAGTGACTGGTGTGAGGAGAATCTCACCTTGTGGCTACCTCATGTATCGAACGCGCATCAAATCCGCCAAGAGGCTCTGCAGGGCAAGCAAACGCTTTCAACACAGCTGCTCGAGCAGGTCCTTTACTTGATCGCGTTGCAGCACATCCGCGATCCTAAGGATGACGTTGTCCGTTTCTCTGTAGCGAGGTTCGTCATCCGTGATCTTGGTCGTGTCATGATGACCTCTCCACGTTCTACCAAAGCTGTCGAGGCATTGGAATTGCTCGCCCTCTTCCCTGTCGACGTTTCGGTCATCCCAGGCCCATCTCGCAATCGTATCCGCACGGACTCGCTGATCAGTACAGCAGAACGTTTCGCTCGTTCCGTACGTCTCGATCGCGTCGCACTCACTGCTGCTGCTCCCTACTCTTTCTTCTCGTCTACCAACCAACTCGATGACTTTGAGACCAAACGCACTGCTATGGAATGGGCAAGTGTCAAGACTTGGCACAATTGTTTCACCATGGGTGACGACGAGCTATACGAGAGCATCGACGAGCGATTCTTTTCTGACGAGTGGAGCCGATCTCTGATGTTACTTTCGGACCAACCTCCTCCGATAAATCTAAGCCCTGAGGCCGCGGAGGCGAGGCTATCGGGAGCAGAACTTGCAATTGGTACAGAATACCACATGTTTGCCGAGCATCGTTGGTCGCGAAGGCGCAGGATCGGCAGCACAGGTCTGGCAATGCGATGCTTGGCGATGAGGCAGTTGCTGGTTGCATTCAATGCTATCCGCAATTCGCCGATCCATGTTCCTGAATCGGAACGTTTGGCGAATGTTTCTCAGATCCTGGACGAATACAAACGACAAATCAATGCGGTTGACGAGGAATTCCGCGGTCACCTTATCAACGGTCCTGATGGATGTCAGGTCCTTGCTACGTGGTTGACACTCGAAAGCACGGCGGGTTATCTCCTTGTTCTTGGTGCTGGCATTCTTCGCGGACTCGGCATCGACAAGAAGGAAAGTGTTCCAGCCCACGAACTTGCGCTCCTCATCCGCGGCGAAAACGCATCTCCATCCATGCGCGCCTTTTTGACTCGATTCGGCGAACACCGAATCTTGGCCGCCGAAAAAGTGCTTGTCAACGTTTCCCTCCTGTGCTCTGAAGCCCGCTCCGGTCGCATTGCGCCTTCTGGAGACTGGACCCGAGACTTTGTCCAAGCCGCCCATTCGCCGACTCCCAAGAAAAAGCGATGGATGGTGGAAGGCCAGTCTCGGACCGTACTCCCTATGATGAATGTCTGCGGCTACGCGCTGGAAGCTGCCTTCAACGCAATGGAGATGCACGCGACCATGTTCAAGCTCTGGAAGACCCCTCCCAAGAGATCTGAAAGCTGGCAAGCCGTGTTCAGCAACGTGATTGCAGCCATGTTGAGCTTAGATCCTAAGGGAAGTGTTCAGAATGGAAGTATTCCTGCTACCTGTGCTTACATTCTACAGGGTATGCTCAAGGTGATTGTAACCTGGACCGACTGTAGTAGGCAGAAGGAGAGTCAGCAGAGGACTAGTGCCAACACTCCTGGTCGAACTGCTGGGGAGGAAGCAGTATTTGGTGCAGGTAGAATGAATGGTGTGACGGATATAGCAAGGTACGAGGCATTGCTACAGAACGATCTTGAGGCTGTACAAAGCTACACACAGCAACAGCCTCAAGCTTTCGGCGCCGACAGTGCTGGTGCTGGTGCTGATGGTGATGGTGGAAAAGGAACGAGAAGCTACAGTATAACAGCTAGCATGTTTGAAGCCAACCTACCTCAACAGCAAGGATACAGCGATGTTCGCGCAAGCTCATATCCAAGCTCTGTGAGCGAGATTCGCTCCCAGGCTTATCAACCTGACAGAATCGAATCGCTTGCTGCTGCCATTCCTCCACCAACAAACTCTTTCACTCCTCCACACCTGCAAGGTGCGGGGGGAGGAGGATTCTTCGCCCAGCTTCCATCTTCAGCCCTACCACTTGACGCTACTTCGTATTCTGGCAGTTCAAATTCTTCCACACACTCGCATACCCCACCATACAACGATTTTGCCAATGGAATTCAGCAACAACCTCCTCAACCCTCTGCTAACCCCACACTAGCAGCAACGGGAATGGGAGGCGGAGGAATGAACGGAACCGCCACCACATCTCCACAAGCAGTAAGGGCTGGAAATGCACCAGCAATGGACAGTTTAGATTTCATCCTAAACGACGTTCTCGGTTCTTCCGAATGGAGTGGCATACTTCAAGACATTTGGAGAACCGACATCTAATACCATCAGCCTCTCTCTCTCTCATACATACACATATTTTCGACTTTTTACCTTGTCTTGCATTTTTGTCTTTGTATCTGTTCTATGATGTATCACTACCGAATTTGAACTTCTATTCGCATCAAACCTTCACCATCCAAGTTCGAGCAGAGTAAAGCAGTGTTTAACAGTCCGGAACAGCCACTGGTACCCTCACCGCCGTTGCCAAGCCTCCTAGACTCGTCTCCTTGTAACTCGTATGCATATCTCTCGCTGTCTCCCTCATCGCCGTAATCGCATCATCCAGTTTCACACTATGAGTTCCATCCCCTGCCAACGCCAACTGTGCTGCGGTCACCGCCTTTACCGCTCCTAAAGCATTTCTCTCAATACACGGAATCTGCACCTGCCCATTCAGTGGATCACAAGTCAACCCGAGATTATGCTCTATCCCGATCACACTAGCTTGCAGTACCTTTTCCACACTTCCCCCCAACACGGCTACAAATCCAGCAGCTGCCATAGCCGTCGCCACCCCCACTTCAGCCATACAACCCCCCTCAGCAGCAGAAAGAGTCGCTCCACGCTTGAACAACATCCCAATAGCCGATGCTGTAAGGAGGAAGTTCTGCAGATCGCGGAGAGGCGCATCGTCGAACAGGAATTCGAAACAGTATTTCAGAACCGAGGGTAGAACTCCAGCTGCTCCGTTGGTTGGCGCTGTGACGATACGTCCTCCGGAAGCGTTCTGTTCGTTGGTTGCAATGGCGTAGCAGGTGAGGTAGTCGATGGCTGGGAAGTTGGTTCGTCGGGGTGGAGAAGGTGGGAGTGGATGGTTGAAGTTACCGATGATTCGAGTTGGTGTGGAAAGTTGACCGACTAAATCTAACGTAGCAGAAGAGTTCGAACCAGGAGGGAGAGAGTCAATCCCAGGACCTTCTTTTCCCACTCCCCACGCCGACGCAGCCGCACCACCTCCACCAGAAGGAGAAGGGAGGGAAGCACCTCGATACAGCCCTCTCAACAACCTTGCATATAACTTGGGCGCTCTTCTCTTGACCCCCAAAGGTCCAGGTAGTTTCTCCTCCCTACTCTCGACACCAGCTCGAATACATTCGTCCATAGTAGTCCAGATTTTGACCAGTTTGGAATGGACCACTTCGGGAGGGTTCCAGGTAAGTTCGTTCTCGTAGACCACTTGAGCGATGGTGAGGTTGTGCGTTTTACACTGTCGAAGGAGGGATGCGGCGTTGTGGAAGGGAAACGGTGGACCGGTGGATGGGCGGGAGGTGAGTTTCTCGGGTGTGTGGTCTGAGTTGGGTTGGGGTAGTGAAGTTGAGGAAGAGGGTGCTTCGACTTGTGGGAGAAGGTTAGGGATGGAAGGGGTTGAGCCGGCTCGTCTACCGTCAGAAGCTTCTGAACGACGGATCTGTTTGTAGAAGACGTTCTCACCCCAATCGATTGGATGTGCTGTCAATTCTAGCGTCTCGTCGTGAAGCGCGTGTGGTGAGGCGTCTCCTTCTTCGGTTTCACGTTGCGCGTTGGAAGCCGTTGTGGAGTCTGAAGAGGACTTCGATGATGATGACGATGATGATGGCGTAGCCAGTGCGCCGTTGACCACGAAACCACCGCCGACGGAATAATAATCATTGGTAGCCAGCATCTCTCCCTCGGCATCAAAAACACTCATCCTAATCCCGTTACTATGATGTGGCAACACTTGACCAAACATCCACTTCAAGTCCCTCTCATAATCGAACTCCACCACTTTGCCCTCCGTCACAACCTCCTTTCCCTTCCCACCCAATGTCTTGTGCAGGTTCTTACCCAGATGCAACTTCCCTGCCTTCTTGATATCCTCAAACCTCACTGGCACACTTGGCGGATCGACCGTCTCACAATCGTCTCCCTCCAATCCACCTAGTAGCGCTTGAGGTGTCATATGACCTGCACCGGTCAGAGCTAGCGAGCCGTAAAGATTGATTTTGATCGTATGTACGCGGTCGAGTAAACCCATATCAGCTAGATCAGAGACGAAGATAACTCCTGCTCGCATAGGACCGACTGTATGGGATGAGGAAGGACCAATGCCGACGGAGAAGAGATCAAAGGTGGAGATGACGGCATGCTCCGTTTCGTTCGCTTCGGTTGGTGTAGATACTTCGGCGGAGGTGGTGAGTGAAGAAGAGGAGAGGCTTCGGCTACTGTGAATGCCTCGTTGGCGAATGCAAGTGGTGAGTAGCGCCGATTCCGCATGTGAGACTGATGGTCTTGTTGATGCATCGATGCTTCGTAAACTTGCCAAGGTGCGCTGTTGTCCTGATGCTCTAGGTGCTAAACGAGCAGTGCTTCGCAGCAACAACAACGCCGAGTGCCTTGGAGACACCATCTTTGATCTCGACTTTCAAACCGTGAATCCTCGAGCGCGATTTGGCCCTCTTGCTGGGCAAAAGGTTGGACGATGATGGTGGTCAGAAGCAAAGTTCGTCTTTGATGAAATGAGTGGGTCGATCTATGTGGATATGAGGCCTGAGCTAGAATCACGAAATGAGCATTGGAATCGTCGGAAGCTGCAGCGCCGGCATACCATCATCGAGATAAGCCTTTTGTGACAGCTGCATTTCCAAAAACCAAAAAAAAAGTGAGGCGCCTCAACCAGAGTCTCGGAAAAGCCGAAAAGCGAAACCCTTCACGTCCGCCGAAGAACAACACTTTTATTATTTTTATTTATTATTTTCAATTTTTTTGTTCGCCCCTCTCTGCACTGTCACATGGCAACTGCCTCTTATAGTAAGTCACCAAGTCACATACAAACAATATCAGCCCGATGAAGAAGCCGCTTCATCATCCGCAGTACAACGAAAACAGCAATGCAGACGAAACAGTATAAAATTGCAATCAAGTCGGTCCAGTAGACCTCCTCGAACTCGTCGCAGAAGCTCTAGGACTGAAACTAAGCACAACATGACAAGTAGGACAAAACGCCTGTGCAGTCAACCACGACACCAAACATACATCATGCAGTTCATGTCCACAATCCAATCGACAAAACTCGAACTTTCTTGCCTCACCACCCTCCTGCTGCTGTCCAGCTTTAGCACGAGTCATCTCGAAACAAATCGCGCAATAAACATCGTCATACGACTTCCACTGATAATCACCCGCCTCTTTTGCTGCTCTTGGCCTCTCTACCGAGGTATAAGGATCTTTTCCTTCCTCGAGTTGTACTCCCCATCGTCTGCGTACGAATTCGAGGCATTCAACCGAGCTTCGCGCTCGAGACCAGATCTGGGTTAGAGATGCTAGTTCCGATCGCAGGCTGAGAAGTGACAGCACGGGTGGAAGAGATGTCGGTGAGAGTGTAGGAAGGCGAAGAGTGATGATGGCATAGATGAGCGTGCCGATGACTTTGTCGAATAAAGAGGTGGCGGTTTCAGAGATCCACTTGGTTGAGACTAGCACTGACTGGCCTCGCATTCGCGGTGCACGACGACGACGAGAGGCGGAGAGAGGAAGGGGATCGTCGGTGGGAACAGGAACCATCTCGTTCTCGGGAAGGCGGAGTGGTGCGATGGGTCGAGCTACAGAGGTGGATCGAAGCACCTCACTGTCTGGCGCTCCGACTCGACGATACACTTGCTGAGGGACGACGTCGGCGGTCGAAGCAGGAGCAGCTGAGGTAGTTTGAATGGTATCGACGCCTGTGGTGGTTGCAGTGTCTTGAGCGGATGGTGCATGCTGCTGCTGTTGCTGTTGTGCTTGCCTGTCATTACCGTTGTCATTTACTGAAGCATTTGCAGACGCAGTTGCATTCACAGAAGGCATCATTGGTCTACGTCCCCTCGCATACCTTGCTGTAGCGGTGCTCGTCACTGGCTCCGTCAATGCCGCCTTGACTGATCTCGGCAGCGGTAGCAACTCAACCAGCGGCGGCAAATGCGAGGGTGAAGGCAGCTTCATCTGCATGGGCACAATTCTTGATATCAACTCCGCATCCACTTTCGGCAAAATACTGAGCAGATGCACCACCGTCGACGCCGCTTCGAGCAATACGAACAGCGACAGCGGTAGCAGCCCATCAGCCTTCAAGTTTGACTTGAACGACCCTTCACCGTCCTGCTGCTGTTGCTGTAGCGACTCAAAGCCAAGCTTGATCCTCCAACCATGACACAGGGATCGGACGGTGGATACTGTTCCTGGCTGTCCCGCTAGGATGGCGAGCATGCTGAGTACGCCGAGGTAGATGAGCGGTAGCGTGACAGAGTAAAAGCGAGACTTTGCACCCAATAGCGAGTTCTTGACTACGCCATCCTCCACCGCCATACCTCCAAGTCGGATCGCCCAAAGCAGGTGCAGTGGAAGCAGAGCTGGCAATACATGCTCGTCCACAATCAAGCCCCAGCTGAGTTTAGGAAAGCGAAAGAGTGAACCAGGTGGAGGTTGGCCTTGTTGAGCCGTCGTTGAGTCGCTCTGTTGACCCTTCGACGTTGGAGGGGCCGAGGACGGTCCTGCAGGTTTGCTCTTTGAGGCAGTATTGCCTTTCGAACTGGCTTTGTGCTTCTTTGGCAATGCTGACGAGACCGAAGCCAAAAGCTCTGAAGCAGGTGGTGGAGCGGCTACGACGAACCCATCGATGATGCTGACACCTGACCAGGCTTCTTTTGCTGGTTGACTGACGCTGATGATTGCTTCTGACGGTTCAGAGGAAGATGTGAGTTGGCTAGTGTTGTATGGGCTGAGAAGCACGAGTAGGAGGAGAAGGCAGAGTCGAGGTCGGTAGACACTCTTACGAAACTGATCCAGACTGGACGAGCTGAGAGATAGAGACGGAAGCATGTTTGGCGATTCACATGGCAGGTCCCAGGGAAGTGCGATATGGCCGAGCGAGCAAGCGTTGATTTCGATGAAGTCGGAAGTCAAAGGCAGGGACGAGCGATGACGGTGGTTGATAGTGTAGAGTCAGTTAACGTAGAAGCGAAAAAGGCTAATGAAAGCGAAGTTGAGTGGAGGTCTTTCAGCCTTTTCTTTTTCATGTGATGAGAGTTGTGCGTGCTGAACTGCTCAGTAACTTATGTGTGAGAGTGAATCGCTGCATGGACCCTCTCGCCAAAAAAAATAATAATGTCCGCAATTTAGGTGAGGCTGACACCGAAATCAAATGCGCGATTCTGTTCATTCTTCTCGACCATCTGCATCGACACTAAGCTGCGTTCTTCCAGCTACATCTCGCCGTACACCTCTCAAAGGCCAACGTGAGTGGCAAGATATGACCGGGCGAGGTCCACCGCCGCCTCCGCCGCCCGGTCCACCACCGGGACCACCACCGGGGCCACCTCCTCCTGCACCACCACACCTCGCACAACCACCGCCCCCACCGCCTCCGCCTACATTAGAGGATACATCGAGCGCTGCTTCTGGAGAAGCTCAAAATGGACATACTAATCCAGCAGACAATGCTGCAACTCCAACTAATCGCACTCACGGCTCTACCACTGAAAAGCCTGCAAACAGCAACGCGGCAGATGACAAGCGAGCCTTCGCTCTGGAACGCACTTCTCTCTTACAGCAGCTTGAAATCGATCGAATCCTGAGCGCGTTCCGTCTGAATCCATACGACGTTCTCGAAGTGCCATTGGAAGCAGACGACAAAGAGATCAACAAGATCTTCCGCAAAAAGTCGCTCTTGATTCATCCGGATAAGGTCAAGCATGGTAAGCACCTAATTCTAATCGCCCCGGATCCAACAACCCACATCCCGAGCTTGTCGAGCTCCCACTAATTCATTATTTTGTTATCTCTTCCACGTCGAACTGGTCACCCGCAGAAAGAGCTGTCGAAGCGTTCGACCTACTCAAGAAAGCCTCCTCTCACCTTCTCGACGAAGAAAAACGCAAAACACTCGACGAAACCGTCATGGATGCTCGACTCATGGTTCTCAAAGAACTCAATTTGCCCTTCGCCACAGCATACGACGATCCAAGGCTAGCGAATCTCAGTCCGTGTTGGGAAGAGCGGGTACGAACAGCTACAAAGGAGCTCATGGTGGATGATGAGTTGAGGAGAAGGAAAGCGATTCGAATCCAACATCAGGCAGAAGGTGAGGCACAGAGGAAGAAAGAACAAGCGGTTGAGGAAAGGAAAAGGAAAGCGGAACATGATGCGGCTTGGGAACAAACCAGAGATCATCGTGTAGCTGATTGGAGAGCTTTTCAGAAGGGAGGCAAGAAAAAGAAAAAGAATGATAATGTTCTGGGTTGATGGAGGTCACAATGCATTATGGTACTGTATTCTGATGATGATGCTTCTAAGGCTGAGTTGAGTTGCGATGTGGATTGTTCTGCGATGCACCGATGCTTCGGATTGAGAAGATATTGAAAGAGGGCTCGTGACTTCTGTGTCTGTGGAAGAAGTCGCCGAGGGTTCCTGATTTGAGTTGAGCGCCGGTTCGATGGGAATTTTTATTTTTGGTACACAGCAACCTCCACACCTATGACAGCGGCTCACAGCCTCATCCTTTGTGCTTTTCACTCATTATGCACGATGCACATATCTCGCTTCTGTCTGTTGTCAGTGATTTCTTACCATGTGAGATAGCTCGAATTCACCCTTTACTAACTTTCCTCCTCGTCACATTTCCCTTCACATCCACCACCATCACCACCTCTCAGTCCGCCACGAAGTGTCGCCACGATGCCCCAAGTCACTCTCATAAACGACACGGAAGTGCCACTCCACATTTGCCTCAAGCAAGTCTCGCCTCTACACTATGCCAATTCCGTCCCGCCCAACGGCGGCCGTGCCACCATGCACACAGGAAAAGTATGGTTCACCATCCAAGCACGTATAGATCGTGGCGACAACTCCTACGACAAGTTCCAAACTTTCGCACCTATCGCAGCCATCACCATTGGTGCGCTCTCGCTCGGTGCAGGCGCAATCTACTTTGCAGGAGCGAGTGCAGCTGCAGGTGGAACGGTTGCAGCCGTCTCTGCTGTCGGAGCACGTATCTCCGCTGTAGTTGCCTCTCATACCCCGACCGTTAAAAGGTTGATGAAGTACGCATCCAAGGGACAAACCGTTGCCAAGATTGGTCAGGTGGTAGGCATCGGAGGCGGTGCATTGGCCGGTGCAAAGGGTGCGAATGGAAAGCCGAAACCAGTCGATCAGCAGTTGAAAGATAAAGCTGCTCAAGCGTCCAAATCAGCTCTACAGAAATTGTTGCAGGGGAGTGTGGTAAGCTCGGCAGGTTGGTACATTGACAGAGACAGAACGATTAGGATTACTGGCGGTCCCAGGGCCAGTGTTACCAGCGATGGACTGTTGGTGATTGAAACGGATACTACGGTGCCATTTACGCTGGTGGATGAGACAGGGAAGACGGTTGCAGTGGGGAATCAGGATGGAGCCGAACCTGTACCGGCTAGTGCACAGCTAGATGATGATATAGATGACACCGAGGATGCTGCTAAGCTCAACCCCAGGCCGGGACAGGCTGTTTCGATGGGTATCGGATCTGCAACGGCGGCAGCTGCGGGAGTAGGAGCTGCACCGGTGTTACAGGCAGAGGGTAGACAGCAGGAGAAGAAGAAAGATGGGTTCTGGATGCGAACACTTAAAGGTGATGATGGGTTCTAAAATCTGCTCACCGAACGTTCAAGTTGTTCGACAGTAAAGGCTTGTTCACAGAAGCAATTGCATTCGCTGATACCCATTTCAGAATGATACACAGAACCAAGTTTGAACAACAGAGGATGATACGATACGTCTGCCTGACTGCTTAAAAGAGCTTTCTCAACTCCACCTCAGCTTTCGTGAATCTAGCCAAAGCATCAGCCAACATATACTTACACCTCTCGTCCTTCGTCAACACTAGCTCCAACCTCTGATAAGACTTAGAACCGTCCTTCAACCATCCTCCATGCCCCGACTCCTCTGCTTCCTTTGCAGCCAACTTCGCACTGTACTTCTCCAACTCTTCATCCGAAGCGATTCCGAACTTGCTCCTTGCTTCTTGCGCCTTCTTTGCGTACTCCGGGGTAAGCTCTGTATTTGCAAGACCTTCCACGATGGGGGCACCTAGAGTCTGGTGATCCAATCCGCATAGCTGTACAGCTTCTTCAAAGTCGAGAAACGATGCAGCCATTACTTGAGTCTTTATCTCTGTGTGATCCTGCCTCAATCGCAACAAGCATCTTTGTAAAGGAATAATAGCCTCGTTCACTGATCTGGCTCCTGCGTCCAACGCTACCTGGCGATCGTGCTCGCTGGGATCATCCACAGCAAAGAAATGCGCAGCGAGAGCGTTGATATAAGGAGCGGTATAGAGAGCACGTGAGGCTTGTGCTGCTGCCAGACCCTGTTCGACGGAGAAGATGGTTGTAGCTAGGACTTGAATCTTACCTTCGCTCAAGGGTCCACCGAGGTCGAATTCGTCCAGTTGACCACCGGAAGAGAGGTATCGCATCGCCTGTAACCCAGGGATGGTAGTAGGAATCTTGATACATACTCTAGCACTTTCAACTGCACCTTCAGAAATAAGGTTGTAAAGCGCTACAAATCGACGGGCATGCTTCACAGTCGCTTGAACATTGTACGCCTGCGAAGTGGCTGTTTGAGCATGAAGGTTGCCGTTGGTGAGCAAATTTGGGAGCATTTCAAGACCAAAGTGAACCGTAAGGATGTCAGAGGCTAGCTGTTGTAGTCTCTCTTCTGCACTTTCATTGCCGGAGAGACCATGTGAGCCAACGGAGAGTCTCTTAAACATGGCTTCGTCGAGTTGCTCTCCATTCCAAGTGCCAGATTGAAGCTGCTTGGCGGAGGAAAGACATCTTTGAAGCAGCTTCTGAGCTTTGCTCGGATCAGAAGCGAGCAGACCTGCATAGGCGGATGAAACAATGATCTGGTTCGAAGTCATGTCGTTGAAGAGTGACTTGAATTCGCTCAAGATTTGCTCTTGAGCAGCAGAGGTTGAAGTAGTTGTCATAGAGGCAAGCTCGAGCATGCGACGGTGAGCAAGATTGTTCTGGACGGCAATTGAGGCGACATTGTTGTCGATGTCGATGGTTGTGTGTCGTGCGATCTCCGCGAGGAGCGAGTTGGAAAGATGGACTGGCTCGCAGGGTTGAGTGATGGTCATGATGTGCGATGCAATAGGAAGATGACTTGCAGCACTCGGGAAGAAGGAATTGGCGAGCAGCTCTTATAAGGTCGAGATCATCGAAGCAATGATGGCGGATCGAGCATCCATACAAGGGCTGCGGAGAAGAAGCGCATGGCTTTGGAGTCCGACCGACAACGTGTAGGATGGGGTGGGGGAGGCAGCATTGTTTCAGGGTCCGAGGATGAGGAGAACAGCAAACAAAAAGTTGGACGTTGAGCCTTCAACGGTCAATTGAATGACCGAACGCCGCACGTTGGAATTCACAAGATGTCAGACCGGAATGGTCTGCACAAAAGCAGAATTTTTTTCTCTGACCTTCAAAGTAGGTAAGCGGAGGCCAAGTTGCTTGCCCGCAACACAGGATACTACGACGCTGTTTTCCTGTATCTTCCTTTGTCCGACCCATCAAAGGTTCGAATTGACTGACATGTCTTGACAGCAGCTGTAGCATGCCCCTGCAATATAGGTAGGTCTCCATCGCGAGAAGCTTCTCACCGACCAATCGAGGAAGACGGTGGTGGATGATGCAGCGACAAATGCGAGCGTTCAGATTGGTCAGAATTTCAGTTGAGTGACGATCAGAAGGCTAGCGATTACACGTCCATGGATTTGAAATCACAAAATGACGCAGGAGGAACGCAGATAATAATCACGAATGCCGTACAGTGCACGCACAGACTTTTGGTAACAAGCACGTTTGGCTCGGTTGCAGCTCATGTGGAGGAAAAGCGAACAACATCAGACTCATCTTCACCTTAGCTTTGACCTTGCGCTGACTGAGCCTTTATGGTAACGCAATCGGAAGAGCCGAGATTGAGCATAAACGTGGATGCAAAACCGTATTGAGCAATGTGTGGTGAGCGATTATGAGCAGAAAAAGGTTGAGGGGACTCAATGGATTGCTTAGTGACAGAGTTAGATGTGATGCTCTCGCGATCGAGGCACACACTCGCGATTACACGATCTGCGTCTAACTGATTGCCGTCTCAACCTCCAGCTGATCCCACTAAAGCCCCATCATCTCCATAAATCTCTCTCCTTTCCTTCAATCCTTTCTCTTGATAATACAACGATCCTAGAACTCGAGACTCGTCCGACGATACGCTTCCACCTATCGTCTTGCTTCCATCAACTGAACCTCTCATCACCGTTGCGTTTATGCATCTGCTTCGACAACACACTCTGTTGATTCGAACAGCCCGCGTCTCTCTTCCACGACTCTTCACACCTCTCGCTACCACCAGCGCCGCTTCCCACAACTTTTTCCATACCTCGACCATCAAGATGTCTGAACAACGAGTCCGAGTCGGCAGCGCCAAAGATGTCGCACAAGGCAAAATGAAGGAATTCACTTTTGCCGGTGAAGGTGACGATGCCGTCAAAGTGCTTATCTCCAACGTCAAAGGCCAGCTTCACGCTACCTCGTCCAAGTGCACTCACTACGGTGCTCCCCTCGCCAACGGCGTTCTCACCGGTGATGGTCGAATCATCTGCCCTTGGCACGGTGCTTGCTTCCATGCCAAGAACGGTGAAATCGAAGACGCTCCCGCTCTCGACAGTATTCTCAGCCTCAAGCTCGAGGTAGAAGGCGATGATCTTTACGTCACCGCTGATGCTGAGAAGCTCAAAGGAAAGCCTGGTGTCGCTCCCAGCTGCAAAGGCGGTGCTAGCAGCGTTAGCAAGGGTAAAGGCGTTGTTATTGTCGGTGGTGGTGCGGGTGCCATCAATTGTGTCGAAGAGCTTCGCAAGAGTGGGTTCCAGGGTGCCATCACCATTGTTTCGAACGAACAGGCTATCATTGACCGCACCAAGCTCAGCAAGGCCCTGATCGCTGATGCTGATAAGGTCACCTGGCGTAGCAAGTCGCACCTCAACAACGTCCTGGGTGTTGAGCTCGAGAACTCGACTGTTACCAAGGTGGATGCCGAGGGCAAGACGGTGACCTTGGAGAACGGAAACACAATCGAGTATGAAAAGTTGGTGCTTGCCACTGGTGGTACACCTAAGCGTATTCCTATCCCTGGATCCGACTTCAAGAATGTCCTTGTCTTGCGACAGATCAGTGACACCAAGGCTATCAACGAGGCTGTTGGTAACGAGGAAGGGGACGAGTCCAAGAAGAGTAAGAATGTTGTCGTGATCGGCTCGAGCTTTATCGGTATGGAAGCAGCTATCGCCCTGTCCAAGCGCGCCAACGTTTCTGTTGTGGGAATGGAAAAGGTCCCCTTCGAGCGCGTGCTTGGTGAAGAGGTCGGTGAAGGCCTTATGAAGGCTCAACTCAAGAACGGACTTCAATTCCACATGCAAGCTGGCGTCGAACGCATCGATGGCGAAAAGTCCTCCGGTCCCAAAGCCGTCGTCATCAAGAACCAGGATGGCAAAGAGCAATCCATCCCCGCCGACGTTGTCATCCTCGGTGTTGGTGTTGCTCCCGCTACCAGCTTCCTCAAAGATTCCGGCTTCAAACTCGAAAAGGACGGCGGTATCGCTGTCGACTCCAAACTTCGAGTCCAAGGTCACACCGACATCTTTGCCATCGGTGACATTGCCGCTGCTCCTACCCGCGCCTCGGACCACAGCAGAATCGAACACTGGAACGTCGCTTCTAACCAAGGTCGTGCTGTTGCCAAGACTCTCGCTGGCACCGAAACGGATTATGATAAGGTTGCCATCTTCTGGTCTGCACTCGGATCACAGCTCAGATACTGCGGTAGTGGCGGACCTCAGTTCGACAATGTCTACGTGGATGGTAAGCCAGAGGAGCTCAAGTTTGCTGCTTACTATGCCAAAGGGGATGAGGTGGTGGCAGTGGCTACGATGGGTGTCGATCCTTTGATGGTTCAGTGCAGTGAGTTGATTAGGATTAGGGCTATGCCAAAGTTGTCTGAGATTAAGAGTGGAAAGAACCCGTTGGAGTTGGATCTTTCTTCCATCTCGGCCAAGATCTAGACGCAGGACAAGCACAAACGATGGTAGTAGAAAGATATTTGCTTGTTGCGATGTATCGAAGATGTTTCCGCTTACTTGATTGATGTGTGATCTGTGACTGTCGGAAGCGTTGCTTTGAGGTACACGAGCCAAGTGGTATGTGATTGTGCTTGAGATTGAGATTGAGTCGAACGAAAGCTAAGATTGTGGATCTGGTTGTTACTTCGCTCACAGCTGCTCCCGAGACAGCGGCACTCAACATGATCACCTCTGTTCACAACAGCATCTAGCATGTGTTTACCAGCAACCAGCAGGGGCCGAGCAAACATCATCTGTATGTTAAACATCAGCAGCTAGCGTACTGCAAGCAACCGTCATAACATCACGCTGCCATTCTCCTGTCACACGTGTACAGTGTACATACTCCGCCATTCTGTCATTCCACGGCATCGGCACCGTATCGCGCTGTAACACATCACTACTGTACCTTGGCGGCGCAAAACACGGTCTTCAAGATGTCGCAATCGCACACAATCAGAATTTTTTTGAGCTTTTTCGAGGTTACCTCTCTGACAGCTCAGCGAACCGAGGTTAGGGATGAGCTTATCATCAGCCAATCGGTGGATGAGACAGCCTCGGTTAGATTTTCTTTTTCTTTTGAGGTAATTCCCCACACACAGCTTCTCGAGGGTGCTCCGTGGGATTTCCGTGAGAGAGAGTTGGAGGGTGGGAGCTCAGTCAGCCACCCCACTTTTTCGGCTTTCTCTCCTTTTTTCACGTTTTCTTCGTCGCAAGACTCCGCAATCGATTTCTATATATCCCCATCTCCTTTTTTCCACACCATCCCGTTACCACCATCCGCAACCACGATCAACAATGTCGTTCATTCGATCAGCAACCCCACTCATCTCCCCTGCCTCCACCTGGATGGCACGAAGAGCATTCACCACCACCTCCATCTCACGCCTTGCTTCGGAAGCAACTGCATCCAGCGGCCCCTGGTCTGACGCTCCCTCAACACCTGGTCTCAACCGTTATTTGGTTATTGCAGAAGATTGTTCGGATTCAGGAGCAAATGCTCGTCGATTCGAAGTTCGAGAACGACATCTCGAACAGGCTCAGAATGGAAAACGAGCGGGGAGGATCGAACTTGGTGGTGCCCTACTAAAAAAGGATTTCCCACTGATTGATCAGGAGACGGGTCCAGGCCCACACATGGGTGGTAGTGTGCTAGTGGTGTTGGGAGAGAGTGTGGAGGATGTGAGGGAGAGGGTGATGAAGGATGAATATGTGAAAGGGAATGTATGGGATGTTAGCAAGTTGAAGATCTGGCCATTCTTGCAGGCTCCGTTGAAGTCAGCACAACAACACCAGCAGGAGACAGAGGTGAAGGAAGAGAGGGGAGACAGGGCAGATGCTAATGCGACACTCGGGCAGTTGAGACAAGATTTGGCCGCTGGAAAGGGTCATAAGATGGTCACTTTGGGTGCCCTCAGAAGGATTCATCAGGGTGTGGGGCAGTATCAACACCACTATAACAACGGTAACAAGTGAAGCATATCAGCTTAAACGTTCATGCAACACGTCCGTCCGCTGCTGCTATCCCGTGTCGAAGCTTTCGCATTGCGATAAGCATTCGTTGGCAATCGTTGGCAACAACCAATCACATCAACTGCATCGCTTGGCTCGACGCAACTCCATCTCGTCACAGACGCGAGCAAAAACGATACCCCCCGAGATCCTGAACTTCCACTCTGGATCCAAAAAAGCGTGCTCTTTGTTTCGCACCTTCAGCGTTGTTTAACTGTATATCATTTGCGCAAATGCTATGAACTTCAACACAGTTTTATTCGTTGATGTTATCGAGGCTTGTCCTACACAGGTTTGGAGCTTGGTGTCCGTAATGGTTGTGGATATGATGGTCTCTGTTGCTGTCTTACTGTCAACAGGGTTTGTGTGGAGTTGTGTCTCGTCTGAGTCAAAAGTGTGACTTAATTCGCCGCTTTACTATTGTGCAGCATTCTCATCTCGAACATCTTCCCCTTTCCACTCTATCACTCGGAACAACTTCACTGCACAAACCTGTATCACTATTCGTAACAGCTGAATTCTATCAATGGTATTACCAACCCAATCTCCCACACTTGCAGTGAATATTAGGTAATGTGTGTGATCTTAGAGCTCAGGCATCCACCTGACCGCCTTTTCTTCATTCTTCGTATGTTCGACCAGTCTCCAGCCTAACTTCCCCTTTGTCTTGAAACTTTCAGCCCAACGTTCAGGAATGGGTTTGCGCTGAGTACACCAATAGAAGATATCCCAATCAGGTTCGTCCAACAACTAAATCCCCACAACACAATGCCACGCTTGTCAGTGATCTTCACATCTCGCAGTATCCGACTAGAATGTAGAGGGGAAGGGGTTGGAACTTACTCTATCAAATTCATCCAATTCTTCATCAGGTAGCTTCTTCAGCTCCTTCTTAGCGAAAGTACTCAACAGTAAATCCGTCTCAAGCGTTCCTCGTTTACGACACTGATAAACCAACCTGGCGATCTTGGTATCTCTCTCTTCACTCTCTCGACCAGGTACCCTCATTGGTGCATCTACTCCATCCAATCCTTGTCGGTCAGAAGCTAGGTTCAAACCTGCCCATTTGGATTCAGGTCCAGTTTCAGGTCCAGTGTTACCAGAGTTAAGATCGACAATGTCAGGCGAAAATGGCAATGGATAGGGATCGGAGAGTTGAGAATCGGGGACGGTGCCAGATGGTCCAGAGGCATTGGTGGTGGATTGAGACGGTCCGGTGGAACCTTGATCGGTGTGTTTTGGGTTGGGGACGTCGGGTTTGGAGAAACGAATCGCGGTGGTTGAAAGAGCAGCACGACGAGAGACGGCAGGGTTGACGACGATGGATCGTCGAGCGAGGGTTGTGAGCATGCGAGAAAATGACATCTTGGAAAGTCGAGCTGTATGTGGTCGAGGAGAAACAAAGATGTGTGTGTCGTGAACGATGTGGGTGAGGAAGTCAACTTCGTAGGGAATAAAGATTCTCGGTTTTCGGAAATCACCGGAAAGTGGAGATTTTGAGTTTTTCTCGACAGATGTGCGTCACAGACACGGTGCCTGATGATGAAAGCAGCAAGTGTTCACAGACCGTTACATAATGATTGCATTGAGTGGAAACCCAGAGATCCGTGTTCACGCCTTCTCATGAACGAGCCCGAACGATGAACGATGATCTTCGCCTGCCGCCGGTCAGGAACGCAACACCCCGCAGAGCGCACATTCCAATGAAGATCTTGACAGTGTGGGTTGTATACATTGCGGTACAGATTATGATTCACGAACACGCTTTTCTGCCTCCGTGTGGACACGGAAGTCGTAACCTGCTAGTGCTTGCAGGTCACACACACAACTCGTGTTCGTCACTCACGTACTAAACTCTTGTTCCGTCTTGGAACGGAGTACGTAGTTAAGACTCGCGGTTGCCATGAGCATGGGAGGTCTTGAGCAAGTCGAGAAAGGAACCTAGCATGAGCTCTGCCTCCGTTCCTCCACGGACTCGTCACAACTGCTCCTACGCGCTGAGCTGTCAAAGACGAAGTGAATGTACACAGCCAGACATCGCAGCGGACAAAAGAGGTGTATAGCCATTCTCCAACGCTCCCGATTAGAACTTGTGACAGTTTCTATACAATCAAACGTCAAGCGGTCAGGAACGCAACACCCGACATGCGCACATGTAATGAAGATCTGTACAGTGTTACTGTATAAAAATGCATTGCGAGACAGACTATGATTACATGCAAACGAATGAATAAAATGCGTGAAATGAAGCGTTGCAGATGAGGCTGCAGTGAACATTTGGTATATGCAAAGTGATGCAGCAAACTACCTATTATTGCTGCTCAATAGTGCGAGCGAGCAGGCAGCTTCTTTTGGGGAGAGGGTTCGTCTTCAACGACCACCACGCACAGACGAATCCGATGAAGTGCTTGAAAGAGATTCGTGGTGTGGCGTGTGTGCCTGCGTCGAACCTTCGAGGCTGGTTCGTGCGGTCTCGGCTGGCTTGATGCCCTTGCCATTATCAGAGGTCTGGCTGTGGACTCGAGTAGCCTCGCCCTTTTCGAGATCGTCATCGTCGCTAGGAACCTTGGCAGCCTGACCTTTAGAAGAGGCCTGCATCTTTTCCAGCATCTGCTTGGCTTCCTTGGCGTACTTGCACTTCTCACGGATACCAGCTCCGTACTTGTAGAAGATGAAGGGGAAAGGCATGCAGATCAAAGCAAGCAACCCTGCGATCGCTGGACCCCAATGGATGCCGTTCTTTCCTCCAATCTCATACATGTTTTTCGTGAACAGTGGGAATGCGAAACCAAATAGCGAACGAATGACGCTGTTGGACGCCAAGACGGAAGCTGCGTAGATCAAGTATGCATCGGTGAGGTAACTCATGGTTGATAGGAAGATGAGAACCATGCCGAGACCAAAGGGACCACCACCGATAATAGGCACGATCCAGTGAATGTTGGGGCTGTCGGTAGCAGCGAAGATGGCGAGACCGACAACAATAGAGACAGCACCGATCATGGCAGGAGGCAAACGGGTCTCGGGAGGAGCGATACCGCCGTGCTTGTCAGCGATACGACCGTACCTACCATTCTCGTAAAAGATGATGTAAGCAAGGGCGAGGAGCATGCCGACCAAGACACCGAGGAAAGCAAGACCACCGATGCCTGGGCTCCAACCTCGGCCTTGCTGGAAGACGATGGGGAAGGCGCCGAAGAGCGAGTAAAGCACACCGTAAATAATGGCAATGTAGATGGAAAGGAGAGTGACGATGGGCTCGTAGATGAGAAGGAGCCAAGGACGGCTAAGAGCCACCTTGAACTGGGTCTTGAGTCTGGTATCGCGTCCCTTGTCAAGCTTGCAGATATAGTAGTGACCGGTGACCTCGGCGAGCTTCTGTGCACGCCATCGCAGAAGAACAGGGGCGTATGTCTCGGGCATGGTGATGGTGCCGACAATGGTGATGATGGCAGCAAAGATGGTGAGGAAGCCAATGACCCACTTCCAACCAGCACTTTCGCCGAGAAAACCACCGGTGATAGGGCCAAGAGCAGGACCAAGGAAAGGAGCACTGGCGAAGATAGCCATAGCGAGACCACGTTGCTTAGCGTTGAACATGTCGGCAAGGGTACCACCGGTGTTTACGAGTGGACTTGAGCCAAAGAAACCAGCGAGGAAGCGGAAGACAATGAGGGAAGCCATGTTGGGCGACGCAATGGAGACACCCTGCCAGAGGGTGAAGATGAAGTAGGTGTAGATGAAGAGCTTGCGACGGCCGATAACTTCTGAGAATGGAGCCCAGAAGAGGGGACCGAAGGCGAATCCCAAAACGAATAGTGAGATACCGAGGGTGAGGATAATCTGCTTAGTTGGGTGGAACTCGGCTTGTAATGAGTCGACAGCACCAGAGTAAGCAGAAGATGCGAGGGCTACGGAGAGAGTGGCCATAGCGACGAAGAGGGTCTGAACCCACTTGTAGAAAGGTGCCCATGTCTGGGGATTCTCAGCATCGTTGGGTAGCCATTCGACGAGGAAGGGGTCCTCCTCTGTACCTGAACCTTCATACTTGTGGTTGACAATGTCAGAAAAGGGTGTTGTATAGATGCGATACGGTGTCTTTCGAAGAGTATGCTGATCTAGGTCTGCTGTTGAATGTGATGTCGAGGAGGATGCCTCTGTATTGATAGGAGACGACATGGTGTTTTAAAGTCGGATCTGTAACAGCGATGTACAACCGGACTGCTGCAAGAGGGAAGATGAAAGTCAACTAAATTGCGCGGACGCGGTATTGCAGTGGTTGCGAGACGGGCGTTACTGCTGATGTCGATGAAGTCGATGGTGGAGGGGGAGATGATGATGATGATGGGAAGCAGCAAAGGTGAGGGAGCCAGCTAGCTTTTAAGGGTCGAGTGAAGCGTTGCTTCGGAAGGATGTGCCGTCGGCTACGCCGAAGACAGGAGTCAGCGTGAAATGGTGACTTCCAGAAAGTAAAAAAAAAATTGGAGACTGTGACGGTGGAAGAGAGGTTCTCGCACCCTGCAGTGGCGTAGCGTGGCGATCAACGTTCTATGAATTAATTGTCAAACAGCGTGACAAGGAACGGAGCAGCGAGCGAGCAAGAGTATTGGTTGATTGGCTGTGATGAATGGACCTCTTGTTTCGTGTATGATTCGATGACGATTCGGTACAACAATGGTCAGAGAGAGGGTTTGGGTTTTAAGGAATTGAGCTTCCGGCGCAAACGCGAATCGTTGACGCAGATCCGAACCCGGGATGCATTTGACAGTAGAAAGAAAATGTATAGGCGGCAAGCAAAGCAAGCAAACAACCGGAAGCGTGTGGGCATGTTGGCCGGCTTGCCTTGCAAAAAGTCGGTCAAGTCATTCATAGTGGCAAGTGACAGAAACACACAATCAATTCGAATTCCCGCGGAGAAGATGAGAAAAGCAACCCTGAACTCTCTCATTTTAGTGGATTGCGAAAAGACTGTGACACTTCACTGACACTACTGCTCACTCTATAAACCCTTCACAATGTACTAAAATTGGCAAGCGTGAGTGGAAAGGACGCTAAGCCTATGTGATGCCATCGCGGTACATGCCGACGCCTTCGCGCTCCAGGAGCGGGCTCAAGCTCACACGCCATTCAAAGATACCGTCGGAAGTGCCCGAACGCGAACCCTTTTCTTTCTCTCATCTTTTGTCTGATCGCTTTGATACTTTCCATCTCCGTGCAACGCACTTTGGAGCTACAGCCAGAGTAAGCTTTTGATCAAGCCTTGCTTGCATACTATAACGACAACAGCTAACCGTATCGATGAACCCAAACTGTACTGTACAGCGTGTCAGTAAGTGAGGTGGCAGCGTGTTCACATCGGAGCTTGAAATTCCGCGAATTGATTGCCGCGAAAGAGAGAGCAAAAGGAGAGATTTGTCAAGTCTGATGACTTTTTCTTTGTTCTGCCGGACAAAGCGCCACTTCCACTGTACACTGCTCAACTGCTCATTCTTTTTGCCTTTGCAATTGACCATTCCTGTTCAAAATGACCGTTCCGGCAACTTTCCGGCTGAATTTGATGTCTTCCTAACCGGTGCCTCCTTCGCCCTCACTTCGACGTCCGCCTTGGTGTCTAACTAACATGTGCTACGAATTGATCGCTTAGGGCCATTTGGCAACCGTCCGTATGCTCTCAATCGATGCGATGATCGTAGTGCCTCAGCCTCAAGATAGATAGCCGAGATATGGGAACCAAACGTTGACACGCAAGCATCGAGCTTAACCCACCAGCCCAGCTGCTCTCTGACTGTGGGTAGTGTTCTGATAGCCGAGGTGGGAGTCGGCATCCTCATTCCCAATGAGTTAGCCCTCAAACGCGTTGAATTTAGAAACACAGGGGCGCTTAACATTACACTACTAAGCGGCTACCTCGGCCGCACAGAGCCGATTTGTCTCCTATGCCTCACGTTCTATCGACTGGCGCTGTTCACTTGCCCCTTCTGATCATCTCAGTGCGGTTCTGTGTAACGCTCGTCACATCCCTCCACGAGATCGACGCAGGGTGTTACTCTGCTCCACGGACCTGCATTTGCAAAGACACTCCCGGAGCTTATCGCTGAAACCTGTGATGGAGAACGTGCTCTTACACCTCATGATGAAATACCTCCTAGCCGGTATTGACAGGTGACTTGCATGTCACTGGGTTCTCCTTTCGACCCCCCTATTCCTCGATGACGCCAACCCACAGTGCATTCGAACCTGCCCTGAGATCCACCTCTGCAATGCAGGGTGCTGCATTCTCGTTGCTCTCCCTGATCCTACTGTGGTCGTTCGAGCTTCCATTGGAACCCGCCGGTACAGCTATCGCTCATGCACGCGCACAGACCGAGACCTTTCACCATCATTGAACACAAAGTATACTGTACGCATCCAAAGGAAAAGAGCTCGAATTGCATTTCCATGGAACAGCGTTGCTGGTCCAAACTCCGACAGCATCACATTTTCTGATCATATCTCCTGTCGACTACAGGAAGGGCATATCCAGCCCGGCGGCAGCCAGATCCGTCAATGCATCATCCAACCACATCTTTGTCAATAGATCCTCCTGCCCATCTTTCAACGGACTCGCTCTTCCACCGTGGGCCTGTTGCATTACCTCGCTTGAATTCACATGCTGTTGTTGCGAGTGCATGCCGCCTTCTGCCGTATTCTGGGCCATGTTCGAGTGCATCCCTGCCGGGCTAGCCACGTTCGAGGGAGATCGATGCACCGTCCGACCGCCGGCGGAATCCACCATGTTGCTGAATCGTTGCGCGTTCGAAGCGCTCATTAAGCCCAGATTTGTCGGCTGTGTTTGAAGTTGAGCGCCGCTCGCCCATGAAGACATAGGATGATGTGATGTCGGCGGGGCGAGGGTCGCGGTTTGGTCGTCGAGCCATTTCAGGAACAGCTGGGGATCCACTTCTCCCGGTAAGATGTCGGCCGTGCTCCACCAACCCGATCCCGTACCGCCTGACATGGGCTGAGAAGCCGATAGCGGAGCAGTGTTCCATCCTGCACTCGTTGCCTGTCCCCATGCATCGTTCTGTGCTGAAAGCGAATCGTGTCGCGTTGTCGATGCTGGTGCAGCCATTGACGCGTGCCATTGCAGGGAGCCGCCCGTGTTGCTACCGCTTTGCTGAGGTGCGGCGCCGGATGCTGCACTTGCGCCGAGTGGAGTCGAGCTCTGGTCCTCCAATGCTCCATTGCTAGTGGATGCATAAGCCGTATGACCGGACGAAGTGTTCGCTCGCTGTTCCGCTGGAGTAGCATCGCTGGCGAAACTCGCATCCTGCTGCGGTGTCGGCGCTGTTCCTCTCGACCTCGACTTGTTCCTTGACTGACTTGAACCTCCTGTCGCAGTCCTAGTCTTTGCATCTGTCAATACCAACTGCTTCGCTAGCTGTCTCAGATACATCGAATACCTGTTGGCGAGATGCACGCCATCCGGTGCAGCCCTTTCCAGCGCCGTGATCACCTGTTGCAAAGACTGTGCACACCTCTTCAGCGGAAGAATCACATCGGATACCGCCGTGGCCTTGACGCAGAACACAGCAGCCATCACGAGCAGCAAGAACCACCTGGCCGGTGCGCACATCATCGTCTCCAGCTCCACCGTCAATATGCGGATCAAGCTCTGCGCCGCTGCGAGCGCTTCTCGCACAAATGGATACGCCGGATGTGTAGAGAAGCTAACTGTGTACGATGCGGCTGCCGATGCTGCAGCGGCGGCGGAGCCTGCCTTACCCAGACGACCTTTGGATCCAATTTCGGCTGCTTCTGATGCACGGTATTGGCGATGGTTGCGCAGAGTTCGGAGACTGCGTTTGACAGAGTCGAGGGCGATACCATTGGCGTAGAGTCGAGCGTAGTGGTATTCGACACGCACTCGCAGCGAAGTCATGTCTCGTGTTGGTTCAATCCGAGGTTGTGTCCAATTTGCCCAATTGTCAAGATCATCTCGGATGGATTTGAGTGCTGGTACAAAGTCTTCATCTTCCAGCAAACGCTCTGTCACCGCCTTCGAGCGATACAGGTTCTCACATGTGCGGAAGACGATCTGCAGCAGTTCCGCATGGGCACGAAATGCGATCCAGGCGCGGTTTGAGCCGGAGGGGAAGCCGACTTCACTCGTGTTGCTGATCTCCGCGTTCAGCAAGAAAGGATGAGTGCGGTCTCTTACCAAGTTCATGAAAGGCGCTGCAAGACCAGGACTCGAGATCCTGCGACCTAGTCGAACTGAGAGATGGCAGTCTGCGTGAACGCTTGACATCCACACCCGCATACGACGTTCAGCATTTCTCCTGGACGCTACATTGCGGCTCGAGATGCCACTGTACGTCGCATCGTTGTGCAAATCCAATCGTTCGGCGAGTCGAAGTGCAGTACCTGTCAACATCCAAGCAGTGTCGTCAAACTTTTCCGATTCACGCATGTCTGCCTGCCGTGGCTTCTGCGCCGACCTTGGCCTTGTTTGCTTTCTACCGCCTGGACGTGGAATCTGTGTCTCGTGCTCGGATCGCAGATCATCCCCTGTTGCAGCGACGGTAGCTGGACTCGTGACAGATGCACCCTCCGCCTCCTGCTCCGAGGCCGAGTCCATTTCCTCGGCCCCGTCTTCATCGTCTTCCGAATCCTCCGAATCAGAGCTGGCGTCGTCCTGTGAAGTCCTTCGGTCGTGCAAGTCCAGCGTTGCCCATTCGCTCAGAATCAGTAGAGCTTCGATGGTGCCGATGGTGTGTGAGGCTGGCAAAAAGAAGGAGCGACTGATCTTCTCCTGCGTCCACTTGGAGATCTTGCGATGAAAAGTGTCGACGGCAGTGACATGTGCGTTGTGATTGGCTACGTCATAGCGGGAAGCTACCGAAAGCATGGCGCCAAGTAGGATAGGTTCGCGATAGACAAGTTCGGAGAGCGCCTCGGGAGACTTGTCCAGCAGATGGGGTGAGCAATGGGGCGCGAAAGCATGCATCTGTTTGATGAAGAAGTTGAGGAAGTAGCGAGCTTCGCTTCTCTTGATAAGCTTGAGTCGAACCGGCTCGAATTTGCTCCATCCGTAGTTGTGCTTGAGTGGCGGCGGTGTCACTGGTCGAGCTGCAAGTGCTGCTGCTGACTTTTGGGCAGAGCTGAGATTGCCTCGATGTGGTGTTGGTGCATGGAAGGCATGGCCACTGCCATCTGCAGCAGACGCGATTGCTGGCTCAGAAGAGCGACCATCAGTGCCGACCTGTCCACCTCTTCGAGCCTGTAAAGAACCATCGTTAAGGGCCGTCGAGCTGCCAGCCTCTTGTCCATCTCTTGCATCCTCGTTTTCCTCGGCTTCGTCTGTTGCTTGCCTTGAATCGACAGCAACGCCGGCTAGCACCCTCAGCGCATCTTTGCTATGCTGCAAACCCACCTCTGCGTACTGGTGAAGAGAGTCCAGCCTCGAGATTAGTCCAAGAGGCTCATTGTTGGAAGCGGTAGCAGCCGATGGGCTTACAGATCGAGTGGATGTGTCGACCTGCTCCTCTGAGTCGTGACCATCGCCCATCTCAGTGACACTATCGGGGCGCTGAGCTGGAGCTATATCGCTGGACAACTTCCTACGTTTTGTCTGTATTCGCGCGCCATCGTGTCGATTGAGTCCGTAGATCATGCCAATGCTGGGCGCGTCCATTGGGTCGAGTGCTGAAACAGGCACGTCATGTCGAGCAGAGTGCAGCCTGGGGTTTGTAGCAGGTAGAGAGGCTAATGCTGCACCCGCAAGCGCGTCTATCGCAGAAGAGGCAGTGCTGTGTTCTTCTTCGTCATCAAGATCATGCGCGGATGAAGTGCGAGGGTTCTTAGCGAGATGATGGGCTCCGAAAGCTTGCGATCGAGACGAGCGTGCCTTGGGACCGCGTCCTCTTGTCGACATGGTAAAGAGACAGGGGCGCATCTCGCGTTTGCACCGTGCACATGGTGGCTCTGAAGGTGCCGCTAGATCGCCCAGCTCGCACTTGACCTTCTTGGTACGGCATCCGTCACATGCTTTGAAAGATCGTTGAAAGTCCTTCTTGGCAGAGCCTCCGTCACCATCTTGTGCGGATCGAGCGGTTGGGGACGGTGAGAGAGCAGAAGAAGCGGAGGCGACACCTTGGTCGCTCATCATGTAGCTATGCTGCCAATCGAACTCAGGCGCATAGCTCTGCAATGCTCGTGATGGTCTGGAAGGTTGCTACTATACTGAGTGATGTTGAAAGGATGCAGTGTTTGCAGGTGTTAGAGGACGGATCCGACTGGTGCATGCCGGTTCGGAGACCTGTCGACCTTCGAGCTCAAGATTGTTGAACTCCGGATGCCGCAACAATGCTTCTCGGAGACTTGCTGCCGAGACCACGGGGATTTCGCTGGTGCTGTTGCTACTGCTGCAAAAGAAACGTAGCAGCTGCGTTCAGTGCGGGGTATATCGGGACAAGAGGCAGCCAATACAGTAGGTCGGTCAATTTCGGCGGATGGGGGTCTTGGAAGCTTGAACAAACGCCTCCCAGAAGAAGTCTCGAGCGGATAAGAGTCGATCCGGTGTCCATGAGGCAAGGAAAGGGCAATCGAGTTGATAATGGAGTGGATGGGATAGGAGCATGCAAACGTCGTCTGGCTGCTTTCCATCTTACCGTCGTTTGCCGAGCAGCGTAGCTGTGCGAACAAACCAGCCAAAAAAAAGGAGTCTCTACTGAACTTTTTTCCGCGGTCAACGCGATCCTCAGTTCGGCTTCTGACGGTTATTCGTCAGGGTTCAATGCGAGTACAGTACACAGTACGCTCTCATATAAAACTGCCTTCTGTCTTGTGCCTTTAATACGATTCCCTCTCGTATTCGATGTACTAGCATCGATTCCAAATTCTACCTCGACATGGAGCAGTCTTGTCCAACAGCCCTTTACAGTAGCTCGTGTTCGACAAGCTAGACACATACTTTGCTGCTGACAAGCACGATCTGAGCTGTGTTGCCCTCTGTTGAACAACGGAGAGCGAGGTCGTCGACTCCGTCGCTCACCGGAAGAGCAACTGATACCTTGAAGCTACCGCACGGGTGCACATTGATGAGACTATCCTTTCACGCCATGCCTTCACACCATAGCATCACACTTGCTTGCATCACTTGAGCGCAATGACTGATAAGCTCACTTGGCATTGACTTGACGTTTGTTCATGCTTGCCTCGTAGTCTCACGCATTCTGAATTCGAAAAGAAGAGAGTGTGCGTGTGCGCGCGCACATAGCGAACGAGCAGGGGTCAAGAGAGAGTATGAGATCTGGAGAATCTTCGAAGGCGGTCCAGTGCCTGCCCGCCCGGTTTAGCGATAGAGTTCGGCTGGATTGGTGTATGAGATGAGGGGCTTCAACGGCCGCTCTTGCGTCGCACAATCGAACGAAATGGGCCGCATCTGATCTCCTGCAGGTGTGAAGCCGTCAGGGTGCAGCTCGTCCCAGCGATCCTGTAGAATCCTCTGCTGTTTTTCGATGGCTTTGCACGCAAGATGTTCTGAGATATGCATGCCACCTACTCCCAGGGCAAAAAGAGCGGCAACGGCGCCCACTACACCAAGAGCGATGGTCTTCTTGTTTTCGAGCCAAGTGACGGCTTTGTACTCTTGCCTCACAACGAGATTTTGTACTGTCAACAAAATCATGGGGAGAGATGTCAATGATCAGCTTGATCGAAGCACACACCATGATTGCCTGCTTTCAAAACGCTTACACTTGTGATCAGCCTTGCCTCTGCGATGTCCTTCCTCTGGCAACGGATACGCTTGACTGATGTGGCTGAAGCAGAGTGATGCGAAGAGCAAGATGGCAAACAGTCGCATGGTTGGAGTCAGTGTGATGCTGAAGTCTAGTCTGGCTACGAAAAGTGATGTCAAGGGTAAGCGGAGATCATGGTGGACAAGATGAGACATAACTCTGCAGTGGGCCTCAGGTCGAGGTTGCTGTGGATCCCACCCCGCTTTGCAACCCCCCTCTCTGCCTGATCACAGGTGCAGGAGGACAAAGGCCAACAGGTACGAAATGAAGTCGTGTTCATCAGCACAATGCAGCACAGACTTGAAGCCCACATCTCAGGTCTAAATCTGCAACGGGTTGACATGAAAACCATGTAGAATTGAGTGATCGAGGTCGAGTTCTCTGGAATTACCTGTGGGAGGCTAGCGTTCCGTACATTCCGCCAAAGCAAAAGAGGTCCGCAGCCGGCTGACAACTGTATCAGAGTGCTACGGCTGCAACTGGACGGCCATAGTCATCGATACCTGCCCGTCGTTGGCGGAAGCGCCATGCAATGCAAAGCACGAGCAAGACAAGCTGAAGTGCTCCTGTCAGCACATATGCTGCGAGCGAAGACCAATCCGTCCCTGGCTGGAGCGCCAAAGAGTAGACAAAGATGGCACTACCGGGCACTTGCAAGCACATCATGGGAATGCTCAAGCTGCCGACAAGCTTGGTGCGTGCAGTATGGACAATCTGTGGCAGATACTGGCCAGCAGCAAGCACTGTCGCCGAGCTGCCGAGGAAAGCCGCCCATCGAGAGACGAGCAGACGCGAAGATGGCCTGCTCAAGACCACGGTCGACATGCTGCCGATGGCTTGTCTCCAACTTGAGAGAGCCGAGACTTCCTCTGGTGGTGGGAAGGATTTAGGTGGAAGCGAACTGACTAGCAAAAGGGTGATGGCACAGATGAAGAGGAAGTGAATCAGGACAACCCAGGCAAGCGCGATGGCCAAGCTCCATTCTTCAGTGCGACGCTTGCGGGTTCGCAAGGTCTTGTGACCCGCCTTTGCTCGCCTCTCTCGTTCGATTCTGCGGATGCCGCGGGGAGCATTTGAGAGCACACCACGAGCATTAGGTGAACGAATGCGTCGGTCGGATGCTTCGGTATTGCCGCCACCGGGAGCCTTCCACATAGGCCAGAAGGTGGGCACGAGACGGGAGAACGCGCTACTGCTGACATCTCGGGATGAAGAGTTGGTCTGATCGCCCGGGTGGAGCAAAGCTTCAGGATCATGATCGAGATTCTCTTCGTCATCCTCTCCACCGTCAGAAGAGGTATCGTCGCCGTTGAGCCGTGGTGAGGGATTGGCGTAATTTTGAGCGATGTGGCTGTCGACCGAGTCGAGGTCCGAGTTGTCTGATCCAGTCGATGAGGCGTCATCTGCGGTGGCTCCTAGCAGAGTTCGAGGGGCCTTTGTAGGTGCTGCAAGTCTACCAGTGCTGTCGGTGCTGTGAGAAGGAAGCTGTCGACCAGCAGCTGCTCTGCGGGCAGCAACACGTGCCTGAGCGCGAAGACGGCGTTCATCCTGGTCGCGTTCGGGCAGAGCGATGGCACGCTCGTACCTCTGGTCCGCGGGATAGTAGATGAGGAAGAGAACAAAGACGGATGCAAACATGAACCATTGCAAGCCGACTTGGAAGATGCCTAGTAAGGATTCAGTGCATTCGAGAGCGGGCAATGATGGGCAGCATCTGATGATGCCCCATTGGAGCGCAACAACGTTGAGGAAACTGGAAGCGCTGGAAGTGGCGCCGAGGAGCAGGAACCATGGCGAGAAGCCTTGTGATGATCTGTTGTGAATGATGCGATAGATCTGTGGCAGGTATGAGACGACCAGACCGACGCAGAGGAAGGTGGCAAGGTAGACGGCTACTGGGTCGTGATGAATGTGGCAGCTACCATCGTCGTGGACGTTGGATTCGAAGGATGCGCCGGCCCACATCGACGACAGTGTCGTCTGCATTGTGGAGTGATGTACAACTGATCACGCTTTGAGGGTGTATGTGGTGTAAGCGGTGGAGGTTACAGTCTAGAGAGGTATCACTTGATGCTGGTTGGTGGGATGGCAGAATAGTGCTCGTGGTTTCTTGAAGGGCTGAGGCAAAACTATGAAAGGTTCGAGTACGTCGATAGCAAGCAGTCAAGGTCAAAGCGACAATATGATTTCACAACTCGAGGCGAGCAAGCATTCAACTACATCTCTGTGTTGAATGCGCACACACAAAAAGCACAATAAAGAAAACGGTAAGTGGCTTTTGCCTTGGCTGGCTTGCACATTGCCCGTTGTTTGAAGACCCTGAATCAATCACTCACACACGCAACTCACATACAGTAGTTACACAAGTTGCTCATCTTAGACTTCACCGCTCACAACAAGTTGAAAAAAGACGCGATTTTGTGATTTACCCCAGGGCAGGAAAGCTTGCCCCTCGGTGCAACCAACACCTATACCAAGCGTAGGAGGAAAAGTTCTTCGCTGTGACGTCGGTCACTGGTCAGAGCCAAGGACATGTCTTCTACCAAGCCGACGGTCACAAAGCATGAGTTCGGTAGAACAAGTTGTGCGTTCCAAGACGGTTAATTTGTTACAAGACACTACTGTAGCAGCAAACGTCAGATGCAAGATAGCGATGTGTCACCTCAGATTCAACATGATTGGCACGAAGGGTTTTGCTCTCAACGTGCTTTGCGACCAAATTGTGGTGCCGAGCTGTCGAGCTCTCGTTTGTGCTCTAACTAAATTTCCGCGGACCCTTTGGCTTTTTTCTCTGCCTCCTTTTTTCCCTTTTTTTCGTTTTGCCGAGGCTCTACTGTGACACGTTCCCACACCCATAGCCTTTCATCGCAAGCTTTTATGTATACATAATTCTGACCTATTTTGCGTACTTGGGGGTTTAGCTCAGTTGGTAGAGCGTTCGCTTAGCATCTTGTCTAATTTGCGAAAGGTCGCGTGTTCGACTCATGCAGTCTCCAACCTTCTTTTTTGGTTTCCTGGTGCTGAATACCTTTTTTTGATTTCATTTTTGGAACGCCGCTTCTTATCCGTTTCTGTTCTCGAAGATCGGATGGTTCTCTGCTAAATTTCGGCCTGAGAAAATGTCACACATAGCCTCGTGACCTTGCTGAACCTGATTCGCGGGTTCGGGAAGAATCAGGCGCAGTGAGATTAGAAGAGAAGAAGAAAGTGTTGCTGTCTCCTGTCATTCCCTTACTTTGTTAGGGAACAATAGCGGCATTCAATGCTGACTGACTCCTTCTCGCCCTCGTCCAATGATAGCGTTCGTTGCGTTTGCCTCACAGGAGCTTGCTGCTGCTTGCTCCTTGCTGCTTTGAGTCCGTTGGCTTCCCCACTTTCCTTATCTCTCTCTCCATCCTCTCAGCCTCGATCTTCTCCTCGCCTCGCCTCTCCCCGTAATCCCCTTTCTCTCCTCCTTTCTCGTCGTGGCTCGGTTTCCTCGTCTGGTTGTTGTGGTTCCTCTTGTATCTTCGTCGTACAGCTTTGCTCTCAGTTCAACACTCAGTGACATCGTTTCTCCTCACCCCCTATCATACAAAAGAACCTCCTGATCAAACGAGGAATGGCGCAAAACCATCGTCTAGTCCAATACTTGGCAAGAACTTCATCCAGGCAACCGATCGCCTCGACAAGCTGGACCTCCAAGCTTGCTTCGGTCAGACCATCGGCATCGTCATGCTCCAGTGAAACCATTATCGCCGGCAGGCGTTGGGCTTCTGGAAGTGCCTACTCGCAAGGGGCTCATCCATCGTCCACAAAGTCTAATCGACTCGGTCTTTTTGCGATTCGTGCTGCTCTTGCCGGAACTGCTTTGACTGCGGTCACGCTCTCGGTCGCCGACCCCCTTCGTCTCGATTCACAAGATCCTGCCAAGACCAAGTCAATTGCTAATGCTCACCACGAGGACATTCAGCGCGAAGATGAAAGCCATCGCCCCTACCGACCACTTCGCTCGCAACCCATCTCGATGCTTCTCACCAACTATGCCGTCTTCACCCTTTGCTCCTTCTCGTCTCTCGCCAAGGTCGGTCCTCAGCTTATCGAGTGGAGCTCAAACACCTCGTTGCCTCTCGTCTGGAATGTTACAGAGTACATCATTCGTCGAACCTTCTTCCGTCAGTTCATCAGTGATGACACTGCTGAAGGTTCCTTGCCCTTGCTTTCGTCGCTCTCGCGCGACAATCTCGGCGCCATGCTCAACTTCTCCGTAGAGGTCACCCACGATGGCAAGCCTGCTAAGGGATCTGAGGCCGGTGCTGGTCCCAAATCGGCCGTCCACCGTCCTTTCGTTGACGAGCTCCTGCACAGCATCGACGTTTCTGCTAAGCTTGCCTCGCTCCCTGCATCCCATGGCGTTGCCGATGAAGAGCAGGCCGCCGAGTTGGCTGTCCGCCCCGATCGATCTGGCAGCACCTTTGTCGCCATCAAGCTTTCTGGTCTTCTCTACGATTCTTCGGTCCTGGAACGTGCTTCTGCCGCCATCGTGCCACGAGAGTGGTTCAGCTCGCCTCCAGAGCCCCTCCCACCTCTCAGCATCAATGGCAAGGGTCCCTGCGGTGGTCTTGCTATCCCTGTCGCTGCCCTTCCTCCCAAGGATGTCGATGCGCTCAAGCAGCTCTGGGAGGCGCTTCGTGAGATCGCTGAACGCGCCAAGCAGCACGGCAGCGTTCGTCTAGCCATTGACGCCGAGTACAGTTGGTATCAACCCGCCATTGATGCTATGTACGAAGCCATTGCTGCCGAGTACAATCGACCCTCTTCCTCAGCTGCGGACGCGCCTCAGGGCAGCATCACCGGTCCTTTGGTCTATAACACGTTCCAAGCCTACCTTCGTCGCACTCCATCGCATCTTGCCGCTTCGTTCGAGCGCGCCAAGCTCAACGGATACACGCTTGGTGTCAAGCTGGTGCGAGGTGCTTATGTCGATATTGAAAACCGCATCTGGTCCGACAAGATCGTCGACGCACCTCCTGTGCCCGGCAAAGGTGCGGATGCTCCCGCTTACGAAGGCTGGGGCAGCCCCGTCTGGCCAAACAAGGATCTCACGGATCGATGCTACGATGGCTGTGCCATTCGACTCGTCCAAGAGATCCACGATGACCTCGTTCGCGGCGCCAAGAAGGGCAGCCACCCTAGCTTGGCGGTCGTGTTTGCCAGTCACAACACACAGTCGTCGCTCAAGGTGATCCGCGAAATGGTACGCCTTGGTATGGCCAAGCCTTCTCCTGCTCTTCTGCAGGCGACCAAGGATGCCAACCCCACTGCCAATGAGGCTCAGCTTCTCAAGCAGGTCCCGCTCGTCGATTTGAAGCTGCAAGAGTCGGTGCGTGGACGCATCTTCTTTGCACAGCTGTACGGCATGGCTTCGGTGTTGACGGCACGTATCCAGGCTGCCTTTGACCCGGTCTCTGGCGGTGTCGGCCCGCACATGGTGCTCAAGTACATTCCTTACGGTCCGCTTGAATTGACACTGCCCTACTTGATTCGCCGTGCTCTCGAAAATGGCGATATCATGACGGGTGGTGCCGCGGCTGAAAAGTCGCTCGTCTGGGATGAGCTCATGCACCGCATCGGCCTCCGTCGTTGAGCAATCCCCCAAAACCCAGCATCAGCAAAACATGGCGGAATCAGACACTGTCCCAACCACGACGTTGTCCCTCGATTTTCTTTCCTTTTTGAAGCAACTTCCTGCTTCGCTTCTTCCTCTCACTCTCGTTCTCGTTCTCGTTGACCCTCGCATTCATATCGGAGATACCCGGCACGGTGCCTTGCCATTAACACCAGGCACATAGTTTTCTCGTTCATGGTCGCTTTCACATACCCGGCACGACGTCTTGCCCTTAACACCAGGCGTATCCTTCCTCGTTGCGCTTTGCATGCTTCCATCTCGACGTGCAGCCTCGTATCAAGGGTTCTTTTGTCACTCGCATGCATTCTTTCTCATTCTCTTTTCTCTTGTCGCATCTACAAAATCGCATCTCACTTGTAACAATAGGTCGGTCGAGCCACTTAACACATCGACGCATCTCTTCATCTCGTAATGGTATCTCTGAAGGTTTCTGTAACTCTCTTCAAATTTGTGACTTGGATGAGGTGTGGTTCATTTGAGTGAGCGCCTTTCCATAAGTTCGAAAGTCTAAGGGTCGCGCTTCTGACATTTTTTTGTTGCCTCGATTTTGCAACTCGATTTCTTCAGATCCTTTTCTCAAAATTTTCGAAACAAAATTGCTTGGACTGCCTCAGGCTAGGTGTACTGCCATTCGAAACCGCTATTAAACCGTGAACTGGACCGTCCTTCCGCAAATGCCTGACCGAGCTCGGCAGTTGGCGCATTTACTTGTTCGAAAAAGCCGTTCACTTTCCGCTTCGGTCTCGTAACGGTCTTCTATTCATCGGTCAAATAACCTTGAAACGGACCGAGCAACCTCCTCTCTCTTTCTCTCTCTCTTCTACACTGCTATACAGCCAACTCGCTCTTCCCCCTCCCCGCCTTTTTCCATTTCCCTTCATTGTGTTGCATTGTTCTACTGTACCTCTCGCTGCCTCGCTCTCGCTTGTGTGGGTTCGCATGCCACTCTGCATCATCGTTCCCACTGTGGCGTATCTTACGGCTCAACTCTGCGGAATGAACCAAGTCTATGAGATCAACACAGCAATGCCGCTCTGACTCTGTTCTGCAGTACAGTGGCCAAAAGTTGACCGATGACACTCTCAACGTACACTGCCGTCCACGCTGATCCGGTGTAGAATCTCTGTCTTGGTTCGAATGCGCCGAGTTCCTGGTCACGCTACTTGACCCTTGTCATCATTCGCGACATCGGTCCTTGCGCGGTGTCCAGCAGAGCTTGACAGGTCAACATGCCTTTGTACCAAAGACCGACTGAACCCTTGGAAGCGAGCCTCATGGCCTAAACCTCAGCATACCGTGGTCCCACCGATGTCACTCTTCAACCCACCGAACACCTGCCGAATTGACCGGTCATCTCCTCTTGTTTTGCCTTCATGTCAACCCCACGAAAACAAAAACTTTTTCGCTCCTGCAATACTGTACAGAACGGGGCTCTAGCCGTATGACAAAACGTCCCGACCCCCGCGCCATGTTGACTGCTCTGCAGCCCGCTTGCCTGTTGACGAAAGGGAAGCAGCCTCGGAAGGAGCCTCCAAGATATATGACCCCAGACGATCTTCTACAACTCCATTTTACATCCCACGCAGCCATCTTCACCCCACAGTCGACACCTTCAGTTAACCTTCTTCACGTCGACGAAAGCAGAACTACATCCACATTTCACATCCATCATTCACAATGGCACCAATCGCTGTTGACCCCGTTTTGGCACCGACCCCAGCGGTCAAGACCCCCAGCTCTGTCGTAGCAAAGGGAACTGCCATGGACTCCATCTCCGACATGGTTGACGAGGTCAACGTCTACCGTGGCACACACCCTGATGCACCTCAGCCCGAGGCCGCAGAAGACGAGGCGTGGCGTACTGAAGGTTCGCGCTTCGACTCTGAAAAGGACAAGGCTGATTTTCGACGCTACGAAGATGCTCTTGACCACGTCAAAGCTTTTTACAAGACTCAGCACGAGAAGCAGACCGTTGCTTTCAACATTGAGGCTCGTGAACGCTTCCTCAAGAACCACCACGCTTCCATGACTGTATGGGAGGCTATCGAGAAACTCGACACTCTTGTTGACGAGTCTGACCCCGACACATCGCTATCGCAAATTCAGCACTTGCTACAGACTGCCGAAGCCATGCGAAGAGACGGCAAGCCTGACTGGATGCAGCTCACCGGTCTCATTCATGACTTGGGTAAGCTCTTGTGCTTCTTCGGTGCCGATGGCCAGTGGGATGTTGTCGGTGATACCTTTGTCGTCGGTTGTGCTCCGGAAGGCACTGTTTACCCTCACACCTTCGAAAACAACCCTGACTTCCACGACGAGCGATACAACACCAAGTACGGCATGTACCAACCCAACTGCGGTCTCAAGAACGTCATGCTCAGCTTCGGTCACGACGAGTATCTCTACGAGATTGCCAAGCGCGAATCCACCTTGCCACAAGCAGCACTCGACATGATTCGTTACCACAGCTTCTACCCATGGCACCGTGAGGGCGCCTACCGCCACCTTTGCAACGAAGAGGACGAAGATGCACTTTCAAACGTCCTCGCTTTCAACCCATACGATCTTTACTCCAAGTCCGACTCTCCCCCTGACCCGGTTCAGCTTCGACCTTACTACGAGAGCCTGATCGAAAAGTACTTTGGTGGTAAGGATCGTAAGATTCAGTGGTAATCACCACGCGGGGTTGCGTTTTAATAACCCTTGTCATCTCATCATCTTCAGCATCCTTAGAGAAAGGTCGAAATATACCTCGTCCACATCGACCACATCTTGCTTTCTTGTACCGCGCATTCACTCTTGGTTTCGTTGCAATCATCATTAGGGTTTCAGATCAGAATTCTTCCGCGTCTCGATGTGATAATTTTTAGCTTGAGAGAAGTTTTAGTCGTATTCCAAGGTATTGAGTCAAGACTGAGCATGGTGGGGAATGTTATTTGCTGTTCTTGAGATGAGAGCCGAGCGGGTCTTTGCCTGGTTTCCAGTAGCCGAAGAACAGCTGGAAAATGCCAACAAAGATGATGCAGTTGAGTGCAGCAATCTTCTTGACCAGCATTGTGGCTGTTTCGCCTCCTGGTACCAGTCCGAAAGGTAAGCTGTGAGCAAGAACGAGTAAAGTCAGCAACGGGGTATTGACCGGGAAAAGGGAAAACCTTGTGAATTGATTGTCGACTTACGTCTGAGGTGCATAGAGATCTTCTTGGCTCTTGATGTAGAACTTGCCATCTGCTCCTCGTTGCAGTTGGAGAGCAACGACGATACGAGCGTCCTTGGCGATGACGTCTCGAACGATGGGAAGGTTGGGTCGAAGAGTCTGGACTGCCTCGAGGAATCTGTTGCGCAAACGCAGTGAAGGATCAATTTGAGCCGTTGTCGATAGTTCTCTCGTTAGTGACGTGATATTGAAAGTGGTCGGGTCCTAGAATAGGTGATACTCACAGTCTATTAGTCTGTTGATCGAAACCTGGAAATGCAACAAGGTAAGAGGAGGCAACATTCGTCCGGCAGTGGGGATGTTAGCAAACAGCATCTCGCCCAAGTAGTTCCAGCCTATCTTGTTTCGCTCCTCCAATCAATCACTCACCTACAGAATACACCTCTATATCCGACTTCGAGATCACTCTCAACCACTGGTAAATCGGCAGTACACCGTTATCCCTCGAGTTAGGACCTGATCCAACAGTGCAGAGCACATGGTCAAAAGAGGCATCAGGAGCAAAGTATCTCTGCATGCAATACTTCTGCTCTGAAGCATTCCTGGCGGCGACAAGCCCCTTGACGACTCCGCGAATCTCGTTGACCGGATCTTCCATGTTTGGCGTGTATGGTATTGTGAGCGATGGAGGAGGTGACGATAGGAACTTAGTCTGCAAGATCATGACATAGTTCCTGAGCTGCAGTTGCAGCTGCAGAGCCGCAGGAGGAAGTGGAGGTGTGCCCGTTCACAGTCTCGGTTTTTTCCTTGTGAAATTAGCTCGAGGAATGCATAGGCGGAGGATTTTTTCTTGGAAATTGTTAATTATGAGTGATTCAACAGCTCGTCGAAGCGACGCTACGGCTCGAGGGTGGATGAAGCGCGGGACGGACATGAAAAGGAACAGTGCAGTCAACATGAACTGCAAGATCTCACTACAGTACGCAGGATCATCCTGAACCCACCAACCCACTCTGTCATGCGCAGCACAAACGCAAAATTATGGGCGCGGTGGGTTTCATAGGCGCACAGAGTTGAAAGCTTTGTGCGGTGCAACAATCCTTCACATCGTCACGCGTCCAGTGTTGCCCTGCACTTTTGATGCGATAAGATTGCGCAAACATCTACCCATCAGAGCAGCGAGCCGCAAATTGTGGGTACGCTGTTCTAAGACGCCCCATTTCTGTGCTGATGTGCGGAGAACCTTAACGAATTTGCATCCGTCGGCTCATTGTCCTGAACCACTACGATTGATGAGTTGCCACTGCGCAGAATCTGACCTCTACAAGGCGCCGGGGATCTCGGTGGATGCATTGCCGAAACATGCGTTGATTGTGCGCACGAAGGCAGGCTCGATTGAGAGAAAGGGGAAGATGGTGAGCTTGTCTGCGCCAAACAGTTTGCGAGAGTGCTGACCCATTGGCTTGTTTTTACTCGATTGCCTGACTGGGCTGAGGAGGTGCTCAGTCTCGACAAGATGTGTTTCTCTTCTATAAGAGTGAGATGATGTCGAATTCACCGCCTCGACCTCCTTCTGCTTGCTGCTTCTACCTAGCCTGTTGCTAGCACCTTCATACCACGAAACACATTCGGAAAATCAGAGACCACCTCAAGCACGAAGATTCACCTTTCAACATGCTCCTTTACGACCTCCGAGAGCGCATCCTCGAACTTGCCTCTGATGCTGAAGCACTCCAACGAGAAGTCGACGAAGTGGTCGAACAAGACCATGCCATGTTTGGCGATGCCCAACGTCTGCTCTGGACCAAAATGGAACGAGATCTCCCCGAAGGATTCGTCATGTGGTACAAGACCCTCTACATCGAAGAATACCCGGAACGTTGCGAGACCGACCCTGAAGATCCCTGGAAGATGATGAACTGCAGTCCGCTCAGCGTCGACGAGATGTTTCACCGCATCACTCGCTATCTCATCTTCATGGTTGACATCGGACCTGATGAGCCGGGGTATCAAAGGCCGGACAGGTTCACGTTCTCCGTCTGGGCTGACATTATGTTTTTGAGCACTCATCGTGCTCTGGCTGTTAAGGACGATGATGTGGGAAGGCTGTGGACAGGCTGGCCGGAACTGGGAGAGGAGTCGCTGTGCTTACGACTCATGAACTGGGCTGAACAGGTGATGGATGAAAGAGGTCTTATCGAGTAAGAATGCAGTACGGTTCGTCGCTTTGCTTTGGGAAGCTCCCTTCCACTTAGGATTCTTGTTCGTTAGCTGACCTCTTAAAGCGTTTGCCTTCTTGCGATTTTGCGCCTCGCACAGTGTTCCGCTGATCACAGACGACTGTCCCTGTGGCCATCACTGATCGGGTCTCTTTTCCCACCCAGCTCTGCCTTCATTGTGAAGATTTCAATGCTCAACTCAGATCGTTGTTTACTGTACCGCCACCACTCTGTACTGCCCCGCTAATGAAAAGACAAGCTATAAAAATTCCTGTCCATCGGTTCCGGAAAGAATGTGTCTAAAGTACACCTGTCGCAGCGTCTGCCGCTTCCGCCTACCTCTACTGAGAGTAATCATACACGGCGCCAAACCATCACACGCTGTACATCAGGTTGTGTCCCTTCACCCTTCGGCTTCAGCTCAGCAAGCTCCTTCCAAGCTGCTTCGCCATCCGAGTTGTGTTGAGCTCCCAAAAGCTCTCGCACCAAATCCGGCGAGATTGAAAAGGGTGGTCCACCAGGTCGATCACCGTGAATAGGGAAGACAAGTGCAATCAGAACTCCGTCCTTGGCCAAAAGCCTTGTGTAAGTCTCAGCCCAACTCGAGCGGAGAGAAGGTGGAATGGCACACAGGAAAGTGTAATCATATGCGAGGTTGACGTGTCCTGCTTTGGACAGGGCGGGGCAGGAGGCTTTATCGGTACCGAGAGCGAAGAAGTCCGCCTCGACAAAGTTGACTTTCGAGGCGAGGTCGGGGGAGAGGTTCTGATCTTTGAGCCACTGTTTGAGTCGGAGACGAGTGCAAAGGTCAAAACAATGTGAGAGAGGTGTCAGTGGAGGCAAGACCTTGTGAAAGCGTCTGTGCAGGGGTGCTTACCTTGTTTGCTGCTGCTACTGCGGTGGAGCTGATGTCGACGCCGTAGCTGGTCAGACCACGTTCAGCAAATACTTTAGCATCGTAACCTCTACCACATCCGGGTACGACAGCTACACCGTCGCCTTGAGGAATGACTTGCGAGACCGGAACCTGGTTGCCTTGGAGATCGGGTACCTTGGCATCGGCATCGTGGACACCGTCGAGCAGTTCTACCAGCGCCGGTTGAGGTCGATTAGCATCCCATGGCGTCGTGCTATCAACCCAAGCTTTATCCCAGGCTTTTGGGTCGTTGGGAATCTCAGAGGTAGCGAAGATGTTCCTTAACTTCTTGATCTGTTCATCCTTGCTAAGATTCTCCATGTGAGACTGCATTGTGGTAAGAATTGTTGAGATGGCTGAGTACGTGCGTGTCGTCGGTTTCGGAGTGTGTATACTTGACGGGTTGAGGTTGGGTCGGGAGAGGGTACTATTGAGGGCTCGAAGTGGAAAGCGAGCGATGATCGTGTTCATGCGAAGTCTTTATGGGAAGAGATGATGTATGGACAACATTGCAGAAGGACCCTGACGCCAGGTTTTTATGCAATGAAAGCCGGCTACTTTTGCTCTTGTCAGTCTGTGCGCGGAAGACAGAGAGCGGGTAAAATACGCTATATCCGAACGGCTGCAAATATATCTGTGTGTAACTCTGTAAAGTTGCCGACCAGAAACAACAGCGGAAATCGCAACTCGGATTCCGGAAATACGCTTTTCTTTTGCTTCGATGACAAGCGTCCACCTCGCTATGACGTGGAGGTCAAGCCTTCGTGCAGGTTCTGAAGTCACTCTTGAACGCAACATATACAGCTTCGCCCTGAGATTCACCAGCTCTTTTTGCACCATATACACAGGGACACACACGGATCGTCAACCTTACCTTCGATTGCAAAAAGAGGCTCACGCACAAGATGCCATCATCAACAGCAAGGCAACGCAACAAGCGCGCACTCGAGACCACAGGAGGTGTCTCACGTCCACCAGCAGCTCGAGGCAAGAAGCGAGGAGCTCCCGAGTCGTCCAAGCTTCAATCACTTCTCTACATCCTTCTCGCAACAACGGTCCTCCTAGTTGGCTACCAAGTCGCTCGATTCTACTACCGCGGCCATGCAGCTCTCTCACCCCTCTCGGCCTGGACCAAAGCCAAGTACGGCGCACATGATCGTGCTGCCAACACAGTAGGTGCGCCCATCCAAGCCGATGCAAGGACCAAGTTCAACAAGCTTGCTCCTGAAGGTGCTGTTCCTGGCGCGCCTGCTCTGGTTCCTGGACAAGAAGCAACTGATTCATTGGACGATCTTAGGAAGAGACTCGGGACGGAGGGGGAGCTCGATGCTCAATTCGATGACGATGGCAATCTTGACCTCGCTACGATTCAGCGTATGCTCGACATCCTATACAAGCCTGCTAGAGATGGAGCCAAGGGGGCTGCCAAGGCTGCTGGGCGTGTTTTGGAAGCAGTGACTGAAGATGAGGTAGATGCGGATGCCGCGGATGCAGCCGAGGTTGCGGATGAATCTGGACCTTGAAGAAAGCTGCAGTCGGGGAGACGTAAGGATTCCGGAAGCCTTTGTGTATCTTTCAAACGAATGCAATACTCTGAGTCAACTCGCAGGTAGAAGTGATCTTCCCCGCTCCCTGTGATACATCAACACGGATCTGACGAATCGGGAGATCCGTTTGACTGCCAATCTGGAAGGAACAGAGATCATGTGAGAACAAGAATTGTTAACATTGGCTTGAATTACCGCCACCTGAGGGATTCCATCCTCTCGTCGCTGTTGAGCACCTTCAAAAGCCACCTGTGGAGGACACTTGAGATGATGCAATGGCCCTGCCACACCAACCGACGGTCTCGTCGTCGCCACTTCCAACGGCTCGTCACTAGATGGCAAGTCGGTGACGGCGGTTCACTTAACGTAGCAGCTCTAGAGAAGCTACTGTAGCTGACTCCGGCAATTCGGCGTTGAGTCGTACATGGCCTGGACAGACCTCCTGAATTGCTCGCTTAGTATGTTTAGTGCCATCTCAACTTTGGCTGCGGGGTCTCGGGCACAGGCACGCCACCCCAGGATTTCTTTGACATACTGTAGTAGCGAGACGATTGACAAGTCGAGACCCCGCGCGTGCTCTACTGTACATCCTCCATACCTTTCAAATCAATGGCCAGGTCAACGTGCTTGCTTGAAAGGCCGAGACGCCACTGACGAGACTTGGGTAGCTTTCATATCACTTCTTCAGCTCGGAAGCTTGTTCTCTCGGCAGAGTAAATTCTCGCACCAGTAACGATAACGGTCAAGCTTGGTCGCATTTGTCAGCGAACGTCTATCCGACATTCCGGGTTCGCGTTCGAATGACCAGCAGCAGAGAAATGATGTATTGAGCGCCAGCCACCTGATCAGGATTCGCCACATATCAGCCCTCGAGAAGTATCTTCGCTGCTTTTGTGTGACAGAATGTACACTAGCAGAGCAAAGGTCTTTACGAAGACAATCGTCCCGAATGACGCGGTGGCCACTCGCTACACTTTGGACGAGCGTGGGTAGTAGGCTTGCTAGCAAGTTGCTCATTCATAAGTGTCCACGTGCTGCAGTCTGCACGAGGTCAATGAGAGTAAACCGAGATACCCCTTGTCGACCAAGCAAAGTAGCGACAGTGTGAGAGTGCTGCACAGCACTGGAGGCAAGGCACTGTAATATGGATCCGTTACACTTCTCAGAGGGAGAAAGGATTGCGTTGCAGTTGATGCAGGTACGACAATTCCCGACGAGAACGTTTGTTCGAGGCGGCGGTAACGGAAGGCGAGTTTGTCCGCAATGACCGGCGGAGTGTAACGCGGTTCGAAGAAACAAACTCATCGACCGCAAGTACTGTAGCTTGCTCATCTTGACCGGCGAAGAATGGAGAGTTCGAAATCACTATGCACGAGCCAGCCAGCCTCTCCTTCATTTGAATCAACTGGGAATGAATCGAGCAGACTTGCAGCTTTAATTCTGTTGCCAAGAGGTAGATCCCACGTACTGCTGCTTCAAGCGGCGACTTTGGCAACGTCAATCCGTGTTCCCCGCCTCGATTAGGAACGTGAGATTTCCTGCTTTGACCAGAACCTCTTCTGGATTCAACAATGTCGTCGACGGCGTCTGATAGATGTGGTCAGACCTGTATCCTGTAGCAGCAAGACTGTAGCAGGGATTCGGTTGTAACGGATTAGTGTTTCGCTTCCAGCGAAAAGACAGGTCCTCGAGGTTAGAGCACGATGGGTAGAGGTGCAAATCAACGCCATCGATGTCAACTTGACGACGCGAATTGAATGGAAGCCGAATTTCTGGGTGCGGGAACCCTCTCCTCTCTTTCAACCACTTTGAATTCTTGTTTCTTTTCAGCTGTCAGAAAATCGGTTTCAGAATATCAAATTCACGTCAGCAATCTTCTTTTCCATTCTGTCGCTCAATAAGCTGCTTCGAAAAGAGTATGATTATGCTGAGTGCGAGAGGTAGGCGTTAACAACGAATCCAACAATGACGAAGTGAATGTAACCTCGAGCTTCATTCAGGGTGAAGAGCGTGCGCAATAAAGGAAGAGAGAGGGACAGAGGGCACGGTAAGTTGGCCGGAAGTCGGTTAGTGGGACACGAGATTCGAAAGGCTGAAAGGGGTCCCACTCGCTTGAGCATGCCAAGCCTTGCTCAACTGCAATCTTGCAGCTCAGGTATTTTCTGCGCTCCTTCTTCACCGTGGCTTCAACTCCACCCCATCCTGATCCTTAAGCTTTGCTTTGCGCTGCGCAAAAGTCAGTCGATGTCGATTTCAATGTGACCATCGTCTTTGTTCATCGGTCTATGGAAGAAAGTAAACTTGGTCAGGCAAAGCTCAACGTCGAAGTCGATATTAGATGTCGAGCCCCGTATTCTGGATAAAAGTGGGGGGCTTGTGCCTGTCTCGCTGCGGGGTGAGCAGTGGAGGGGTGGAAAAGCAGAATTAAGCGACTGGAAAAAAGAAATGTGCCACGAGCTAATTTTGAGCCAATCAGAAAGCGAGATTGATGAACGTGTTGGATGCGGAGTGCAGAGAATGGCTGCAACACGAAGGAACGTGGACACGATTGCATGAATTTGCACCACAAATTATTATTGATTCGGGATCTGTCAAAAACACCCAGACTTGAGCGACATCCTACAGTAACTATCTAAAAAAGCTTCTTCGCACACCTCCCTCACTCCTGTTTGAAAGCTGAAAAGTTGATGCTTGTCCTTTCGCGATTCGTAGAGCTGAGACGGAAACGGACGACAAATCTCCGCAAATCGTGCCATAAGCCAGGCTGAATCCTTTTTGTCGCTGATCAGAAGAACGTGTTCAATCTTGATCGCCCCTTTGCCTGCTTCCAGTCTGATTGTCCTTCCCTTCTTGGCCGAGACCTTGACCATGACTAGCTGACCTTGCACACGTTCCCTATCCACCATCGTCCCTTTCCGCGGTTGGTGCTGCCGCCCGCTTTATGGCCGCAGTTGCCGCAAAGCTCGATGAGATACCGCGGCCAACTCAGGTCCCGCCGATTAGAGGAAGCGAGACTTCTCGCCGTCGGAAAGCAAATGTTAGAACAAGACAAGCAGCCAAAAATGAAGTAACGACGGCTCGAGAGCGATCTTGGTCTGTGCTGCAACCTTACTTGTTCGACGTGCAAGCCATTACTATTGGCAGCAACCACGCACTGATTGATCTCTGGATTTCCATTCGTCAAACCAGAACCAAGAAAAAGGGTGCTGCAAAGTACTGAGACCACAAGGTCCAATGAAATCCGATCTGCAGGCACACTCTATTCGTCGTCAGCAAGGCAATCGAATCGATGATTGTAGACAGCAGACAAGACTGTAAGAAAGAGTGATACACTGTGCACAACCACAAGCCAACAAGCGTCTCGACAACCCAGATTCGTTTGTGCAGTCTTGTTATCGTTGGCCGTCACGGCCTGTCTTTATTTTTGAAGCGAGTTGCCTGGTTCCAGTTGAGAGTTCTAGATTTTTCTCATTGCCAGACAGTAGAAGAAGATGGGAAAAAAACAAAGGAAATTTTCCTCGATTTGAATTTTCTTCCTCTAGTTACCGGCTGCCCGAACAGCGGCGCAGATGAAGGCCGACCAGCCGCATCCGCTGGTTGGCCAGCCCCACGGCTCCTCTGGCTGTCCGCCTTCATGTCCAAGATGCATGGTTCCCGAAAACTTCGAACAGATGGGCTTCAACATGGACTCTTGCACTTTGCAAATTCACCATTCCACCCAGCTTTTGTCCTCGGCCTATCACCTAAAACGTGTCGCTTAGAATTTGTCTTTCTGCGTCGTTGGTTGGATGGTTCCACTTTGACTGGCTTTGGACCCTCGGTTTCAAATCCCACGCGCCCGCTCTACAATCACTTTGACAGGATGCTGAATCGTCCACCATACTGAACAGTACAGCAGAGTACACAGGTCTCATGAGGTGCGCTCTTGTATGTGTGTGCGCACAGGCTATTCGGTACTATTCCGACATTGGGTGAAGTCTGTCTGCTTGACCTTGCCACAGTCCAAGTGCCAGAAGCAACTTCTGTTCCTTCCAACCCACAAGACTTTTCTTTTCTTCGCCACGCCCTTACCCACCCGCTTCTCCAATCCTATATGAAGCAAGACCTTCCAAATCAACCGACTGCATTTGATCCCCACCCATCCTTCAAGGCACACACACTTCGCCAACACTTCCCTTCCTTCTCTCTTCACCAACACCTCTTCTCTCACCACCACAGCGCCGAACAGCACTACCTTCAAGATGGCTTTCGGTAAGGACATGGACGCCTGGGCTGGCGACACCGGCCTCTCCCTCGTTGAGAGGCAGGAGAAGAGGTCTCGCTTCGCCATCTCTTGGGCTGAGGCTAAGCTCCTCACCATTGCTGGTGTCGGTTTCCTCATGGATGCCTGGGATTTGTTCATCATCAACATGATCTACGCGATCATCCTCGTCGCTTACTACCCCAAGAACACTAAGAACATCGACTGGGGTCTCGAAGGTGGTGTGCTCAAGGCCTCCGCCAACATCGGTAACATTGTTGGTCAGCTCTTCTTCGGTTTCTGCGGTGACATGTTCGGTCGATCTGCCGTCTACGGTAAGGAACTCGTCATCGTCATCATCGCCGTCATCCTCCAGATCTCTGCCCCCGACTCCATTGGCGGCCACGGTATCACCATCTGGCTCGCCGTCTTCCGTTTCATCATGGGAATTGGCATTGGTGGTGATTACCCAATGTCTGCCACCATCGTTGCTGATCGATCTTCGCTCAAGAACCGTGGTTTCCTCTTGTCTTGGATCTTCTCCAACCAGGGTTGGGGTAACCTTGTCGGTGCTCTCTTTGCCGTTATCGTCATTGCTGGTTACCGCCACTATGTCGATGCTGGTCAGATTCACAAGCTCTCCGGTGCTTGGCGTATCCTCCAGGGTCTTACTTTGATCCCTGCCTTCCTCGTTCTCTACTTCCGTCTTACTCTTGTTGAGTCTACCCGTTTCACCCAGGCTCGTAAGCTTCAGGATGACCCTGAGCTCATTGCCAAGGGCCACAACAACCTCAACCGCTCCAACTCGGACGACGAGATCAGCAAGGAGAAGGCTCTCGGTGGCGAGCTCACCCCTGTCGAGGAGACTGCTGTCGGCATGTCGTTCAAGTCGATCGGCAAGCCCAAGAACGAGTTCATCGAGTACTTCTCCGAGTGGAAGAACGCCAAGAAGCTCATCGGATGTGCCGCTTGTTGGTTCCTCGTCGACATCACCTTCTACGGTATCAACCTCAACCAGTCTTCGATTCTTTCGGCTATCGGTTTCACCAAGGGTTCCACCTGGGGCAAGCTCATGAAGACTGCTACTGGTAACCTCATCATCACTGTTGCTGGTTTCCTTCCCGGTTACTTCTTCACTGCCTTCACCGTTGACATTGTCGGCCGCAAGCCCATCCAGATCCTCGGTTTCACCATGAACGCCCTCTTCCTCGGTATCCTTGCTGGCAAGTTCAACACTCTCAAGCACCAGACTGGTCCTTTCTTCGTTGTCTTCGTCTTCCTCCAGCTCTTCTTCAACTTCGGGTAAGTTTTCATATCAACACACTCTTGCTTCTCTGCTCATCATCGGGTTCGAATCGAGTTTCTAACCACCTCTTCCCTTTTGCTTCTATCTCAACAGTGCCAACGCCACTACCTTTATCATCCCTGCTGAGGCCTTCCCCACCCGTGTTCGTGCTACCGCCCACGGTTTCTGTGCTGCTTGCGGAAAGTGCGGTGCCATTCTCTCGTCGCTCTTCTTCTCCTACCTCGCCAACAAGACCAAGCTCGGCAACACCGGTGTCTTCTGGATCTTCTTCGGTGTTTCCATCCTTGGTGCCATCGTCACTGTCCTCATGGTTCCCGAGACCAAGGAGTACGATGCTGACGAGGAGGACCGCAAGTACCTGGCTGCCCGCGCTGGTGTCCAGTAAAGCGAAAAGTCAATCAAACTTCTTGCTTCCATATCTTCACTGCTTAGATTCTTCCTCCACCATCAAAAAGTCTCCTTTTGGATTTCTCACTGGTCCATGTATATCCCTCCGCTCATTTGCGGTTCCTTTCTCTTAGGCTTTGTTCTTGTCATCTAATTGGGGTTTCATGTCAATATTACTTGTTGATCATATATCATACCTTTAGTGAGAGTTGGCGTTGCAATTATCGCTGCTAGCTACCAGGGTCGCCACTGAGTATGTGAGCATCGTTTGGTGTCGGTGCAGCTGTACACACATGCCATACCCGGCCCTAGTTGAATTTCTCCGAGTTGCTGTCATCGAGTGTAGATCACTTAACATCATCCTCTGAAGGCAAAAAAATGTGCTGTTCATCATGTCTTTTGCCGCTCTACTTGGTCTCCGGACCTGGTCAGGACAACAGTGACCCACATTAGTGAGGTAGGATGGTGTCAGATGCTGTCGAAGTGTGCCTGGATTGCTGGCCTTTTTTTTGTTTCACGCACGATAGAAAGTCGGAAGTCCAGGCTCTGAAATTTAAGCGCCCAGCTGCAGCGGCCCAAACGAGACACAGACCAAGTGTGTCTCGAATCATGTAAAATTCAATAAATGATGTCAGTCACTGTATCCGCAAATGCCTCCACCATTTGCAGCCGAGATCAAGAAGTCAGCGACTACTTTCCCGAGCTCACTACTTTACTGCATTGATGGAGTTTTTGTGCTAGAGAGAGAGTTTGGCTTTGTTGTTTTTGTGCAAGAGAGGACCCTGTAAGTGTTGCAAGTGCGGTTGTGATGTTGAGAGGGGTGGAAAAGGTGACTGATTCACGGTAGGCGAGGGAGGAATGGAGCATGGGAATGGGGTCCAAGCTTGCTTCGGCTAAGGTTCAGCTCACTACTCACCATTCCCAACCTGTAAAGCCAACAAGTTTTGATCTCCTTTCATCTTTCATCTCATCCATCCATTCCATCTCATCCATCATCGCAAAACGCACCATTGGGGCGGCGTCGTAAACATGCTGGACTCTCTGGTCATCAAAACCCTTCGAGCCATCCTACCCATCGCAACAACTCTAATTACCCCGAAACAACCAGCTGCATCCAAACCCAACGTCACCACCTATATCCCATCCCCCTTCGTACCCAACAAGATCACACGCAAGGAACAACGTCGTCGTCTCAAAGCCGATATCTACTGGCCTTCCAACTCCCCGGATGATGTGCCTTTACCCATTGTGATCAACTTCCACGGATCCGGATTCTGCTTCCATACCCATGGAGATGATACACGGTTCTGTTCCTATGTCGCAAAGACATTGCCGGCTATTGTGATTGATGTGGACTATTCGCACGCACCAGAAAATCCTTGGCCTGCTGCGGTGGAAGATGTGGACTCTGCGATTCAATTTGCAAAACATTTCGCGGTTGAGAATAGGAAACAGAGAAGAAGACATGGTGCAGTGGGAGCCACGGGGCATAAAGAATGGTTGTGGGATTCGAATCGTATTGCACTCACTGGTTTCAGTTCCGGTGGAAACTTAGCTCTTATCGGTGCAACAAGAGCTGAAGTACATGGAGGTGTACAGGCAACCATAGCTTTCTATCCAAGTACCAACTTGGCTGAAGATCCATATGCAAAACCTCAACTGAAACCTCTCAAAGGCGCTGCCGGTGGAACCCTCCCCCCTTGGCTCCGAAAGATGCTTTACCAGTGCTACGTCCCTCTGGATCGTGTAAAAGACCGTAAACAACCACTCATCTCACCACTATTTGCCGACCCCTCCGACTTCCCAGCCTCGGTAACCATCCTCACTGCCGAACAAGACTCCCTGGCTCGCGAAGGTAGGAAACTCGCCGACAAGCTCGAGCAATCCTCCACATTCAAAGGATCCATCCTCCACTGGGAAGCTCCCGGTCAAGGTCACAATTGGGATAAGATGACTAAACAAGGTTCGGAACCAGCCAAAATGAAGGATGAAGCGTATGCGTTGACAGTGAGGAGGATCAGAGATGCTTTTGCAAAGGTTGCGATTGGGTATGATGACATGAGGGATCTACAAGAAGAAGATGACGAGGAGGATGAGGAGGGAGATGAAGGAGAGGAGGAAGAGAGTGGGGAGAGTAATGATTTGAGGAGATTGGGGGTGGTGAGGAATAGGGGCAGCAGTAAGAGTCTTCCTCCTACACCTGCTAGGTCCAGGTCGAGTTTGGGAACAACAACGACGGCCGCAAGAGATTCGTTGTCGGGCGTTTACAGATCTCCGAAGCTCTAAGAGCACTTGTGACCGAGATAAAGTTTCTCCGAACCTTAGATACCCCCCACACGTTCTTTCGTTTTTTGCTTTAATACCAACATTCATTGCTATCTACTCTGCGTATTGAACCGACTCCTGAGTAATCACGCTTCACCAACTTTCTTCACCTTCAACGGCAGATTAATCCTCTCATTTCTCCTCCAAAAATCAACCAAAATCTGAGCCGTCCTATCGGGCGCATCTTCGTGCAACGAATGACCTACATCTGGAATTACTTGCAATTGATATTTTCCCTGCATCTGTCCGATCATCAACTCTCTATCCAGTCGATCCGTTCCAGCTAGCAACAGCAGGCGGGCGGTTTTGACGGAGAGGAAGCGGGAAGAGAGACCGGAGAACCAGGATGGCCAGTAGGGTTCGGTGGCGAGGAGGTTTGCTTTCCATCGCAGTGCGTGTTGCGTTGGATCTGGGGAGTGGATGGGGGAGGATGAGGGATCGTGAAGGATTTCCTGCTCCTCTTCTTCGGGGGAGGTGGAAGGGTGTGAAGAGGATGGTTGGTAGTTGGGATTGGGTTCGAGGAGAGGCGGAACGCTGGTTCGAGCACTTTCGAGATTGGCGATTGTTTTGCTATCTACATGCCACCTGATTGCGTCTTCGACGGTGGAGAAACCGGAAGGGTGGGAGAGTACGACACTGCGCATTACGCTGAGCGCATCCATAGCTGTTCCTTCAACCACGTCTAGTACTGCTACACCTGAAATGCGGTTGAAGCTTTTCGCCGAAAGTGCATGCGCAGCAGAAACGACGACTGATCCTCCCATCGAGTGTCCCACCAGTACTAGCGAAGGCATCTCTTCCGTCTTGGGACACATGGTGGATAGCAGCGAGGTGAGGTCGGAGGAGAGCGTGTCGATAGACATATCGATCGGGTCGGTGGGGATGTTGTTGAGCCGTGTGCGACCGTGACCTCGACAATCATAGGCTAGAACACCGACTTCGCCAGAGGTCATCTTGGTGATCTCAGCTGCGGTCAGGGCGTAGGAAAGTGCACTGAAACCTGCGCCATGGTGGAAGACGAACAAAGTGCCTGGATTTGATGGTGCGCTTTGCGTCGATGTGGTTGGTTGTGCTTCTTCCTCGTCATCATCGTCGGCGGGGAGTCCGACACCGGGTCGCAATGTCGGCAGAGAAGGCGAGTTGAGATTAATATCGACATCTTGTAAAGAGGACTTTGTTGTTTTTGCCGTGCCAACGGAAGATGTGACTGCGGGTGAGGCTGAATTTTTTGGCCTGGGCGGTGTATAGTATACCCGAAATGCAATAGATCCGCCTTGAGTCGGAACATCTACCTCTAGCGCTTCTTCGAAATATCCTTCAGCTGTGCGTGGTGAAAAGTCGTCTGCTCTGCGTTGCCGCTGACGTGAAGGACCTGCAGAGGCAGATGATGTGGGACTTTGTCCGAAGGCATCGCCTGATGATAGCTCTGCTTGTTCTTCCTCGTCCTCTGAAAAAGGTGGGGCAGGAGGAAGCTTGCTGAGCTTGCTCTTGAGGAAGGATCGTTGGAGGTCGGACATTTCGCCTGCTTGCGGGACACCGTGGCTCGACGAATCAATACTGTCTGTTTGGTCCTTGCAAGAACAAGCTTGGTTGTGCGATGCTTGTAGCAGCTGTCCGAGATGCGAACGGAGTGTGTCGTGGTTGTGAAAGAAGAAGCTGAATTTTCGTTTGATGGTCAAAGCGCTCAGTTGTGGAGGAGAATACCGTGAACTCAGTCTACTTCAGTTAACCTTCTGTGTAGCTGGCCTGTTGCGCTTCCTCTTTGCACACCTGGCATTTATGCTGGGAATGCACTGCTCCTCTCGCTGCCAAGTGAAAACATCACAGATCAGACGAGCCGAGCAACTGCGCTTGCGACCATCATTGGCCTTCATCTGTACACGAATTCTATGGGAGCACTGTGTAACACTGTTCCGTGACACTTCAGAAGAAACGGCCTAAGGAATCGACCTCCAGAAAATCCGCTCACAGACGCGACTTGGAAGAATCACTCGCAGCTGTCACTCTTCGCATTCAACTCATGACCTTCGACTTCTCTCCTTGTAACTTCATGGCTATTCAAATCAGTCGCGCTGTTTTGGGTCTTTGCCTATAATTCCAGCTAACCAGCTATGATACAAACAGTGACGGCGGCAAAGAGATACTAGTAGTGGTAGCGCCAATCAAGACGACGGTCACCCAGGCGTTTGAGTTCAGATTCGGACAACTGTTCCTGCTTCTCTCCGCTCGCTTGCAATGCATCTCTGCGACGGTTCTCCCTGCTGAGCAAGATCCACAGTGTCGACGCAGCGGCAATACCAAATCCGAGCCAGACAATAGCCAAACCGTGACTGACGTGGTAATTCTTGTTGACCAGTCCACCCAAAGGCTTCCTGTATAATTGAACACCGATGATGGATCCCATATTACCGAAACCAATCTGCATTGCCAACGCAGTGGCTCGCTTAGTTTGACCCGTGATGTTTTCACTTGGCAGCGAGAGAAGCAGTGCATTCCCGGCATAGATGCCTGGTGTACACAGGAACAGAGCGACGTATCGACCAGCTACAGTGGGGGAGGTGATCTGAACGATGTATCCAACAATAGCCAAGCATCCAGCACCGATGATGAATACCAATCTTCGTTGAACGATGAACGAGACATGAGCAACGCCCATGGTGACGATGAAGGCAAGGAAGTAAGGCGGAACAGTCAGAAGTTGTGCGTTGGCAGCTGTGAACCCGAGCTCGTTAATGATGGTGGGCATGAAGAGCGAGACGGTGTAAAGAGCGAATGCAAAGCCGTGGAATAGCAGACTGTAGAGATATACGTAAGGGTCGGTGAATGCCTGCTTGACTCCATCCCAAGAGAAGGACTCTTCGTCGAGCGAATCGTGATCAGCTTGCATACGAGCTGCGATAATGGCCTTCTCCCTCTCGTTGAACGTCTTTGACTTCTGAGGGTAGTGAGGTACGAGCTTGTAAGCAGCAAGTGCAACAACAACGGTGAGCAGACCTTCAAGGATCAAGATCCAAGACCATCCTGCTTTTCCACCAACCCCGCGCATGAAACCAATGCCGTAGGCCAGGATACCACCGAATGCACCAGAGAAGGCAGCACCGGAAAGCAGGAGCGCCACACGATAGTGTCTTTCTCGTCGAGGATAGAACATGCTGAACACGAAAACCGAGCCTGGGAACAGACCAGACTCGCTCAAACCAAGGAAGAAGCGAACAGCAAACAGACCGGCTTGGTTGTGTACGAGACCCTGAACCACCGAGATGATACCCCAGATGAGCGTCAAAGTGGGGAGCCAAAGAGGTGGAGAGGTCTTCTTGAGGACGATATTCGCTGGGACTTCGCCGATGACGTAGCCAATGAAGAACATGGTAAGGGCGGTGGAGTAGTCTCTGAGGTTAATGTCCTTGACCAAACCGTCGAGCTTGGCATTACCGATGTTGGAGCGGTCCAAGAAAGATAAGAGGTACAAAACGAGAAGGATGGGTACGACGACGATATCGATCTTGCGAACAAGTTTGCGCTCTTCCTGACGAGTGTATGTAACGGTACCATGGCTGGTGGTGTGAACGATGAAGGTATCGGTTTGAGCTTCGTGGGCTTCAGAGAGAGAAGCCTCCTTACCCGAAGGTGGTGTAGCAGTGTGTGTAACCTCGCTCATGATCGGATCCAGAGCGGAGGGGGGCACGAAACAGAATGGTGTAGGAGAGGTTGGTTGGGTAGAAAGAAGAGGGGTTCAATCGCAAGAGGAGAAGGTTTGCACCGGTGGAAGATTCCATTTAAAGGTAGAAGCCTCGCTTCGTTCTTTGGAAAGCACCACGAGGAAAGCAGTCTCATCTGGTTGATGTCACACCTTCGACAGCTTCTTAATGAAACTGCTTGATGGCGCGATACAGGCTTGGAGCATGCTATCTTAGTCAGGGCAGGAACGCTCAAATATGCCTTGCCGAGCTAGCCATGTGGTGACAACTTGGACTCTCAATTTGGCAGGCAAGCATGATTGCTTGCTAGTTCGAGCTCATGCGACTAGAGCATTCGATAGCTGGAGCGAGCAAAAGAGCTAGCAAGGCAAATTGCGGGACGGACAGTCATGCTCGAAGGCGGAATCTTTCCATTGGCGTATGAAGTTCTCCGCGTAGATTTCTTTCAAGCGAAGACCGCCCGGACAAGGCCGCCGTTTGTCAGCTTGGGAGAACAGTGCAAAGCAAGACTTTCCGAAGGAAATGAGAGCTGCTCTTGACGTACAAACCGAGGCCGGTGGTGCGGGGTCCGAACTAGGATGAAGAGAGTTGGTGAGGCAATCACGAATCACGCCACGCCAAGGCTCTGACAGTGTATGACAAGGGGGCGGAACCAGTTGAAGGTGGGGAAAGAATAGATGATACGATCATTGCAAGAGAAGGTTGCGTGCTTCGCTTGACGTGAGCTTTCACCATTGGAAACAAGAAGTGCTTGCGTTGAGAAAGAAAGGGGAAGGCACTGCTGGACAGTTGGACAAGACTGTCCATCATTTCTCGACTTCAGCACGCCATCTTCGGCAACTTTAGGCGAGAAGACGATGAGAAGAGGCTGAATCACCGATTGTAGGCAGATCTCGAATCGGTTCAACTTTCGGTCGATTTAGAAGAGAGTTAGACCCTGTTGACACACATCCAGATTTAATTTGGACGAAGCTCTGCTCACACCGGCAACGCTACGAGCCTCGCTTAGAGAGCCAAGCCAGTGCCTATGTGTAGCAAGTGAGACTAATCTAAGCTTCCCCGCAAGTCTTGTGCCAAAGTCATCCATTTGATCCAGAGATCTTTCACACTCCAAGACTTTGTTCATGATGTAGAAGATTGTCCGTCGTGTTGGTGAAGAACAGCGTCAGCAGCAGCATAAAGTGATGTGCAAAGAACGGACCGTTCTCGGCTGAGATTGGACGTGGTGTCTAGATGTGGCTGCTCACACGCTCACAAGCGATCTTCTCCCGCCATAAAACCCTCCGCGGGCCAAACAAGGAAAAAACTAAAAAGAAAGACCAATTTCGGCGCTTTGATGTGTATGGGCCGAAAATCAGCAAATACGGTAAGAGACGCGTGTCCAATCGTTGCGTCAATAACAAAGAGCAAGGGTCCTCTGATGTAAAGCTTTGATCAACATGCCGACCAACGCCGCTCAAGCAATAGCGCTGTGTGTACTCGACCCACATTTTGCCTGAATAAAGAGGGACAAGGAAAATGCCTCGCGTGGTGTCACACTTTGCTGTGTGACTTGCCGTTCTCTTATCGACAATCACCAAAATACCCTTTGGCTCGAAGCGATGACAAAATTGGCCGTCTCGGCAGCCTAACTCCGCGTCGCTTTTCTTTTGGCTTGTGGCTCTGACTCGTTTTGAGTCTATTTTTTCTCGCTTTTGCTCGTCAAAGAGATCTTTATCGGCGGCTCGCCACCGCCGCGATTGCCCCTCACCTCGCTCTTTTTTTTTGAGCTTTGAGCTTTGTCCTTCCTGCATGTTGACTGGGAATCAAAAGGGAGGAAAAAAAGGCTCGACAACGTGTCTGTGTGTCGGTTTACACCCTGCATGCAAGAAGCCTGAGTTGCTGCAAAGCTTAGCTGTTGATTCCCGGTCCGGTGGCTCAGCAGCAACAACTCAATCAATCAATCAATCGATTGTGGCTCTGTCTGTCTGTGGCTGCACAGCTCTCAACAACAAGCACTTGCATACAGGAGAAGCTTTTACCCTCTCTTCAACCCACATCAAACCATTCCTCTCTTCTCTCGCCATCTCATCTCCCCGCATCTGAAGAGAATGCCGAGCTCTTAAAGCCTGCCATCATCTTGGTAGCCATTTACTCTTCTTCGTCTCTTCCATCGTCTCCGATCAACAACGCAACGAACTTTCTCCCATCTCAACTCTTCGAGAGCTACCCATCGTCTTTGCATAGCCTTCAGCCTTGTCGTCGGCTGATCCGACAGTCTCACACCTGACACGCGCCCGTACAATACCCTCCTTTGATAGCGCCTCTCTCGACCCTCCCACTCAGCTTGACAGGCTGCCCAGCTACAGTGATGACCGACTGTGCTTCATCATCCAGCAGTAGCATGCTTGGTACCTCCTCACCGCGACTTTCCTCTTCGATGCAGCGCACGGTCTCCTCCACATCATCGATGCCCACCAGCGCAGGATCTTCGCCCTCGATGCTCGCATCCGGTCTCGCCTCCGACATGGGCAGCAACGATGGCAACCTCTCTGCCATGGAAGAAGAAAACGTCTCTATGCCAGCAACACCGCCCGATGTCGCCCACATGGGTGACCACGTCCACGTCGTCCGAGATGCCTCTCCAGCCTCGGCCGCTGCCTCGGTTAACGCAAGCAACCCTGCCAAAAGACCTGAACTCTTCCTCTCCATCACGCGAGCCAATCGTCCCAAGCTCGTCCTCTCACCTACAGACAAGCTTCGATTCACCGAGCACATCGAAGAATCTAAGAAGAAGTTTGCCAACGATACCGCATACTTGCCCAAGTCTACCAACATGGGTCTCAGCGATGTTGACGCTGCAGCTTTGCTCTCAGTGAATCCGTTCAACTTTGCACGATCCAACACACAAAACTGGGAAGATGACGATGTGGATGTCGACCGTGGACGTGTTCGTGCATCTGCCAAGCCAGGCAAGACTGTCTTTATGAACGCGTTCCCTTGCATCTTTGTCTCGAACTTGACCAACTCAGTTGCTTTCTATCAGAAGCTAATTGGATTCTCACCAGTGGGTAAACCGCAATCGCACCAGGCAGTGCTGCGAAGAGGCCCTGCTGCTCGTCCACCACGATCTTCCAACATGCAGTATTCGGCGATCCCTTCAGCAGCAGAGGAACAAGGTGTACGCATCGTGTTGCGTTACCTACCAGCAGAATGGGGCGAGTTGAAGGGAGATGGCTCGGGTCCACCGCAGCTTTTGATTGTTGTTAGCAATGTCGACGAGCTGTTCCAGGAGATCGTGGCAAAGCAGCAACAGTTTAAGCCCAATGGAACCGAGTATTTCCCCGAAGTTTTCCTGGGCAAGGCGAAGCTATTGGGCAAGCCACAGAACAAGCCTTGGGGCACGAGGGAGTTGCACGTTCTTGACCCAGATGCGAACAAGATCGTCTTCTATCACGAGTTGCATTAAGGCAGCAGCGCCACTCGCTCTTACGTTTTTTATATACCCTGTCCAAGCTCTATGAAGCTTCGTGACTCTTTTGTATCAACACCATCACCACCGCTTCTTTTGTTGTCGTCTTTGCATTTGTTTCGGTTTGTAGTTGTATCGGTTGCACTTGTGGTTCAAGAGTTAATTTCATACACCGCTCTCCTCTCATTCATCTCCATCTGTCAGACTGTGTGTTGCAAGAATGCAGTTGATTTCTATCAGTATAAGCACGAGGTCTAGAACTCTGGCGGGGCCTCTGATCCCACACTTGCTGTCTCTGCATACTGTCTAGTTCCCATCTCTGTCAATCTCGATATGACCCTAGCAAAGGCAAACAATTCTTCATCACCTGTAAAAATGGGTGAACCACCAATATCGTCCATTGTCAAACCTAGATCATCCATCAGAGCTCTCATCTGATCCGCTGTTGGTTTAGCTTTCCCTGCATCACCCGAGAAGATCTGTAAAATGGGTACTTCACTACTAGCTAGAAGTTTTGTTTTGGATTCGTATGCAGCGTCGATGAAAGTGATGAATCTTCTGGCTAAATCTCGTTGGTTAAGACCCATTTTGGGTACGTTATCGACAAAGATGGTGGTGAAGTTGTTGCAGATTTCAATGTAGTCGGCTGCTGAGCGGGGACGTCCGCAGAGTTCGTCGAATGTGAAGCGAGCGACGCTTTGGGTTGATTGGGGAACGAGGAGGGTTCGACCCCAGATTTTGAGTGGACGGTTTTCAACGACTGGATCGTGAGGATCGGAGGTAGCAGCCGAGAAGAGTTTGTCGAATTCACGAGTGTTGGCGTCATCGAGAGGAGAGAAGTAGACTTTGGAAAGAGCTCGGGGGACTTTTCGATAATCGGTGCCTGAGTTGAGATCTGTGACACGGAATTGAGATTTGAGGAGATCAATGCAGGGGAGAAAGGATTGTCGTTGGATGCCGTTTTTGTAAAGTTCATCGGGATGTCGATTGGAGGTCATGACCATAACGACACCGTAGGAAAGCATACGTTCCAGAAGTCCGCGTAGAATCATGGCATCGGCGATATCGGTAACTTGAAACTCGTCAAAGCAGAGAACCGAATGGTTGTGTGCCATTTCACGAGCAACAGCTTCAATAGCGTCACTCTCCTCTCCAGCACTCGCACCTGCCATCGAGGAGCTCGAGGAAGAGGAGGAAGAAGCAGAAGACATCATCATGACGATACCCGAAGGCTTGTGTGTTTTCGACTTGTAGAAATGAGCCCGTTTGTGTGCTTCGATCATGAACTGATGGAAATGGATGCGACGTTTCGCTGTAATATTGGGAGGGAGCGTGTCGTAAAAGAGATCCATGAGCATGCTCTTTCCTGTGCCGACATCGCCGTAGAGGTAAAGTCCTTTCGGAATGTCTTCTGGGATGGGCTTGACTTCGTGTGCATTGGATTTGGTACCGAAGGGAAGCCAGGAGAGCAAGCCTTTGGAAGCCTGCAAGTGAGCTTCTGGATCTGGTACTTCTGCCTGCTCGTAGGACTTCAAGCGGTCATGCAACGATTGCAGGACTTTGACAATAGATCGTTGATGAGCATCGTCTCTGAGGACGCCTGACTGTACGAGCTCGTTATAGCGCTCATTTGGAGATGTAGCATTGGTCTTTGCCGCCTTTGCCGCCGAATTCGACGAAGCTGAGCCGCTGATGTGACGTCGTGTGGGGAGAGAATATGAAGTAGATGGAGGGGGAAGGCAAGATTGTCGAGCAACACTACTAGAGCATGGTGAAACGAGTGGTGGACGAGCAGCGAGAGAAAGACGCCGACCACCAATGTGGCGCGCAGGAAGCGCGAGTCGAGATAGTGTTTGCTGTGCGGATCGAGTAGGGAGAGCACTCATGGTGTCTGATTGGCGTAAATAGCCTCTATGTGGTTGGTCGAGAAGGTGTAGACCAACACGAAAGAGCCTTACTGTATTTTGGGACGGTGTCTGTGCGGGAATTTTAGGTTTTTCTAGGTCGGTACCACTTTGCCCGCATTTTTCCGCTTCTTCCGACTGACCGGTATCAGAACACGACGCTATGCAGAGTCCTATCCCGGATTCGACTTCCTTCGAACACACACACACGCAGTAGCCTCGAATGAGGTCTCGGATCACATCTGAGCACAGTCAACACTAGTCTCATCATCTGGGAACGGAGCACCAAGACAGTGATGGCCAACGTCGAAGAAGGCAGACCTGGTCACGGCGTCATCCGGAAAACGAAAAGCGGGGTCCAACGTGAATCAGCTGGTAAAGATCTGCCGGTGCCTTGTTTGATTGGATCTGAATCGGCGATCGGCCCTGATGCTTCTCGAAAATCGGTGTGCCTGACAACGGGCGAGCCGAGTTTTTCTAACAAGAAACAGCAGTCGGTCGGCCATGTGTGATTTCGCGAGGTCCCCCTTTTCCTCCGTTTGCAAAGCCGAGTTCAAGTTTAGGAGAGAGAAAAAGGCAAAGAAGTGGAGTCTGAAATTTCGTGTTTCGCAGGATGCAACCACATTCTAAATTTGGCTTGTGACTGCTTGGCAGACAGGCAGCGGCAGCATCAAGCAGCTGTCGTGTCGATCAAGGCGGCAGCAGCATTCACACCAAATTTCGTGTACTGTAACCTTACTGTCTGTCTCATGATGCTGTGACCGCATTGTTTCTTGCTCCGACAATTGGGATCCATCCGACCCTTTTCATTTTCATATCACATCCATTCATTTCACCTTTTCTCCACCATCATCCCCCTTTCTCAACAGACACAGTTGCATGGACGCATTACACAGACGCTCACGAGACCTTCATTTTGGTTACCGACAATGAGCGTCTCACCTTTCCCACCGGGTCAAGGCACCCCAGTCATGCAAGAAACAACCTCGCCGCCCAGGCAGCCTGTTTATGCTATGTCGGCCTCCCGTGGTGGGGGTGGAAGTGGTGTTGGTGGTGTAGGTGGAGGAGGAGGAGGAGGTGAACCATTCTCATCAGCAGCTGCGTACAGGTCACCCGTCTCATCACCACCTCCTCGTGTACCCTCTTCACCACCAATCCCAAACACCTATGAACGTGCATCAGCTTTGCAGAGCCCAGCCCCACCTGCATCTTCTCTCGTGATTCAAGAACCTGGTATGCCATCCAACTCACCATCTCCAGCACCACCCAATGGAGCAACTCCCGTCCTCTCATCTGCAACACAGCGCAGCAACGGCGGTCGCACAATCACCACCACCACCWACACAGACGCCAGATCAGCCCGTACAGCAAGCAAACGCGATGGTACCGCATCCATCTCCAAATCAGCCCGTAGTAGCACTACATCCTGGTTCTACGGTGGTCCAGACTCTTTCATCCGTGTTCCATCCAAGATGGCTGCACTCTACATTCTCGTCACTTTCATCGAAGCTGCTATTGTCATTGCCCTTGTCGGGTATATCTTTGGCAAGATCGTAGCTGAAGTCGAAAACTTCACGCAGAATCTCAAGACTGTCTCTGTCTATCTTGCCGTATTCGTGTTCGGAATGGTATTTCAGGTATTAGTAGCATGGGACGCAGTTCGATTGAAAAATACAATGCAACTCATCGGAGTGCTTATCTTCAACATCGCCCTAACCATTACCGCTGCCATCGAAATCGGACAAGTCAGAGACGCACTCAATGCTCAAGATCAGATCGCAGGAGGCATTACTTGTCCCGATGACCCGACTCGACTGTGTCGTGCGCGTTCGCTCTTCCCAGATGTTGAACGCTATTTGATCGTAGTAACGGCCACTTGCGGTGTAGCTGAATTCGTCATGATCTATCTCAGTTTCAAGCTTTGGAAAGAGTTCGGTTGGATCATCTATCAGAAGATCGGCGCGGATTTGAAGGTGAGGAATATGTTCTTTTGGTATCAGTTGTTTATCGTTTTCCTCAAGTTTTCGTTCTTCTTTGGTGTAGGATTTACAGTGATCTACTTGATCCTGGTGGCGGATACAACGGATTGGGAGTACGGTGTGACGATCGCTGCGGTTCCGATTGCGATGGTTGCGCTGTTCGCCGCTGGGTTTGCGGTGAGGAGGGAATGGTCTAGTTTGATGGTACTTTCATTGTTTTTGATGATTGCAGGATTGACTTACTTTGTGTACAAGTTGACGCAGGTTTGGGTTCCAGCTACCGCAGATCAGTACACGTACGTTCATACGACGATTACGTTTATCAGTGGATTTGCGATCCTGTCGTTGGGCTTAACTTGGTTGAATGGGTTGATTTGCTTGTTGAACTTCCATAAGGGTTTGAAGCCTGCTCATGATGCTATTGGAACTTTTGGTGGTGTTCATCGAACCAGACCAAGGGGAGAGAGGAATGGCGAATCAGAAGGTGCAGCTCTGGATCTGGAACGAGACGTCGAACCAAAAGATCATTCCGAAACTTCCACCGCTTACATTCCACCACATCGTGGAAGCGTTATCGGTCACTCTGCCGGAGGTGGAGGTACCCCAGTCAGTCCAGCAGTAGATCCAAGAAGGGGTAGCAACATGATGCAAAGTCCAGTCTACAGCTACAGCAGTCATGGAGGTCACGGTGCAGCTTCTCCACCACCATCAATGATGGTCGATAGAAGAACTTCCGGTGCAGGAGCATCTCATGTCTATCACCCCCCACCCATGGCTGCTACGCTTGGCAACGCTCCCATCCTAGCCCCCCAACCTGTTCCTGCTTCTACAGCTCCATTATCACCCCACGCTTACATGGGATCTCCACCTCCTCCTCAACCCCAAATGCAAGCCGCACCTCAACCACATCAACCAATCTATCATCAACAACCACCTCACGTGCCAAATCAGGCTTTCCTCGACGCTCATCAACCTAGACCTTCACCTTCGCGTATCTCTCTCGATTGATCGGTCCTTATACCCCACCTTGTCTCCCTACATGGAATTTTCTACCAAAGGCACCTGCTTTGTAAGTTATTTGTCATTTTCTGCTACATCTGGGAATGCGAACCCCACTTTCACATCTTTCCCGTCTGCATTCACACATCCACCTCTCAGTTGCATCTCCACGCAGTGTTCACACATCAAGCTTGTTTTTTGAGATCATACGAAACGCGAAATCAGCGCTCGAAATCATAAGATTAGACGAGAAGAATGTGAAGAGGCCGAACCAAGAAAATGTGATAGATGCGAGCAAGAATGCAGTTTGTATCTAAAGGAAGATCGGACGGTGACTGAGGCATGGAAAAAGGGGAAACAAAGGATGCGATGAGACATAAAGAAGAGAGTCCATAATGTGTAGAGTGAGGAGAGTCCATAATGTGTAGAGTGAGATGGAAATCGTACGAAGATTGTGGTGAAGAGACGATGCAAAGGGAAGCGATGCGAATGTCTAATGTGTAAGGAGGATAAAATGCTTGGAGGATAAAATGCTTGGAGGAAGACAACAACCCGTGGCGAAATGAGGTGTGATGGAGCGAGGCGCATGGTGATCAAGCTCATGCAGCAGCATTGACGGCAAAGGCAGGCTGAGGAGCAGCTGCGGTCAGACCAGCCTTCTCGGAAACGGTGGTGTTGGGAAAGGAAAGCGAGCTTGGGCTTGTCGCACCGTTAGCAGCAGCAACAGCAGCTTCAACTTCCCTGAATGGCGAGCCAGCACGCTTCTCGATATTTGCCAGCCACATGTTCTGCAAGACGAACTGGGGTAAGGCGTAGTATCTCCAGGTAGCCCATCGGAAGAACATGCCGACCTCGACCTGTCGTGTAGAGGCAAAATCTTGTGTCATATCCTTGCGCAAATCCTGGAAAAGGGCAGTCTTGTCGGTGAGTACCGCCTTGACACCCCATCGTGTGGCCTCGATCATCTCGTCCTTTCGGTTGACGGTCCAGACATAGATATCCTTGCCGGCCTTCTGAGCGTCGGCGATGAAAGCCTGGCCATCGGCGCCGACCAAGCTTGCAAAGTACATGGAAAACCCGGTGCAGTCGTTCCAGAAATAGCGACGTGCCGCACGAGGCGAAGCACCAATGTGGATACGCTTCATCGAAGGGACGTTGATTAGCGCGGACTCCAGGAACTTGGGGTGCCACAAGCCAAGAATCAGACGCGGCGCTAGGTCGGTCTCGAAGTTGGGGTAGGACTCGATGACTTTACGCATTAGGGGGAAGAGGCGATCCGGGTCGTTGTCTGGCTTGATATCGAGATTGAGCTTGACGTGCTTGCAATTAGGACGCATGAGCAAATCGCAAACCTGAACAAAGGTGGGAATCTGTTGTGCGGGCTGCTTAAGTGTACGGAGGTGCTCGATGCCGTCCTCGCCAAAGTAGGGGCGCTCGTAGATCAAGCCCTTGCCATTGGTGGTTCGTTCCAGGGTTGGGTCGTGAAACATGACGATGACATCGTCGGTGGTGATGTGTACATCAGTCTCGAGACCTTCGGAGCCGTCAGCGATGGCCTTCTCGAAACTCGCAATGGTGTTTTCCGGGAAAGTGGCGGAGGCACCACGGTGACCCCAGCACTCGGGCATGTCAGGGCGGATATCCATCTTTGCGGATCTAGTGATGGGACGCATAATGCCAAATGCGGCGCGTTGCGACAGGGGCGGTGACGAGGCAGACGAGATGTGTTTTGCGAGATGGTGGCAGAGAAGGTAGAGGGAGGCGACGATTAGTACCACGATGGCAACAGATGCGCTCACACCCAGACGAACAGGTGAGAGTGAGAGGTCACGAGATACGAGCACAGCCAAGCTAGCAATCAAGCAAGCAAGCAGCTGTAGAAGGGATGAGGGAAGGGATAAAGTGTGTTGCGTAGGCTAGTCGGTCAAGACTGTTGAGTGCCTAGCTTTGGTACAGCTGCGAGGTAGTCCAGGATACTCGAAGGCAAAGCGTAGATGCTTACCGGATGAGTTGAGTGCGTGTTTAGACTGGAATGGAATGAAAGGCGACCTCGATACCACGTCGGTCAAGCCTGACAATAGGTTGAAGGGACCGAAAGGGAAACGAGGCTGGGTTGTGTGGAAGGTGTGAGGATAGGAGGCAGAGGCAGTGATATCTATTACACCAACAAGGGAACGTGACAGCTTTCGCCACGGAACGTGCTCACGCCGAGAGAGAAACACTTGCCATTTTGTCACACAACCAACACCGCAGTCTAGCTTCAATCCGCCGCCGGTGACATTTGCATGTGCATTGTGCTCTCCTTTCCACTGCCCTCACCTCACCTCACCTCACCTCACTTCTTGCTTTTGCTGCTTTCAATTGTGGTTGCTCGGCTGTTCCGAAATTTTTTCGAATGAGGCTTTTCCGTTCGTCATTTCTCAGGCACACGAGCCAACTGATAGTGCTTTCTTTCTCTCCTCAAGTGCTGTGGCTCGAGCGCTTATGCTCCACCCAGCTTGTGTTTGTGTGTTTATTCGAAGCTAAGCCCACTAGACACACTTCACTAAGAGTTGTTACGGTCACAACGTGTACCCTATGCAATGATCTTGTGATGCCACATTCGTAATTTCTCACTGTGGTGACAGGGTTGACTGTGAAATGGCGGCCGAGCTGTGCATAGAGCACAGTATGCATTCGAGCAACAGCTGCACACAAAATTCGCGGCCCGACCGGCTTCGACTGTCTAAATCACCCTTTCCATTTGCATTGCATCGAGTCAACCCCGCCTTTGGCATGTTTTGCTTTCCAGCAAAAAAATTTGAACGACGAGCGTCGAATCTCTTTCTACTGATGAAGTTTAGGCAGTTTCTTTCTAAGGCTGCAGATTAGCTCGAGCTTGGCACTTGACATTGTTGCAATACGCAGGGGCTCCTGTCTGTGAGCCTTGGCCTATTCTACAGCGATCCCGTTGAATGGCTATTGCTTCTGGAGCCAGGGTGGCAAAGTTGTCAGGCAGGTGTGACATGACATTGGGCTGCAGATTGTGACGCGGACCGTGAAATTTTTCTTTCCCTGGACCCCTGTTTGTCTCTTGACGAGCCAATGGACACAGGCTTTCTTCTGCAGATCCCGGGCAAGGGAAAGAGCCATCTGTACCGAGTGTTGACCGAAGCCACGGGCTCAAAGCTTTCGAGCAGAGGCCAGTAAATTTCCGGCCAAATTTGCATCGTGAACAGCTGGAACAGAGCTTTGATTTTCCGGTCAGCTCGCGGCCCGGCTCTCTATCTCGAAGCTAGAATTCTGAGAGATTTACAGCTAGGCTTTCTTTGACTGCTGTAGTGCAGTGGGGTGCAAACCCTACGTGCATCCAACCCACACTGTGGAGTTTCGCCACAACACGGCGAAACGACAGTGTGGGTTGAATTGGTGGCGTTTCTTCCAGCCGACCTGGCACGAATTGCTCTGCTTTGCTCCAGTTCGGCTGGGACCCTTAGAGAAAATGCACAAAATGCACACAATTCAAAGGCGCTGTCCAACGGGGGCTGTGACGTCGTAGCTCTGCTCCAAAGTGTCCACGTTCTCTTGGCCTTGATGTCAGCCACTTACGGCAGGAACGTTCCTCGAGCTTTTCGTCATTTCTGTTGCTCTGTTAAGCTTCAATCAAATTCAAGCTGGGAAACTCCAATCGGTATCGGCTATGGTGCAGGCGTTCCGAGATCCGCGGACGATAGATATTCTCACACGAGGGAGAACACTTGCTCTTACAATCCAGTGGCAGGGTTAACCTCGAGGTCAATCATGTATGATTCTTTTTGGCGGAAAGATAGATAGCTACAGATAGAGGCACTGGGAAGCACAGCATCAATCATCATTGCAGTACCGGAATTAGTTGCGTCGCTTGAGACCAACATCGAGCTGAACAGGCTTGCGCAAGAATCCCTCGAATGTCTCGAGCGGCTTCTCGGGGTCAGCAAGCACAATGTCGTATCGGCGGAAGATGGCAGCAATGAGGATGGAGAGCTCCATCATAGCAACGTTGCGCCCAACGCATGCACGAGGACCGACTGAGAAGGGAATGAATGCTTTTTCAAAGTCCTTCTTGGCGTTGGGTGCAAGCCATCGGTCTGGGTTGTACTCTTCGGCATCCTCGCCAAACACGGACTTGTCTCGGTGAAGCGTATAGGCGGGCACCGAAAGAATGGTTCCAGCGGGGAAGTGTTGACCGCAGACAGTGGCGCCACCTTCAGGGATGACACGGGGAAGGCCAATGGCAGAAGTCGAGTGGTATCGAAGCGACTCGCTCAAGACAGCCTGCAAGTAAGGCAGCTCCTGAACATCGCTGTGAAGTGGGACCTCTTCGGCGTGCTCGAGCTCGCGGTCGAGTTCGGCCTGGAGCTTGCGCATCTTATCCGGGTGTGTGCAGAGGTGTGAAACGATAGCGCAGGCAGTGTTCGAAGTGGTGTCCGATCCGGCAATAAGCTGAGTGAGAGCCTCGGCGGTCAACTCCATCTTGCCCATGAGCTCGCCACGGTCATCCTTAGCAGACTGAAGTTTGGCGAGCAAATCTTCACGTTCCGACCCGTTCTGCAGACGATCGTTGACACGAGCGAGCGCGATTCCTGTGAGCTTCTTTACTGAAGTAAGCCTGTTCGAGAACCATGGCAGCTTGAGCAAATAAGGGCGCAGCCAGACAGGAGCAAGACCCATGGTAGCCGAGTACTCGCCACGCTCGTTGATAATCTTGACAGCCGAGCAGTAGTCGACCTGCTTGTTGCCCTGCGCATCCTCGTATTCAACCTTGGCCTCGTCAACACCCTTCTCGAGCATGCCAAACGTGCTTCCGAAAGCAAGAGCGCCGATAGTGTCGAAAGCGAAGTAGTTGAGCCACATGAGCGAGTCGAGCCAAGCACGGCCCTTGATACCACGAGGACCCTCGGCGTTCGACTTGGCCGCCTTGTCGCAGAATTCATCCCATCGCTCAAGGAGGAGCTGAACTTCACGTCGGATGAAAGGTTCGAAAGCAACGATGGTCTTGGGAGCAAAGGTGTGCGAGACGATCTTTCGCTTACGGGTGTGCTCTGCACGGTCACGAGTGTTGAAGAGACCACGGGGGAAAGGACGAGGAGGAACAAAAGCATCGTAGTAGGCCGGCTTAAGAGTACCAGTACCGTGGCCGTAGACGGGATGCAAAGCCTCATGGTCGGCGATCGAGATGTGGTTGGGTGCAATACGGACGAATTTACCTGTAGACAGATCAAAGAGGAAAAGCGAACGCATGCATAAATCGTCAGCATGATCAATCAAGGCCAGAAATCGAGTCCGTCGAGTGTACTGTTACTTACCATACTTCTTGTGCTGCTCGTGAACAGTCTCGAAGCGATGACCCTTCATAGCTTGGCGAAGGAGCCAAAAATCGGAGAACTTGGCAAACAGAGGCCCTGGATACTTGAGGAAAGTAGGGTTTGTGACGAACGGAACGAGGTGGAAGAGGATCACTGCACCAACGAGGGTGACAACGATGTGAGCGGGAGATTCCACGGCCCATTGGACCGCAGCCCCGATGCGAGGGACGAGATCTGTCTCGACCATCTTAAATACAGCAGCTAGCTGTAGAGAAAGAGGACGGTCGTCTTGAAGGGAGAAGCGGTTGCTGCAAAGCGACAAGAAGCGCTGTCGATATCCAAGGGCCTGTCAAGGCAGCTGAACGCCGACTCTTTTGCAGGGGGGAAAGGGTGTCGAAGAGAGAGTAGGTAGGTAGGTCGTGGAGTAAGGGAGGATGATGAAGAAGTCTGCCACGGATAGAGTGGTCTTTATGTACGTCAAGACTCAAGCTGAGGTTTGTTCCGCTTCAAAGAGTGAAGGGAAAAAGCCAGTCCGGCGACAAATCCTCAAAGGACGGAGAGCTCAGTGTCCTGGGATTTGGTCACGAGCCCTGATGGCGCTGACAAGGGCTGGCGAAAGGGTTGATGGAGGCAGCAACGGCGCGCACAGACGCGGGGAGTCGATTTCGCGAGGCTCAGGATGTCACGGCAAAAAGTACTGCAGGTCCGGTCAGACGAGCGAGCAGCTGCAAATCGTGCAAATCGAGCAAACATGATTCGAGTTCCCCAGACCAAAAGAGCTGAAGAAAGCGCTGTCAAGCCCGGTTTTGGATTTTCCGACTCGCTCAAAGAAAGCCAGCAGAAGGCGACCAAATTGGACGTCGGAGAGCAAGCTGTGATTTGGGCCGTGGTATCCGAAAGTGATTGGAAATAGCAATGCTGCCACGCTGCCTTGTTCTTTCCCCGAACAACTTCGTTGGAATGCATGCATCTCGCAGTGACACCGACTTCATTACCATCTTTCGACTTGGTAATGCACAGTGCCAACAACAACTTCGACATCTCGCACCTTCGAACTCATCACCGCGAACAAGGTTCATCTCGACGACGCCTCTCCCTCTAGAATCATATTCATTTCGTCTCTGTGTCGTCCTGTTTTACAGTATCATTCATTGCCATGTGAGCTCGTTCGGGATGAACTCAATAAATGCAACAAAGGCTACTGGACCTCCAACTAATTTACGACGAAAGGACTGCTCGATTTGGTTCGCTGACGGTTGGTGGGTCTACTGTCGATATAGCAAGCGAAGCTCAAACAGTTACGCGAAAGTCACTTCGTAATGAATAGGCCGCATGCACGAGAGCGCATCACCTGCATAATCTCAGAGGCAGAGCAAAAAAAGGCGGGGGCCCAAATACTCGCTTCTCCAGGTTGTTGCATTACGAAGATCGACTTTGTAAACCTTTCCACCGCACGCTCGTGGCCAAAACCTGTCCGGTCCGCGTCCATTATGCTCTTTGCTCCTGTCAGAGACTGCCACCTGAGTCTTGTCGAGACGTCGATGATACATTTCATAGAGTTTGTTGAAGTTGGTTTTAATTACACTCGGGTCTTGGCGAGGTTCGAAGTTCTCAGCTCTCTTCGGTCTTTTGGAGTCCGGCAAAGACGGTCTACAGCCAATGCTTTTACAGAGCACCGCCCCAACCAATAGAGCATATCTGCATTGTTTTACATAAAGGGCAGTATCAGACTGCTTCACAGCATCGCTCGCCGGTTTTAAACAATCCTGATACAGCAGCCACGTGGCACAATCTAGAACGGGTCTCGACCCTTCGGGAGAATGATGATAATGATATGCAAATGAAAGCAATGATAGTACAGTATGCAAAAGATGCAGGAAATCCGGTCCGAAGTAACGGCGAGCATCACCAGAAGTTCTGCGCCCAGTCGACGAGTGCATCCCAGCCACGTCCGACAGCACCGTTGCCAATCTTGCCAAGCAACCTCCTCCATTGCAAGATCTGATTGTCAGCCCTTGCCAGACCAATGATGCCCTCCATGCCACCCACTTTGGCGAACATGGAATCGATCGGCCTCGACGCAACGGCTGCCGCCTTACCTGGCACACTGAGCGGCTGCGACCCCGACAACAGGCCAACAAGACGTTGGAACAGACTAGTCGAGCCTGAAGTTGAAGCAGCCACGCCAGCTGCAATATCAGCGCCGGGAACAGCACAGCTGAACTCGAAGCGGTTGGCGTGGAAGACCAGTGCAGCGCGGTAGTGGAATACGATCGCAAGCACAATGCCAATGTGCCAAAGCTGGTGCGAGTGACCCCAAGTATCGAAGCGACCGGGTTTCCAACTTTCTGGGAACTGGGTTGCGTAGAAGACCAGACCGCCGACGTAGAACGCAAGCGAAGGGAAGATGGGACTGAAGAAGGAGACGGTCTTGGCAAAGCCATGCTCGAATGTAGCATGTGAGAAAGGCGCCAGCGCCGTGAAACACATGGTCAGGAAAACGGCAATGCGCCAGGCTTTGTTCTCTCGCTTGTTGAACCACTCGGCCCATGGAAGAATGGCACCGGCGAAGCCAACCATCAGCGTTGTGAAAGAGTAGAATAGTGCTAGATTCGGCTGGCAATAGAAGCAGTTGTAGACGGTAGTCCAGATCGAAGCCGCCACGAGCCAAGCAATGCCAGTGTAATCAACGCAAGCAAATCGCTCGAACCACTTGCGGTCGGAACATCCTGCCATGACATGCCACGAAACCGATAGAGTCAAACACTTCGCCGCTGCGAACAGGTAGACAGTCTGGACTAACCTGTCCATGGGCGTTGTCTGGTCATCGAGACCCTTGCTTGGCCAAAAGAGCGGAACGATGGCCGCGAGACCCCAAAGATGGGTGTGAATGTTGCCGGTCTCGTTGTGGATCTGGAAAGTGCTCTTCAGCAGTGCTGGCCAGTTCTCGACGGGAATGAAACGGTAGCCGGAGAGAATGTGCTCGTTATTACGGAAGAATGCCGGCAGATGCTCATAGCTGATAAGCTCTTGACCGTTGCGTGCCAACTCGACGGCCAAGTGATAGAGCTTCTCTTCTGCTTCGTGCACTGCATGCCCGGCGCGCGAGGCGAAGCTGTTGGCACGGGAACGCGAGCGTGTCTTTAGATCAGCCAGCTTGTTCTCGAAACGTTGCAACAGTGTGGACGAGTCGCCTTGATCGGCAGCATTCTGAAGTGTATCACGCCATGCCATGGTACGCACGGACTCCTGGATGGCCTCGAGGCGAGCTTGCATCTTGGCTGCAAGTGCATAAGCCTGGCTGGGCAACTGAGTCGAGAGGGGCTCGAGCACCGATGCAAAATCAAAGTCGAGCTGTGGAAGCGAAGGCATGGTTGGCAGCGATGGAAGCTCGGCTGAAGTCGATGGAAGACGTGGCAGACGCTCTCGCAGACCGTTGCCAAGGCTGATGGGAAAGGAGAAACTGGACGAGAGACGTTCCCAATCTTGTGCTAGTGACTGTGAACGTGATGCAAGAGCTGACGAAGCGGATGCTGGATACGAAGGGAGTAGAGCTACGAGTCTGCGCAGATCCTCACGCAAAGCTTCGAGTTGCTGGAAGAAGGCAGCCGAATGGCCGTCGTTGAAAAGTGCAGCTGTGGCGAGTTTGTCTGCTGCCTTTTCGCTGGACCTAGAGACTGCATTGAGTGAAGCATCATCGTCTGATGATGGCATGTTCGCATCTGTCATGTCGGATGCGGAAGCTCGGGAGATCCGTTGTTCATAGAAAGCTCTTGCTCTTACTTCGAGCTCGGTAAGATAAGAGAGCAGCTGTGCTCGAAGCGAAACAATCGAGTACGGCAACGACGCAGGAAGATCAAGGTATTCGAGCGAGGTGAGTGGCTGATGACCTTGGCGGTGGAGGAAGATCTTTGCATCGTAATCATCATCAGAGGAGCCTGAATCGGTAGCGGTGGCTGTGGCGCTGCTGAAACCTTCTCGCAGCACTTCTTCCGAGTTGAGTGCATTGTATCGAAATCGAAGCGAGGAGCGGGAAGGCTCGGCGGGCTGTGATGCTCTCCTGACTCGACGACGAACATGAAAAGGTCGTGTGGGCTCATCGTCGAGAGCAGATCCGTTCAAGGGAGAAAGAATGCGTTTCGATGAGGAAGATTCGATCATTGGCGAAGATCGGGACGTCCCGAGAGAAGGTCGTCGAGGTGTCATTATGCTTTCTGATTCCGTATCGGACCTGCCGATAAGCTGATTTGAGAAGCAAGGTGAAGAGAGAAGGGAAAGGCGTCGCAGTGTAATGAATGCAGTGGAGACCAGGATAACTTTAAATGTTCATTGCAGTTGCAAGGCTCCGACTCAGTGCTTTATTGCTGCCGCCGGTGGCAACCAAAAAGCTTAAACACTGAGGTTTAGGCGTTGAGGATGAAAAAAAAGGAACGGAGAGAGAAGCGGTTGCAGATGATATGATGGAGGTGTGAACAGATGTTGCTAGAGCCAGATGAGTGAAAGATAGAGTCAAGATGTGTTGGTGGCTAGAGTCTTGGCCAAGTCGCAGGCTCACAAAGCACAGCAACGGAGAAAAGTGGGGAAATCAAGGGTATAAAGCTGTACAACTCAACACAATAGCGCCGTGTGTCGCTCACACCTCACACTTCACAGATTGGATCTGCAGCTCTCTCTAGACTTTTCGCATGAGTTAACGTCCAAAGGGAAAGATTAATGCACAATGCTATCTTTCAGTCTTTCAGCCTAAACAGCACGTTTGATTTGGGCCTGACGAATTCTCAAAAATATCTCGGCGTCTCCGCTCTTGACTCCGCTAGGTTCTCTGATACGGCCCTACGTCAGTCAAAAGGCGCTAAAAAAGATTCTTAAAAACATCTCGTTTTCGTGCCGCACGCTTAAGCCCCTCAAGCCCTGATTCATCTGCAGAAGAAAATATCCAGAGCTCTGAGCAAAAGGCTGGCAGTGGCTTGAGTTTGTTTTGGCACGAAATTGTGAATTCTCAATTTAGACTTCACAAAGGATACAACGCCACTCGTGCGAAAAGACGCTGTTTATCAGGCCGATGTGGAGAATTTCTGAATCGGGCATTTTTCGTTGCTATTCGCGGGTCCAACACATCCGTGCGTTGTCTGTATTGGACTTTTGGTCTCGTTCCGCTAGAATATTCATCCATCATTTCGACAATCACCCACTTTCTAGTCCATCATCCGCTCTTCATTATGCCTCCCAAGGGTTCCAAGAGCAAGGCTTCAGCCTCGGCCTCGAAGTCGTCGTCGGCTTCTGCCAACGCCAAGCCAGTCAAGCGTGGTCCTTCAGCTCCCATCCGTTACTACCTCGTCTTCTTCAACTTCCTCTCCTTCTTCGGTTGGGTCATCATCCTCTCGACTCTCATCAAGCACCTCGCTTTCGGACCTCAGCCCCACTCCGGTCCTGTCAAGTTTGCTACTGATGTGCTTTCTCGCTTCCGCCTCATGAAGATCGGCATCGTCAAGTCGTACTCTCACCTCTTGCCTGAGCGTATCGCTGCTGTCCTTGAGCGTGCTTCCAATTCGCACACCTTCGTCGGCGCCATCGTTGCACTTGTACAGTCTCTTGCTGTTCTCGAGGTCGTTCACGCCGCTATTGGATGGGTCAGAAGCCCTGTTGTTACCACTGGCATGCAGGTCGCTTCGCGTCTCTTCATGGTCTGGGGTGTCACGGAACGATATTCCCAGGCTTGGTCCAGCCCTTTCTACGCCTCGATGGTGCTCGCCTGGGCTATCACTGAGTGCATTCGCTATCCCTTCTACGCAAATCAGCTTCTTGGTCAAGAGGGACCTGGTCTCCTCTGGGCTCGGTAAGTTTCTACTGATCTCTCCTTAGTTCACTGATTGCGTTGACCACTGTTCTAACTTGATCATCCTTGATTCCCCTTCTGTGTTCTCAACAGTTACACCACGTTCTTCATCCTCTACCCTATCGGTGCCGGTTCCGAGGCCATGTGCATCCTCGCCACTCTCCCCAACAGCTTGCCCTTCAACAAGCCTGCTGCCTGGGATCTTCGCGCTTACGTCTTTGCCGGTCTTTTTGTCATCTGGTGGCCCGGTCTCTATGTCATGTACACCTACATGATGAAGCAGCGTCGCAAAACCATCGGCACCGGCTTCTGGGGCAATAAGCTTGTTCAAGAGCTTGCCGAGAAGAAGCGTCAGTAATCACCTCACACCTCCCCATTGAGAGAGCCCTCAATTCCTCTGTGGCCATCTCAACTCTTCCAAAACATCCCTCGTCTCACTTCGTATCACCCTGGAACAGCAGCAGTTTTGTAGAAAAGCTAATGGCTGACTCACGGATGGTAGGCAATGCAGCCGCATGTAGAATTACAACAAAAGTACATTAAAGCGTCGTCTTTGTCGTCCTGTAATCCAACCTCAATGAAACCTCAATCCATCCACTTCAATGTGATCAGATGGTTCGCTTGCGACTGGCCCGCCACATGTCCCAAGGCAACCTCCAATGCTTTCCTGTCTGTAACGATGCGTCGTATGGGTTGAAATCCGCCTTCTCCAGCCTTTCGAGGTACGACCTTGCTGGTACGATCCCCACCAAGGGTGGTACAACGGCTTGTGGTACCTTGCCTCCGAATTCGTCCTTGATCATCTTTCTCGCTGTGATCAGGTAGTCGTTTGCGCGTGTGGCTAAGGCGAATACTGCATCTCTGAAGCCATGAGCCTGTGGACCGTTACGGAAGACGTCTTCTTCGACAACGTTGTGTTGGTGAACGAATTCCCGTGGAAGAACGAGTTTGCGTGCTCCTTTCGTGATTGAATTTCTCATGTGCGGTGGTGGGTGAGAATGAAAGGGGATGGAAGAGATGGCAAGGCTGAGACCGGAGACTTTGCCAAGATGGGAGAAGAGTTCGTCTGTTGCGTCACTTCGAACTCCTAGAAGGTTGAGGGAAAGGTAATGGAGACGAGACGAGGTGGATTCGGAGTAAGATTCGAGTTGTTCCAAGGTAGGTGCCGCGAAGTCGTCTGCAAGGTCGGCTTCACGGATCTCAATGATTCGGAGGAAGTGGTCTAGCATGAGTCCTCCAGCAGCTTTTGACTTTACGGCTGGATCTTGGAATGCATCGCGGAGGGCGAGAACCACGGGATGCTTAGCTGGTCGATTCTGGTATGCGCCCTGAATTGCGTCCCTCCACCAACCCATCCTCATTCTGCCCAGAAGCTCGTTTGAGACGGTATCTTTAAGGCCAGCAATCTCGACGTTGAATGTTCGGATGGCTGCAAAGTGCGTTTGGAGGTGTTTGGGATAGAAGTGATGCGCCAAATAGGAAGGATGATCCTTTTTCGCCAGCTCCTCGAGCAAGAAGGCGTGGGGGGACTGTAATGGTGAGAGCTGAGTCAATGCTGGCGGTGCTGTTCGTCCTGGGGAGCTCCCTGAGGCTTCTTGTGATCGCGAAGATACGTTCAGCTGGGCTTTGCTGCTGGTAGACAGACTGCATCTCGATGTTTGACGTGGTGATCGCTTGGTCGTGACGGTGCAAAGGTTGGAGCCAGTGGCGGCAGGCAGACATCGAGCTGATGTGCAGCTAGTCGAAGTGGTCCGTGTCACCACAATAGCTAGGCTTCTTGATGATGTCGCTAACATCTTGACTTGATGATTTGTGTGATGGTAAGCAGGAAGCTAGAAGCTGGAAAGAAAGTGTCGGATGGTCTAAGCGCCTTTCGCATGGCAGAGTTGATGACCAACACTTTCAAAACTCTCAAGTGCGTTCAGCTGAAGGCCCAAATCTTCTCAAAAAATAAGAGCGCAAAAAGGAGCTTGAAAAAAAGTGGCACCCAAGCGTGTGGAGGCAGGATCGCCAATTAAAGCCTCTTGGTCTCATTTCCTGCTACTATGAATCGCAATAGTGAGAAGAAACCGAACTGTACATGCAATCACAAGCATAGGACATCTTCAGACTCAGAGCACGACTCAAAAGCTGAAGCAATGCAAGCGGTGAAGACAAGAATATCGTTGTGTATGCAGAGTTGAACTCGAAAGCCGTGATGCTTGCGTGGGGATAGAGTACATGTGAAACTTTTCTGAAGGACGCTTTTAAAACTGACCAAGATAGTTTCTCCGTCGATCAGATGGAGCTGATGGTCGATGCTTGCGGTGTGGAAGTTTAGATACCGCCCTTTGAAAGCGTCATCCAGAGGTCGTCTCCGAGGTAGTGAATGTTTTCTATCGCAATACCCTTTCCAGTCTTTCGCACCTCCTCGGTGTCCATCTGCATCACACCAACTGCTAGGATCTCGTCCTTGCCCTGTGCACGGATAGCAACACATTGTCCCTTTTTGATCGGCTCCTCTCCCTTTGATGGATCTGGAAGCTTGCCTCCTGCACTTGTCAAGCCCGGTGACATGACGTTGGCTCCAGAGAGTACGAATTTGATGGCTCCTCGGTCGACTTGAACTGATGGAAGCATATCTGGGACTACATTCATGGAAGCACAGAGAGGAGCGGGATATGTCAGCCTGAATCGCTTTGAGCCTTTCTTGGAGAATGTCGAGATAATCAACTTACACTTGTGCAAAAGTAGCAAAGAAGGAAGGTACCAATCGTCATAGTGCTGGAAGAACAGGACCTGCTTTTCCGAAATGAGCATCTGAACGTGTTCTCTTGCAAACTTGACGGTAGTGACAGAAGCCTTGTTGGGCCATGCTGCTTCGAGGAGGGCACCTTCATCTTTAGCGAGGGCTGGGTATTGGTCGGTGAGCTTCTGTCGAATCACTCTGCGAACGGAGGACTTGAGCGCCGTTGCAGGACCCAGATCAGGTTTTGGTTCGAACTTCTTGAACAGCGACATGATTGTTTGCTTCCGATATAGAGGCAGAGTGAACGAAAGGTACAGGGCCAGTGGGAGTGTCAGGCGAGCAGCAGTTGTGTGTATCATATGTCTGGGCTTTCTCTGCATTTGACACTCGGAAGTCGGGCTAGGATAAAGCAGGAAAAGCACAGCAGAAGTCAAGGTCTAACAAGTCTGTGCGTTCCGTTGAGAAGAAAGGAGAGCTTCGAACACAGCAAAGCAACACAGCCCAATTTCGAAATCACAAAATGAAACAACGAAACAGCTGCCCTGCATGTCGAGTGATGCCAAGCCTCATCACTTCTGTCAGGCAAGAACAGAAGCCGTAAAGATATGGGAAGACCAACAAGGGATGCACATCGGCCAACTCTTCTTGTTTGCTTGTGTCTGCATGACAGTGGTGACCAAAGCGCTTACCCTTCTTCTTCGTTCGGAACGTCGTTCAACCTTCCTGATCATCTTTCTTCGTTATAAACATCATCTCCATCCGTACTGCAGCGCGACGCCAAGATGGTGCTCCTCCCTACAGCGGCAACAGCAGCGTCCGCCTCATCACGGCGTGCAATTGCGATATCGCTCCGATCTCGACCTACCAACAGCCATCGACTAGCTCCATACTCTCCTGCATCTCACATCCGAGCGCTGTCAACGACTCCCAACCGTGCTTCAGAAGGTCAGCATGCCTCATCATCCAAATCCAGCAGCGAGAGCAAGTCGGATAAGGAGGACTCGAATGGTGGCTTCCGCAGCTTCTTCAACTCCACTGGCTGGGAAACAGCCATGGGCGCTTCAGTCGGTGTCCTCCTCCTCGGTGGTGCAGCTATGGTCTACCACTCTTGGTACAAGCGTCATGTCTTGCGCAAGATGGAAGCAGCCTTCGATCCCGGCTACGATCCTGTCCTTGCCCTCGCCAAGAGCGGTGACCAGCTCGCACATGTTCGCATCGATCCTCCACGTCCAGAAGACGAGATGATCCGTAGCATCGTCTCTGGTAAAGAGGCTGGTCGATACTTCCTCGTCATGGGTAGCAAAGGTTCTGGCAAAGCTACATCGATCATCGAAGCTATGGCAGAGATCGATGCAGACGGATGCGCATTCTTCGATGCCCACCTCGATCCCACTATCGTCGTCGATCGCTTCTCGGAATCCATCAACTTCAGCAATAACCGTGACTATCTCGGCAACTTGCTAGGTCTTTCCGATTTGTCTGGCATGTCATACTATCAGCAGCTCGAACGAGCGCTGCACAAGCTCGAGAAGGCGCTCATTACACGCAAGCAAAAGACCGGCAAACCCGCCATCATTGTCATGAACAGCGCCCATCTCCTCCCACGTGACGAGGAAGGCACAAAGCTGTTGCACATCTTCCAGCAACGAGCCGAAAAGTGGGCATCGGCAGGAACAGCGACTTTCGTCTTCACCACAGCTGATTACTGGGTCTACGATGTGCTGAGGAAAGCTTCCAACCGTATGGACACCTTATCCTTCCGAGACTTGTCTCGACGTCAATCGATCAACGTCCTTCGTGGATGTAGGAAGCAGTACTGGGGCGAGAAGCCTTCTTCTCAGGATCCTCGCGTGCTGCAAGAAGTCTACGAGATCTGTGGTGGTCGACTTGGCTTGCTCAACAAGGTGGCTCGACGCAAGGACATGTTGCGAGCTGCAAGACAGTTGGTTGAGGACGACATGCAATGGGTTCTCAGTAAGACAGGAATCATTGAAGACCACGATGATGATGTGATGGACGAGCAAAAGTGGTCGACATGCAGTTGGTTGCTCTTCTGCGAGTTGAGCAAGAAGCAAAAGGAATTGGAGCAAGTGCTCGATGAGTACGGAGGCGTGCTGCCTGCATTTGTCAACCAAGAGGCGGTGGAGGATCCGCAATACAGCAGTCTAGCCGCACAACTGCACAGCGATGCGGGCTGGTTCAAGGCGAGAGCGTCGGCTGTGCCAGGTCTGACTCGCTTCACAACTGCCCTCAGAGATAATTCTCAGGTGGGTGGAGATGAGAAGGCAGGCGGTGGTGCCTCGCGAGGCGAACAACACGACGGAGACGACGATGACGATGACGATGATGACGACGATGACGAGGCCACCGCACATCGCCGTCTGAGCGAATCACCCATCACCGATCCCAGCATGGACCAAGAAGCCGATGTACGTGGCGCCGACGTTCCCAATCCTCATCTTACCTGGGGAGAAGCACGTCAAGTCATGACTCGACCTGATTTCATCATGGAGCTCGACCATCTCAACATCATCCACATCGACCGTCATCATCACATTCGTGCCGACTCAATGCCTCTCTTACGTGCCATGCGTCGTGTTGCCGAATCCCAGGGTTACGAGGAGCGTCTCGAATCTGTCATGGACCGTGTTTCCGCCATTGAAAGCTTGGGACGAACACGAGAGCTGGTCTGGAAGGAGCAAGGAGATGGTGGCAAGTTCCTGATCAAGAAGGATGGCAAAGGTCGTGAGTTCGAGACATGGACTTTGCTCGGTGGAGATGAACGTCTTGGTCGCGATACCGAAGGCGATGGCGATGATGACGACAAGTGAAAAGCAAAGCGCTCGAAACTATCTTGTTGTATAATCTTAGACGTTAAAACCAGCTGCTGTTGATCTGTACCGTGTTATACATGAGGATTTGAACATCATATGATCGAGTCTGCACCTGTCACTACTGTACTGTACTGTACTGTTGCTTGCAGCTACCGAAATGACCGAGCTGCAGGCGCAGAAGCGGAAAGAAAAGATAGCGAGAAAGGACTTCCCGCGGAAGGTGCGCGGAAATGTGTGAGTGTTCGGGATTAGATCAAACGCGTGGGAGTCGAGGAACGACGGTTATCGGCGTTGTGACCTTCTTTCGCGAACACGGGCCGAGGAATTTGCCGGGGAAATGAGATAGGGTGCACAAGGAGCTGCAGCGCAATGCTTTCGAGGAAGCATTTCGATGATGAGAAGCATGTCACATGGTCTGCGCACCGTTCAGTCCTCTGATAAAGAAAGCCTCAGGAAGAGAGACAGTGTGTGCAGGCGAGATAAGCTCTAGCTCTAGCCCTGCCTGTGCCTTGACTGTTGTCTCTTGGCAAGAATAGCGCTACTCGAGTATTGGCGCTCATCCTTGGTTGTACGGCAGATTAGCCGATACTCCGGCGTCAGTGCGTACCTGATCCAACGGCTTTTTTGGGATGCTTCTGTCGTGTGTGCGCCGCCGCTTCTGTTCTTACAAGCCCTTCATATATAGCCGTCCACTGCTTGCCGCCAAATTCGAAAGTTCTGACTTGTAGTCTTCAAAGGTTTCAATGCAACTACCTTCCTTGCCTCTTTTCCAACATGCCAGCTGCTGTAGCATCCTCCTCCGTCCCCGTCTTCCACGGCGCTGCCAAGATGGCTAGCAACGACACCGCTGCCGACAACTCGTCATCTTCCTCATGGAAGCAGATTGCTGCGGCCAAGCATCAATCTCGTCTCGATCAAATCCCTGCTGAATGGCGTCTTCCTGCTGAACTCATTGCCAAAGCTGACCCCACAAGCTGCAACGATGTGCGCTCTATTCCTGCCTCGTGTGGCATCCTTACCGCCGACGAGATCGCTATCACCGAATCTCCTGTTGCCGATATCCTCGCCAACCTCCAGTCTCGCACCTGGACCTCGGAAGCCGTCACCACCGCTTTCTGCAAGCGCGCTGCTATCGCTCACCAGCTGACCAACTGCCTAACTGAGATGTTCTTCGACGAGGCTATCGGAGCCGCCAAGAAGTTCGATCAGCACTACGAAACCACTGGCAAGCCTGCTGGTCCTCTCGCCGGTCTGCCCATTTCCCTCAAAGACAACTTCAACCTCAAAGGCAAGGACTCGAATCTCGGCTTTGTCGCTTGGATCAATGACCCTTCGGATCATGACTCGACCCTGGTCACATTGCTCAGAGAGCAGGGTGCAGTGCTGTACTGCAAAACAACCACACCTACTGCCATGATGATTGCTGAAACGGTGAGCAACGCCAACGGAAGGACGCTCAACCCGTTGAACACCAAGACGACATCTGGTGGCAGTTCGGGTGGTGAATCGGCGCTGATTGCGATGCGTGGCAGTCCTTTGGGTGTTGGAACCGATATCGGCGGCAGTATCCGTATTCCATGCTCGTTTACTGGGCTGTGGGGACTCAAGCCTTCATTCGGTCGTTTCCCGACAGGCAAGTGCAAGAGCGGTCTTGCTGGTCAGGAGGCTGTCATGTCGATCAACGGGCCGATGTGTAATGAGCCGGAAGGTCTCGAGATCTATGCCAAGGCAGTAGTCGACACAGAGCCGTGGCACGCCGATCCTAAGTGCGTCCCCATTCCCTGGACGCCCGTCTCCACGATCTCGCTTCCAACTTCGCTCACCATTCTGATGCTCACCAACAATGGAATCGTGAAGCCGACTCCACCTCTTCAGCGCGCAATGGCTCATACTGCAGCTAAACTTCGCGAAGCGGGTCACGATGTCATTGAATGGGACGCATCTAAGTCAGCTGCCGACTCCGAGCTCTTCCTCCGTGGTCTCAATTACATCAACTCTTTCTTCCGCGCTGAAGGTGGTGCTGCGGTGCATTCCATCATGGAAGCGTCCGGTGAGCATTCGGAGTGGGTTCAGGGTCTCGCCTTGACCGACCCTAGCAGGAATAAGACGGTCAAGGAGTTATGGCAGCTGCAAGCTCAACGTACTGCATGGGCAACCGAGCTGCTTCAACGACTGCGCGAGGTTGCCGGTGGGAAGAAATTCGATGCGCTTGTGTCGCCTGTAGCAGCAGAAGCGACGACAGGTCATGATGCTTTCCACCATATCTTCTACACGGGATGCTGGAATCTGATGGACATGCCGGCGGTGGTCTTCCCCGTGCCCGGATTGAAGGTGGACAAGGAACTCGATAGCAAAGATGAGAGTTTTAAGGGTAAGGAGTTGGAGGAGAAGGCTGTGTGGGAGCAGTACAACGCAGAGGATGTGGATGGTCTGCCGATCTCGATTCAGATCGTTGGACATAGGTTGGGCGAGGAGAGGACATTGGCTGTCGCTAAGAAGATTCATGCCGATTGTGCTTAGATTTGCGCTAGAGATGGGTGACGTAGATCTCAAGTTATGAATCCCATCCTACAAGACAATGATTCGTATGTGTGCAGTGGCTGGCATAGTCGAGAGGGTCGTTGAGGTTGCCGTAAGCTGAAAAGAAAGCAGCATTCTGCCTATGTTTTGAGCCGCCGATTGCGCACCACCACATGATTAGTCCGAAATTTGTCTCGATACGGGAAATCTAGAAGTTTATAATTAAAGAGTCGATCGAAAGTGGTGTATGGTTAATCTATCCAAAGTCTACGACAGAATCTCAATCGTCTCCCCCGTCACATCTCCCTCTCCTACTGTCCCCCTTCTCACCTTGCCACCCTTCGCCTCAATCATCTGCTCGATCGTTCTCGGCTCGTCTTCTGTTTCTGTGAACCATGAGAGGTTGTCTGCGATCAAATGTCTGTTCTTGCATCCAGGACACTGGACGATGACGATGCCCTTTGTATAAGATCGTTTGGAGAATTCATGCGTGCTTCGATGACCGCATTGATCGACGGTGCAGGTGAAGGTGATGGCTAGTCGTTGTTCAATCTGTCCGATAGGGGTGCGGTGACCTGTGACTGGGATGGAGGTGGTTTCTTCGTCTGAAGAGGAGATTGTTGGGTCTGTTTCTGGGATGGAAGCGTGGGAACGGGATTGATCGTTGTAGGAGGAGAGTGTGGAGTGGAAGGGTCGATGCTGGATCTGTGGCGCTAGAGATCGGGGAAGGAATGACGGTAGGGTGGATCTGGCTCGTAGTTGTGGGAGAGCAAGTCGAGCAAAAGGTAGTGTTCGCTGCAGGGTCTGTCCGCTACTTGAGGCGACGTTGCGAGCTAGCCTTGGAAGTATCCTGCTTGTAGACATGGCTGAGGGCAAGCCAGATGGATTCCAGGAGAGAAGGAGACGGGAGACCAAGCAAGAGTTGGTTGGAATGAAGGATGAGAAGAAGTGAATGGCAGCGAAGGAAAAAAGTAAGGCTGAGTGCGAGCTTAAGATTCAAAAGTGGAGGAGCGAAACAGAAATTTTGCGGGAATCGGAATTGCTCAGTTCCATCATCTTCCGCGCTCACAGTTCGCTCATCCTCATATCATGTACACATCATGCTCATATACAAAAGGCATCCTGCATCTTCATGAGAGGCAGGCAAAAGTAGAGGAACGAGCAAGGCTTACGCACGATAAAGTTTGTTCGCTGTACATGTATATGCATTGTCCTAAGTTTGGAGATACAAGATCGACTCTATGATGCAACGATAAATTCCGAGGACACTATGCTACGAGCTGCTTTTCGATATTGCAGCCTAGACAAGAGCCAAGATGCCCGAAGTAACACCGACAGCTAGCGCACTCAATCCACCAAGCAAGCGTCCATCTAGAATTGACAGAGCTGACATCGCAGAACTCTGCTGTGGGGTACTAACCGAACCGCCATTTGATGAACTCGATGAATCGCGACCAGCCCCAATCGTGCCATTCTTGGTGATCTTGACCGTCAGCACATCCACCGCTCCATCGATACCAATGTTGTGGTTGATCTGACTTGCGCTGACACCGCTCATAAGCGAGGCACTCTCCCTGCTGACAGTGTACTGAAAACCGCCTGGGCTGGTCAGAGTTCGGCCAGTCATATTGCCCACCATCTGATCTCTTCCTGCATCATATCCATCTGGCGCGATCATGTGGTTTAATGTTGCGTTGAGCTCTACACTGGCCGCAACGAAAATAGCGCCCGAATCAGCAGAGGAGCCGTTCTGGATCCAGTACCTGAAATGGTTGCCACCTTTGAGAGACTCGAGACAGGTACCTCCATCACCCTGTTTGAAGTTCCATCGCATGATGTTGGTCTGTGGGCGAGCACCGTTGCCGTCACCAAGGTTGGCTGTTTGGTAGCCACCTTGCGAAATATTGAAACAGCTGCCGGGGGAGAAGTAGAAGGAGCGAGCGAACTCTTCGAAGCCGGCTTGGTTGAGAACACCAGAGTCTGAGTTGCCGGACACAATGACATTGAGTGGTTCGCCAAGGCCAGAAGCGGTATTGCCCGTAAGCATTGAACCGCCGTTGGTGGTGGGGTTGTAATAATCTTGTGAAGAGGATTGGCGACGTGAGACGCTGGAGAAGCTGGAAGATGGCAGGGCCTCCGTCAACGTTGAGGCGAGCGCTGTGACCGTAGCCAGCGTTGTGATAGCGGAAGAAAACTTCATGCTGATGTGTTGTACGAGGTGTTGGTCTTGTTATTGGTGGTCGATGCTCCAGGCATTCACTTTAGTTATATGCTATTGCCGGTATTTGTGTTTACACGTTTGCTGCGTCCAGCGCGAATCGTAGTGACGGGAAGATGTAGGAACGAGGGAGGCAGGCAGGTGGACGAGTCGTGAGAAGAGATGGTGATGTGTTGGAGTGAACCTAACGGCAWGGTCATGCGTCAATGTAGCCCAAGTGAGGATAGAGGAGCAGTTGACCGAGCCGACGAGGAGACAAAGGAGCACCGCCTTTGCCACGCAGCAAGATGGACAGCTGGACGACGCATCACCACCTAAACGTGCATATTGCGCAGTGTTTGGAGAGGAGCCATGAGGCTTGCGTTGCTGTGCCAAGAAGAACAAGTTGCCCCATTGGCAAGTCGTGCATCGTGAAACGCATGCATGCTCGCGAGATCGGCTCGACAAGCCCAATCAAGGGGGCGCCCGAACTTTTCGATTGATGATCATCATCGGTGTGTTGCCGTGCGCGCCTGAACTTATAAACCTCGGCAGGAACATTTTGTTTTTGGTTTCGATTGCTGATTATCGGTGTCCAGCTGTCTTTGGTGCCGACTACAGCTCATAGCATCTTCCGATCCCTTCATTGATCTTCAAGGGCTCAAGTTGCAGATCCACGACTGATGACGTTGTCGCTTTCGATGTGTACAGTATCTGAGCTAGGGCTGATGACCCGGTCCAGTGGCGCAGCTGCAGGAATGCGTCGCGGAAGCCGACAAGGGAAATTAAAGGTAAAAATTTGACCTGTCACATATCTCTGGCTGCTCCTCCGAAGCTCCGCTAGGTGGGCTTGAGTCTTTTTGACAGCGTCAGCCCAATTAGTTTATTCAAACAAACCAACTTTCCTGATCTTGGCAGGATGCTACGACCACAGCATCTGCTTGAGATTGATGTCGCTGCTGCTGCCTAAATGATCCTGCCGTGGACAAGAAGATCAATAAGTAGATCTAGTCATTATCATGCCGATGCCGGTCGGTGAAATTATGCTGCGAACCCTAGTTTTTATTTTAAAAAGCACAGCATCGATGCTGCCGTCCAGAGGCGAGATTTCGAGTGTCGAAACCTACAAGCATCCAGGGTCCAAAGACAGAGCATGGTAGACACCGATGCTGTCTGGGACAGAATGGAGGAGCTTTTTGGTGTGTTAGAGCCTGTCGGAGACACAATTCTAAGACAATGCAACCCTTCAGCACACTCGCATGTTCGTGCTCGTATTCGCGGCAATCAATCAGTTTTGATAGCATTGCTGCCAGCATCCGAGCTCTTGTGTGCGAAACTCCAACTTTGCGGCACGAGCGGCTTGTCAATCTCTTCTTTAGCTGTAGCTCGTTGCGTGCGTAAAGGAGCAAGAGACAACAAGATGATCTTGAGTCGGCCGAATCTAACCTCTGTTAGAGCTCATTTACAGTCTCGCACGAAAAACGATCTTGAAAGCCGAGTCCGACGGCCGACAAAGCCACAAGACCCTTGATTCCAGCGTCCGAAAGCAACACAAACAGATTGCAGTTGAGTTTGTTTCAAGTGGCTTGATACAACAGTGGAAGCGCGGGGGACGTGCACTTGGGAACCCCGCAACACCTTTTTCCGTTGTGGGGTCGAAGATGAATTCTCGACGCTTTTGTGAAGTCATGCTGTTCCTCTTTGCAGACACAGACGCAGCTATCAACATAACGCGGCTACGGTACTTTTCGAGAGCCGATGATGTAGGATAGCACTGCAACTCCTAGCCCATGGAAGAAAAGAGAGGCGGCTGGGGTTGAGTGTAATGTGGATTGAATTGAGTCGAAGTTGAGTTGAGGTTAGGGTCGGATAGACGGACAGGGTCAGGGTCAAGATAGCCGGACCCCAACGTAAAAATGTGCTCCGAATGCCCTCGTTCGTTGCCGCGACAGCCGACACGGACCCCCATTGCCGCCAGCTTGAGACGTTGTAGTATGACTGCGAGACTCTGGCTCTGACTTGTCTCTGCCTTCCTTTCATCCTTACCGTTGCGGTGCCCCACACTTCTTTGATCTGTATATAAGGCGCACTTTGTGACATTTCGTTCGTCCTCGAGTCTAGCTGGCAGAAGCTGTCATCGTCCTCATAACCTTACCACCACCCCAGCAGCCTCCATCGAGTTGCGACAGCCATCATGTCGGCCATCACCAGCGGCCACGAGGTGCCCTTCCCCTCAGATCAGAACTTGCACACCTTTCTCTTCAGCAACCCTCTCCAACATCACACCAATCGCTTCGGCTCTGAATACCCAAACCACACCTTCGACGGCACACGCATCCCAGAACAGCGTCCCATCCTCGTCCATGATGGCACGGGTGCCCAACTCAGCTGGGCTCGCCTCAGAGCCGACAGCTTGCGTCTTGCACGCTCTCTTCAGACCCTCACCGGTCCTCCTCCTGTATTCGTCTCCGACCCTAAACGACCTAGAGAGCCCATTCATGCTCCTCGTACCACCGTCCTCCTGCACATTCCCAATGGCATGATTTGGCCCATCGTGGCACTCGGCACCGTAGCAGCTAATCTCACCGTTTGCCCTATCTCAACCTACCTCAGCCCGCGCGAGCTCGCCTACATCCTTGCCAAAGCTCGCCCACAGGTCCTCTTCACTTCCGTCGGCGCTGAAGGTGAGGTGCCCCTTCGCAAGGCGCTGCAACTGCTCCTGGATTCGCCTCCTACCGACAATGGCCAGGTTAAGGGTGCAGAGATTCAGGCTTGGGCGCGAGAGCTTGCTAGAGATTGGGACGAGTCGAAAGCTGCCAGGCTGGAAAAGAGCAACCAGATTCCCTACCGTCGACGTCGAGTCTGGACTGTAGATGTCACTTCGGGTATGGATTACTATGGCACCAATGTCAACAAGAATGGTGTTGCGTCGGCACATGACCCTCGTGACTGGACACATCTTCTAGTGCCTCCACCAGGCAGCAAGTCGGAGGGAAGCATTGCCAGCCTAGACCGAGCGGCTTTCACACCTGCTCCCATGACGCCGGAAGAGCAGCAGAGGAGAATTGCTTTCGTGCTCTGGTCGAGCGGTACAACGGGTCAAAGCAAAGGTGTGCTCATCAGCCACAAGGCGCTTGTGAGCAACACCATGGGCGTTTGGGATACAAACCCACATTTCAGCGGTACTTCGCGGGGGTCCTACGGTGGTGGTGAACGCTGGATCACGTTGGCGCCCTGGTACCACGTTTACGGGTAAGTCTTCCTCCGAACATATGTTTGGCAATTGCATCAGAGTGATTCTGACAACGCTTGTATCTTTGGCTCTCTTCCTTGCTACGCAGTCTTGCCACCGTCTTGCTGCCAACAGTAGCGTTCGGAACTACTCTCATCATCCCTTCTACACCCAAATTCGATCTCGGCTACTACCTCAGACTCGTCACTCGCTACCGTGCCACTTTCAGTCACATCGCACCTGCAGTCGCCGTCGCACTTCGAGCTTGCCCACACCTCGACCCTTCTTCGCCCCTCAGCAAACATATCGACCTCTCTAGCATCGCCGCCTTCCTGACAGGAGGTGCGCCTGTTCCCGTCGAAGTCGTACGCAAGGTATTTGAACGAACGGGCAAGTACATTCAGCTTGGATACGGCACCACGGAGACCTGCTCCACCTCTCAAACTGGTGGATTGGGATTGGATGCTGACACACACGGTGCACGCGATGAGTTGGGCAGTGTAGGTCTGCCTGCACCCAACACTGAGATCCAGATCCGACCATTGCCCGGGACAAATCAACAGCAAGTGGATCAGCGTGTAGACGAGATCCGTACCACTTCGCGTCAGGCTAGAGCGAGGGGAGAGCGTGCTCCTCTTGACCCAGGTCTCGTGGGTGAGGTGTTGATCCGTGCACCTGCTGTCATGTCAGGCTACTTTTCGGGTCTTTCGTCAGAAACGCATTCAGCGTTGGACGTGGAGTTGACGGGAGGAGCCTTTACAGAGGATGGATGGTACAGATCGGGCGATGAAGGATGTCTCGACTCCAGGGGTCGATTGTGGATCACAGGTCGCACAAAGGAGCTGATCAAAGTCAAAGGGTTCCAAGTCCCACCCGCTGAACTCGATGACCTGTTCGCGACTCATCCAGAACTGGTGGATGCCGCAGCAACAGGCTTCGTAGAGGACAAGTCAACAGGAGAAGAGCAAGTGCTTCTGTTGGTAGTCCCCAAGGACAAGTCAATCCTGTCACAGGAGCAAAAGATGCATGAGTTGGCTACCCGTCTCCACACCTGGGTTGGAGACAAGACGGCATACTACAAGTGGCCCAGCATGTATCTCTTCTCAGAGACAGCACCTAGGAACCCAACGGGCAAGCTATTGAGGAAGGATATTGCTGCGTCAAAGGGTCACAAGGTCAAGATCGTCAAGCAATCGCGTAAGATTACTTCGCCGACTCCACCGGCCAAGCTCTAATGGCCAATCCTTTCATTGCAGGATGTCTTGTCACTTGATGTACCGTACTGTAGCTGCTTGCATCATCATATTTTCCATTAAACATTCATTACATTCATTTCAGTCGGATGCCTAAGGGCACTGGGTCATGTATCGATTTGGTTTGGATTAGCAGATAAGATAAGATAGGTGTCGAGTGATGAGTATAGGATATGACAAAGTCGGCGCCTAGTTCTGAACGCCCTGAACAACGCGTGGGTATTGCTGACGGATCATCTCGAAAAGCTCTGGGTTCTTGCCCTGTAGCACGTACGGGTCCTCTGCGAGCGCAACAAAGTACGTGCTGACACCGGCGGCGATACTACCGGCACCGACACTGAGTGCAATGTTGAAGCCCAAACCGAAAGCGACAAGCAAGATGATCGAGTAGTAACCCGAGTCGTTCTGTAGGTACTGGGGGTTGGTCTTCTGCTCGTAGATGAAAGCAAAGAGAGCGGTGAGGAGACCAATGATGAAGGCGCCACAGTTGAAGACAATGTTGACAAGACTGTCGTTGATGAGAGCGTCGATACCACGGTCAGCGAGAAGCGACCAGGTCTCCTTGGCAGCACGAATGTAGCTGTTGCCGTAGAGGGCAATGTTGATGTAGGCGTAGCGGTTGAAGTAGTCGACGAGTGCGCGGATGCAGGCAACACAGCACGAGGCAACGCAGGCAAGAATGCTACCAACCAGATCACCATCGGAAGCAGCCTGGCTTTGGAGAAGGTTGAAGAAGGCACGCAAAAGGTCAAGGAGGGCGACGATGAGCGAACCAAAGCAGATGGAACCCAAGCTGTAAGTCATGGATCGCTTGAAAGCACCCCAAGCGGCATGCGAGACCTTGTTTACGTTGTAGTACGCAGTACCAAAGACGCCGGCAACGGTGGTGAAGGCGACGTTCTTGATCACCTCGGAGATCCAGTAGTAGGCAAAGACGATGAAGACCATGAGACCGATGACAGAAGCATTGCTGGAGCTGCTTCCTGCGGCTTGACCTGAGGGCTCGAATCGCTGGTAGGTAGCTACAACGACCCAACTGGTCCAGGCACTGAAGGCGGTTTCGACGATGAGACCGCTGAGAGCCACGACATAGACGCTTTTGTACTGCTCTGCGGTGCGGATGACGGTGACCAAGATGAGCTTGGCCAGTGGGATACGCTTTCGCATGAAGAAGTAGGCGATGACACTGAAGACGGCAAAGATGGTGAACATGATGGCAGCGGCGGTGTTACCTCGCACCCAAAGGTAGACACAGAAAGCGACGTTGCTAAGAGTGGTAAGAAGAAGTGTTGCCTCGAGGATGAACTTGGGGAAGGTGCGGACGAGAAGGATGTAGATGAATGAGAGAACAAGAGCGATACCACAGCAGATCATGAACATGATGACGGTCTGACCATTGAGGGTGTTACCAGCCACGTTGCCTCTTCCGATCGAAACATCCACATTGGCGTTCGAGTAGCCACGAAGACAGATGACGGAGAGAGCAATGAAACCGCCAAAGACGAGAAGGAAGAGAACGAGGAAGATAGGGTCGTTGAACTTGGGCTTGGGCTTGAGACGCTCGCCCTCGAAGCCTTCGGGTTTGAGAGGCTGCTTGTAGTCGCCGCCGTAGTACTGCTGAGGAGGAGGACCCTGTTGACCATTGTAGTATTGATTCTGAGCGCCGTTGGGTTGACCTTGGTAGCTACCAGGACCGTATGAACCGGGCTGTTGCATTTGCGGGGCTTGGGGTGGTGGAGGAGGAGGGTAAGCGTAAGCTCCACCGCCTCCTCCTCCCTGATTGCCATAGCTGTACTGCTGGGACATGGCGATCGACGACACCTAGACGGAGTTGGGAAGGAAAATAGGGAATGGGTATCTATGCGAATTGGTGGTGGTGACATGGGAGACGGCGACAGGCGGACGGATGGTATTGGCTGGAACGACATTTTTCATTGGTGTTTCTGCTGGTTGCACACTCAGGCGTGTGTKTGTGTTGTGGGCTGAATACTCTGAACACCTCAGATTCCGCATCGGAGAGTGAAATTGGCAAAAAAGAACAGAGCTTGTGAGCGGTCTAGAACTGTGCCGGTTGTGACTTGAATGCGACGCAGTCAGAATGCAGATGCAACGGGAATGCCGTCGCTTGCCTTTTTTCAGTTTTTCGGAGTGTCTCCGACTTGTTTGACAGCCAAGCTGCTGCTGCCGCTGCCAAGATCGACAGAGGGCATGGAACTCTGCCTTTTTCCACTCAACACTGTGACGTGACGTGAGCGTGCCGGCTTCCAAGGAGCATATCCACTATAATGAATGCAAACTTCGGCATCACCGAAAGTGACAAGATTCTTGGGCGGTCGTATGTTGAGGGAGAAGGCGTGGGAACCTTGCCGGTTCTTGACTGGACGACGAAGTGAATTGAATGGATTTGCAGTGCAGTACTCTACAGTACAGAAACAGCACAGCAAGCATGCCTTGCTGGGCTCGAGCTTGATATTGTAGAAAAGTAGTGAGTTTCAGATTGCTGATCTACACGGTCTACGCGCCTAAGCGAGTAACCGAAGCGACCGAATCTCGAGCACTTCTTGCATTTTTTGCCTGGTCATTTACAAATTGTTCAGGAATCGTGACACTTCTTTTGCCGCTGCAGGCCGTCGATTGCGCAACGTTAGAAACGATGGCTGGATTTTCTCTGCATCAACATGCTGTACATCAAGACGCGTGTCTGATACATTTCACGGGTCAAACAGATGTGAGATCATGATATCGAACACTGATAGACCACGTGCCTGTACTTCACGGAAATCGCCTGTTCCCTCCACATCTGCGCTGTGATGAGGCCGCTTGCAGCCAACTTTCCTGCGATCGAGCCATCCACTTTTTGTACAGTCTAATGCTGCAGTGTTCGTCTTTGCTGTTGTGAATCAGCCGCTCAATCATCTTCCCGCGGTAGTCTCGAAGCAACACTGCAATTCAACAGTGCTTTTGGACCCTGCTTGCCTAACCCTTATCCGAATGATCTCACGTTATTCTGTTCACTCTGTTGTCATGTCCACTCATCAAGCTTGCCCCTTCGCGAAGAACCAAGAAGATATATAGACGACAACTGAACGAGTCTATCCTCGATTTCAACCCTCACTATTCTTCACCATATCACTTCATAGGCTCGATACGCTCGACCGCAACGATGAGCACCTACACCGTTGGCCTCAAGGCCTTGCTGCCGACACTTGGCGTCATCTACGGCTTCCAAGCTGCTTGCGCCGCTATCGCTGTTCCTCTCAAAACAGAGAAATACTACGATCTTTGCGGATCTCTCGGCTTCATCTCCGCTGCTGGTCTTTCACTCTACATGCCGTGGATTCGTGCTCGTTACTTTGACGGCTTCAAAAACATCTCATTGCCCACCTCGTTGTCCGCTTTCCACCCTCGACAAACCATCATGACCGGTCTCACCCTTTTCTGGGCCATCCGTCTCGGTAGCTTCCTCTTCCAGCGCATCAAAAAGTCCGGTGGTGACAGTCGATTCGATGAGATCAAGCAGAGCCCTCCCAAGTTCTTTGGTGCCTGGATGATGCAGGCTACTTGGATCGCCATCACTGCTCTTCCCGTCTACCTGGTCAACTCCATCCCTAAGGCCTCGCAACCCCCTCTGGGTCCGCGTGACTACCTCGGTCTCGCCATCTGGATTGCCGGCATGGGTCTCGAAGTGACTGCTGACCGTCAAAAGTCGCAATGGAGGGAAGACAGAGAAGCTGGCAAGCACAAGGAACCGTTTATCAGCTCCGGCGTGTGGAGCTGGTCCAGACATCCCAACTATTTCGGTGAAGTCAGTCTCTGGACCGGTCAATTTGTACTCTCCACTACTGCTATCGCCAGCGCGGGCACTTTCTACCCTTCCTGGGCCGTTGGTCTTGCCGCTCTCAGCCCTCTGCTTGAATATGGTCTCATTCGATTCATCTCGGGTGTTCCCATGCTCGAACAGAGTGGAGATAAGAAACACAAGGACAACCCGCAATGGAAGAAGTACAAGGAGGAAGTCCCCTGCTTTGTTCCCTTCATCGGCAGCAAGAACTAACCCTATTCGCTGTACTCGAGCCTTGCCCATCGCCCTGCTGGAAGGAAAAACGTAATCCTAGTTCTGATACGATACGAATGTTTGGTTTGCCTTGAGCTCGTCTGTGATCGCGAAGCTGACATACATGAGAGGCAAAAAGTATGGCCACTGCTCGGGTAATGGCCAATCGCAACCAGCCGACGACATCGTGCACGGGCACGGGCGTGTGGGTTTATCAAAGCGGTTTTGAGATATGAGTCGCAAAGATCTTTCCGCATGAAAAGGCTAATGCAGTCCCGGTCTCGTGTCGCGACTTGCTCTTCGCCTTCCGCCAGCACAGCCAGCTTTTTTTGCGACTCCGCCGGCGTCGAAAGGTGGACCGAAGGTAGATGTGCGTAGTGTTGGAGTCTTCATGCGCCAAGACAAGGACCCTAGACCATAGCCGACATTGTACCAGGAAAGAACGATACAGTGTCGCCAATTGCTCATTCTGGTACTGATATGCTCTGGCTATTTCTCTCCCGGATCAAGAGAAACTCTTTTTGGCATTGACCGCCTTTGCGGAAGACGACCATCCGCGGTCGAAACAGTATCAGTCTTGATATAGCCACCTGTGAAGGTATTTAACATGGGACCTCGTACCGCATCACCCTGGATTGACCATCCAGCTTACCATTACTCCATCGAAGCAACTACGAGCCCAAGCATACCACTTAGACCACAGACTCCGTTCTTAGACCACCAAGGATGACATCAAACGCCGCCAGTGTTAGAGCAGTGGCTCCCCCTTCAAAGCCTGGGCGACCTCAGCTACCTCCACCGCCTTACAAGATGGGTGTCCTTCCTGACTTTACACGTCACAACACTCCAATCGCACTGCGTATTCGCGAGCGCAAGAGTCTCTTCCAGAACGACGACTTCGCTATCAAAGATGCCGTTACGGGCAAACTAAGCTTCGAGGTCCGTGCACAGATGTTCTCATTCTCTCGCAAGAAGGTCTTGCACGATTACAAGGGACGATCTTTGCTTGAACTGAGCTTCGATGGTATTGGGCCGAGGAAGGTATTTAGGGGAATGAGCTGTGGAAGGTCGTCAAAACAACTCTTTCATATCACTAGAGATGGCCTGTTCACGCCCAAACTCTCCATCATCTTTGGCAACTTGGCGGGCAATGGTAGAAAAGAGACTTGGGTGTTGAAGGGTCAATGGCTCAGTGGATCCGCCTCCATCAACACTGAGTCAGGTATTGTAGTGGCAACGATATCAAGAGACTATGCGAATCTAGGTCAGATTGTATTCAAACAGCAGACTTACATAGTCACGGTGGCTCCAGGCGTGGATGCTGCTCTGGTCACCGCTTGTGTCTGCCTAGACGAAACTTACAACGAATAAAGCCGCCGAGACCCCTTCTCAGCAGCAAGGCTGTCTCCCTGGAGCACCGACGAAAGTGGATGTGACCCACTGACACTTCGGTCTCCACCCGGTCCCCGGCAGCCCACCTTATCACCCAAAATGATTCTCTGCAACGATACTGTAGCTCTGCAATGGGGTCTTTTCACGGTGGCTTACAGGTGCCGAAATAGAGTCGACCACGAGCCCCACGCTAGCCTACATGCCTCACGCTTTGACCTGCTCTTTGTGATGAACTACTGTAAGACCGCATACCCGATGACTTTACTTCAATATGATACCATTGCACATCAATAATGTACAAAGATACACACCACACATGAGAGAGCCGCAAGAACGAACGTGAGCCGAGCTCGATTGCTTTCATTTGACATGTGCGAGGCGTGAGACCGTGACAATTACTGCATAAGAATAGGAGGCTGGCCACCCATTGACCCCACCCGCTAGGCTTAGCCGTTGTGGGAACGTGCATGCCACGATATGAGCCCTTGCTGTACAGGTTGTAGCCACGGACAAAGCCGCAATTCAGATCGATGTCTATGTCCATAAAAGTAGCCACCTGTCTGTGTGTCGTCTCCCATCTCGAACCTCAATACTCCTATCCTTCCTGTGAATCTCCTCGATCCGCAGCCATGATCAAGGCTACGTGGATCGCCTTACTTGCAGTGCTTCTCGTGGAAGCTCGTGCAACTCCAATTCGAGCGGGCAACACTCCCGAACAGCCATTTCTGCTTGCCTCTGAAGACTCAGTCATTCAAGTTCGACCTCGCGATGCTGTTACTTCCCTCCCGTCCTCTTCCTCTGCGGCCATTCAGACCAGCAAGAATCTGACCCAGTACGTCAATGTCTTTGTCGGTACTGAAGCCAATAGCGATCCCGGTGATGTCTTTGCCGGTGCCTCCGTACCTTACGGTATGGCCAAAGCCACGATCAATGTCGAAGGCTATGCCCCTGCTGGTTACGTCTGGCCGGGAGACAAGCCTACGCGTGGTGTCAGCCCTCTCCACGACTCAGGTACGGGCTCAAGCGATGGCAGCTATGGCAACTTCTGCATCATGCCTGTTCTCTGTACCAACGACAACCTCGATGCTTGTCCAACGCTGCTAGAACCCCGTGAACGCATGCGTCGCAATGGTACTGACCATGGTCGACCAGGTTACTTCACCACGACCCTAGACAATGGAATCAAGATCGAATTGACCAGCACGAGGCGAGCCACATTGGAGAAGTACACGTTCCCCAAAGAAGAGATGAAGAGAATGAAGTCGAAGCCACACTTGGTACTAGACTGGACGAATGATTCGCCGGGCACGTTCAGGGGCGGAGAATTGAAGGCCGACTGGGATCAGGGTCGCTTGATGATGAATGGTACTTGGTTGAGCTCTTTCGGTCCAGGCGAGTTTCACTATCAGGCTTTTCAGTGCGTCGACCTCAAGTTTCAAGGAAAGCAGCAGCTGTCGTCGCATGCTTTCTTCGGAGGTAATCGTCGAGGGTTTGACATGAAGCGTCCTGACTTGGACCATTGGGTTCGGGTAGCTCAGGTTCTTGGGCAGTATCAAGCTGGTGCCGTCGTTGGCTTCGACACTGACGCTAAGGAAGATGTCACAATCACCGTTCGTCGTGGCGTCTCCTTCACTTCAGCAGAGAACGCCTGTCGCAACATGGAATCTGAAATCCCGGACTGGAACTTTGATGCCACCGTTGCAGCCAGCAATGACCTATGGGAGGAGAAGCTAGAGCGGATCCAGCTCGATCCCAAGACTCCTGACTATGTTCGCCGCCTGTTCTACACCAGCTTTTACCGAACGTTCCTTTCGCCCAACAACGCTACCGAGGATGGGCCATTCCCAACGAATGCACCTTACTTCGACGGCATGTACTGTACGTGGGATACGTTCCGCACGCTGTTCCCCTTCCTGTCCATTTCGAGCCCAGTCGAATTCGCGCAGATCGTAGAGACGTACATCGACGGATGGAGGAAGGAAGGTTGGCTGCCCGAATGCAGAGCCAATCAAGTCAAAGGTTTCGTTCAGGGTGCCAACAATGGCGTACCGGTCCTCGCCGACTTTGCTGTCAAGTATGCAAAGGCAGCATCCTCCTTGGGTGTCAACACGGACGAGTTGTATGAAGCCATGCAGCATGATCTGGATGTGCCATCTCCCCAGTGGGAGTACGAGGGTCGACAGGCGGCCCCCTACCAACTGTATGGCTACGTGCCCTTCGGCTATCTTGATCCTGTGTCTGTTGGTGAACAGACGCGAGAGGCAAGTCGGTCACTCGAGTATGCTTTTGGTGACTTTACTGCTGCTATGACCGCCCAAGCTCTTGGCAAGCCTGTCGAAGACGTCCAACGCTATGCTAAAGCCTCGCTGAACTACTCGCTCAACTTTGACCACAAGACGGTCAGCGACGGCTTCAACACTTTCGTTCAGCGTCGTTTTGCAAATGGTACCTTTCTGCCAAATGATCCGACTTTCTGTTCGCCTCTGGACAATAATTCGAGCCATGCCTGCAGTTTGCAAGCTGAGAACGACTTTGGTGTCTACGAGTCGTCTTCGTGGGAGTACAGCTTCTACGCACCTCATGACAGAGCCGGGCTCGTGGAATTGATGGGCGGCAAGTCAACCTTCGAAAAGCGTCTGGACCACTTCTTCAGCAAGGGATACTTTGCTCCAGGCAACGAGCCAAGCTTCGACACTCCGACGATGTATCACTACATCTCGAAGCCTTACCGCAGCATTCGACGTGTTCGTGAGGTGGTACAGGAGTACTTCTCGCTTGCGCCGGGTGGCATTCCTGGCAACGATGATAATGCGGCTATGGCATCGTTGCTCGGCTGGTATTTGCTTGGATTCTATCCGACGCCGGGAACAAAAGAATTGCTGATCCTGTCGCCGTTCATGCCAGGATACACGATCAACAACCCTGTCCTGGGCAAAGCAACCGTGACAGTCCGTGGGTTCGACGAGCGCTCGATTGGCGGCAAGATTCCGCAGGGTGTCAAGGCGTTTGTCGAGCAAGTATTGCTTGATGGCAAGCCGCATACTTCGCGTTGCAGGATGAGCTTCGATGATTTGTTCCCCGGAGTTGCAGATGGAGAGAGGAAGATTGAAATCGTGCTGACGGATAAGGAGGTGGATGGTTGTGGTGAAGGAGCTGCCGATGAGCCTGCTTCGCTGTCTACTGGCGGATTCCTTGATTTCAAGTCTAAGGCTGAGGGAACTTGATTCTGAACCTCGATGTGCCCGTGCTTCGTGTTCCCTTGCCTGCTTTTGTCTACTATTGATTATCGCTGTCCTCATCTTCACCTTGCTCATTGTCGAGTTGAAGAAGTGCAAATCCAGAGCGTACAGCATTTTGCTTTGCAGCGGCAGCTTTCTTCTTCTCTGCTTCGGCTGCAGCAGTCTGTTGCTTCTTCTCTTCCTTCTTGCGATCTCGCTTTGCTTTTCTTAGTGCCTCAATGTCGATGGCAAGATGCTGTTCTGTGTCGTGTAGAATCCAATCGAGCATAGCGTTTTCGAGTGGTGATGATGTGGCAGCGATCGATTCTCGTGTTACTTCATCCGGTGATTGTGAGATCTTGTGGAAGAGGGAGCCAAGTACGAGTGCGCTTGGTGGGGCACTAAAGGGTTGAGGGCAAAGGAGGAGGGATTGGGCGAGCTGGTAGGCCGAATGAAGAGTGAGTTGGATGCTGGTTTGAACATGGATATCTCTTGTGGTTGGCTCTATGCTCAAAGCATCTGGATATGAGAGATGAGCGGGAAGAGAGGTGAGTGTTGGGTCGGATTTGAGAGTCTCATGGATGGTATAGGCCAGGTGAGCGGCCGAGACCGCGGCGTGGACATGCTTGAGAGACCAGTTGAAGCGTCGGCTTGACTCTCCAAGACGATGTTGTTCTTTTAGTATCAGATAGCGCACTACCAGACACAGGGGATAGAGAGGTTCTGGAATCTTGGTGTTGGAGGAGGTGAGTGCCTCGGTTCTCTCCTCGTCGCTACCTAGGATGTATGCAAAGATCTTGAGTCGTGCTTGGACAGGCTCGTCGAGTAAGCCTACGAATGCATCCGCATGAGCATTGGTGAGCAGTTCGCATTCTTCTGACTCTTCGAGGTTGAATGGCGGTTCAGCCGATCGTGTTGCGGACAGCATATTGGCGATTGATGGGCTGATTACGTCTTGTGAAGATGGTAGAAGTGAGATGGCAAAAGTTAGATCACCAAAGTGGAGGGACAGAGTGCAAATTATTCTCCGACAGAGCCTGATTTTTCAGATTTGAAAAATAAAAAAGGAAAAGAAAAAAATCTGTCAAGAATTGCGGTCGTGAAATTCGCTGCTTTCGCAAGGTCAACTTTGATTTCTGATATCTGAGCATACTTTGGGATACATTAGTTTGAGACAGGCTTGGAGGGATGCTAGACTATGTGATGTGGTGATGGAGGGATGAATTCAAGCAAGAATACCCAGCCTAGCTCTGTCTAGTCCTGTTGAAGTACGGTGGTAGTCGCCGAGGGTACGATCAACAAGCTTCCCGATGGAACCTACTCTCCTCAGGCTACAGATCCGAGCGTCTTGCCAATTTTCAGAGGTGAACTGGTCTGGCTGCTTGATAATGGATGTCACCCTAAGCACATCCTTAAGGATGTTGCGGAGGCTTCGCACGGCCCGCCTCTCCCATTCCTGCTGTCCGAGGGGATTTTCGCTCAGGGCTTGGGATCGACCGAGGAGGTGATGGGCAAGTCCTCTGAGGCAACTGAGAAGGACAAATGGCGGGACTTGAAGAGCTTCCTCGTCTTGACGCAGCTTCCAATTGACGAGCAGGAACAGGTCATAGACAGTTCTACTGCTTGGGATTGTGACGCTAGGGCCCGGTGTTGCTGATGGGCTGCGAAAAAGGAGCTCCTGTTCCGCGCTTTCGGGCTCGAATGCAGCCGTGATGACGATGGAGGGCACCACAGGAGGGATGGTCGTATACTGTGGGCCAGACGCACGGTCCTGGCGACCTGCATGACCACGCTCGAAAGCACGAACTTTGCGCCTGACGACCGCTTCGCTGGCTGAAGGCGTTTGTTTCTCAAGTTGCTTCACTAAGAGGCACTTGGCGGCACACGCAACAGCGCAGCATTTACGAGGAGTTTTCAGGCTCGAACGCTTATGCATGCACTTTTTCACACTTGTAGAAGTGGCCGTCGAAGAACGACGGTCACGGCAAAGTGAGTGGCGCTTACGGCCGTACAAAACACGAACCTGGCTAGTACTAGTGCAACAATTGCACTTCTTAGGGGAGCGTAAACGAGATTGCATCCAATGCTGATGAGCCTTGATCCTCCGAGACCTCTTTGAGGAAAACCTTTGAGCAGCTTCCTGCGGTCGCAAAGCATCCATCTGCTGAGCGCCAATGCCCTGTTCAGGAATGGAACCCTCTGAGAAGACGTAAGGTTCGGGCTCGCACTTGATCGAAACCGCACCCCTGTCGTCGTTTGCGGGAGATGCGATCAAGCCAAGATCCCAAGGTGTAGGATAGTCATTCTCGAGCTTGACCCTGGTCTCCGCAACCATGGATGGATGAACAGGAGTCGATGGGGCATTTGTGCAAGAATCTTCTAGGTTCGTATCGTCTCGGAACCTGACGACCCGCTGATGCGAGACCCTACCGCGGCCAGCAGCAGAAGCAGCACCGGATTTCAAAATTCCTCGAACGACAACGGCAGAATTGGACGTGGGCAGATTTACGCTGTTTTCTCGCATCTGCTCATGCACCTGATGCACCTGACGCAGATCTGAAACAGGATTTTCGGCCCCAAGACTCGAGGAATTGTCCCTTTGTTCTTGGTCGTGAACTACAACAACGGAAATTGAGGCATGGGAAGAGAAGGGCTGGTAGAATGGCTTGGGACGATCAGGAAGCGTTGAGGTTCCATCAAGCTTGGGCCGACGTCGAAGGGTGAAAGTAGGCGGCTCCGAGTCAGGAACATTCCCTAGTGCAACACCATCGTCGACCTTGTAACTTTTGATCTCGAGGCGAGGCAGCGACATCTTCTTGATGTCGAGAAGCCTCAGTAGTACTGGTGACCTGGGCTGAGTTGGTGGACGCTTCGATAGTAAGATGTGTTTCTGGATGATAACGTTAGGCTTCGAAAAGAGAAGAGGCCTACTAGGGAAGCTGCCGTTGGTGGGGGGTAAGGGGCGACAGGCTCTCAAGAAAGCGGCCTTCTTATACCTTCTTGTTCAGGGATGCGAGGGCTCGGAGAACTCACACGCGACGGCGCAACACACCCCTCTCGCGATCCACAACATGCTGTTCGAACATGAAGAAGTCGGCTCATCTTGGTTCATATCGGATGTTGCACTTAGGACAAAGGGACATGGACTCGGAACGTGCATGTACAAAAGCAGGAGAGGCGGTTGAAAGACGAGCTTGGGTCCCTTTCATGCAGCCTAAGCACGGTGGGTCCAAGCGTACATGATTCCTATTGTTGTCGTCACACAAGCATAATGGACCTCAAAGCTGTATCATGGGCAATCACCAGCAGCTGTGCTACCAGAGTGGGAGCAACGCGAGAAAGTTTTCGTCTTGAATCTTCGCCCAGGTGTGAGGCTCCCTGTGGTGTCACAAAGCTGATCATAGCTTTGATCGCTTTGGAGCATGCATTTTTGACCACCTCTTTGGCTATTCTCCGTAACTTACTCCCTTCTTGATCTTCTACGACCTTCAACAGTGACATTGGCTCGCGCCTGAATCTCGGCATGCCTCATCAATCTAGCGATTCGGCCTCGTTCATCGAGGAGGGAGAGATTTTGCGCAGCCCACGCAACTCTCTCATAAGCCGTACGGACGGCATGTATGCCAGATCTGACGCTCCCATCATATCTACAGGGCTCGCAAGTGCAATTGCGGCTTCACAAGCAGCTTCGCTTGATGTGCCTTCCAACCAGGTCAAAGTACAGCCGGTCGAGACCGATAGTCGATGCAGCCCGTCATCGATCTGTCTTGCTCTCATTCCTCTCACCGATTCCCAAAGTACTTCAGTCACGAAAGAGAAGCCTGCTGTTCTAAATGCTTCAAACGATCCGAATCAGGTCAATCGCTTGGGTGATCAACCTCAAAATTCGCAAAATGTACACGAGCCCGAAGAAAATCTCAAAGGCTCTGACTCCACTGATTCCAGCGACGACTACGCCAGCTCATCTGACGATGACAAGCCCCTTAGAGTGCGTCCGCTTCGTCCTTCGTCAAAGCGCCTTGTTTCTTCTTCTTGCGACGAGCTTGTTTCTTCTTCTTCCGATGAGGAAGATCACACTCTGGCCCCATCTTCAACCTGCGAGCAGCAGGAGTTCCGTCCTGCGCCGGATAAGGAAGCAGTCAAAGTGAAAAAAGAGAAGGATACTTCACCTCTTTCGGCCAATGCCTCAACCGCTACGATTGCCCGGGCCCCTGCCACTGTCCCCACCCCTTCCAACGGTACCAAATCCTTGTCTGACGGTTTCAAATACGTCTCAGCAGTCGACTGGATCGATCGATGTGCGCGTTGCATCAAGAAAGGCGAACGATGCTACACGCCGGCTGGCGCGTCATCGACCCGGAGAAGATGCAACGAGTGCCTTCTACACCATGATCCCTGCATTGTTGACGGTGTCAATGTCGTATCTGGACAGAGAGCGTCCACATCGAAGCCGAAATCTAATTCACTCTCCAATGCTAAGCAGAAGCAGCCTAAAGCCTCTACAGCCCCTGGGAAGAAGACATCTGCGAAGCCCCGGAAGAGGGATCGTCAAGTCGTTTCAGCTCAGCATACTTCCGTAGTCCAGTCCGAGGGCGCAAGCCCCCAAACAAGTACGCAGAAGCGTAAGAGGAGGATCAAAATTGTCAAAGGCGTCTCGATTCCTGTCCCAGCGGCTGCATCACAAATGAGTGTAGACACTCGGGCGTATTCCTCATCCCTTTCTTCTCTCTCTTCGGCTTCAGTCTCGGACTTCGAGGACCACGTGAGCAAGCGTCCTGGAACGTGTTCGCTACGCTCTGAAGAAAAGACTCGTCGGAACCCAAACGAGAAGACTGACTCCACCTCAAGAATCTCTGCAAATGTATCGCAGAATTGTCGTATGCAGTCCTCGGAAGGGAAGGCAAACATATCGTCTGGTGGTGAAGCACCTTCTCCATCCAACGTCAAAGCGACTTTAAATCAAAGGAACGATGGTGCTTCCCTCCAAAAGTATGTCAATGGCCTGGTCAAGGATATCGGTCTGGCTATACAACGCTGCCTGAAAAGGTTCTCTTCGATGCAAGATCACGAAGTTCTCCTAACTCCAGACATTGCGCTTGAGGTGCTGGTCGGCGAGCTGGAAGCACTCCTTGACCCTGCATTTGAGGGTTTCATGCCCGGCTCTTGGACTTTGTCGCAGCTTACGGAGAAGTTGATTCGAATCAGGAGTGTGTGCCAGGAGGCCAAGAAAGTGTCTGACGAAAGCGAGCGTCGGTCCAAGCAGGCATCAGCTGTAGTAGCTGTGGAGACCCTTTTCGACCGTTGTCTTTCTCTTATTTCAACGCATATTGGCGAGGCCAGCAGATGATCATGGTGATTCCGGCTGTTGTTCATACTCATTTCGTGTCATTGAAGTCAAATCATAAGGAACAAGACCACGAAGGTCAATAGCAAACAATTGAGTCCTGGCCGTAGAAGCTGTGTGCGCCTTGCGGTCCAGACGAATTCCCTTTGCGCACTTTGAGCTAAAACGCTGAACTCTAACTTTGCAGCGTGGGGCGTGTGCCTTTCTATCACCAGATTCCTGTTTTGTGACAAAGGGATTCTTGATTTCGGCGTGGGAAGAAGCATTCGGAGGATCAACTTGGGTCTCCTATGCATCACGGTGGGTCTAAGCGTGCAGCCATTGTTATTCATACGCCATCACAATGCAATCACACGGCAGTATCATAGGTCCAGGCTGCAAGTCCAGCAGATAAGGCAGAAGGGCGGCGCAGTGTCCAGTTCCCTGCCTTTCTGACTGCGGGCCTCCCGACCCATTCTGACCTGAATTGCACTTTCTCGCAGTGTGTCCGTGATCTGATCATCCTTTTGCACCTACCGTCTTCCTTCCGTCACGACGGATCCCTTGCTTCGCACCTCGTTTGACACCAATATGTCATATGCTTGCGCTGATTCGACTTCTTCCTTGAAAGAGGGAGACGTCTTATACATCCCGATGAACACTCTCGTCGGTCACACGGAGGGAGTCATAGCTGCACCTAGAGCCATGAGTGGTTCTAGCGTGGCAGAAACGGCTACTAGAACTGACGCCGAGCAGCTCTTGAGTCAGCAGTCAAGGGATCGACCCGACTCTACGGACCCTGCACATGCCGAACGCTCGCCATCCCTAGGGCAAGATACAGTGCCGGGATCTTCTCGATCACTTCCTATCGTTCAACAACACTCAGTCACCGATAGTCCGCTGTCTTCCAGCTCTACTTCACAAACTGAATCGAGCGCTAGAAGCGCAGAGCGTCAAGTAGGAATGATGGTCGTCAAAACTTCAAGCTCGATTGATGACGGCTACAGCTCAGCCGGGTCTTCTGACAGCGAAGCGCCTTTACGGACCATGCTTCGATTTCGTAATCCTAGACCTCTTCGAATTGACAGCCCGGAGCTGGAAGGGCTCTCTCAGAATCCCACATCCCCCCGACGATCTGAACACGCACCTCAGACTACATTTCTTAAGGTGAAGATGGAGTCTCTCCCGCTCGATTTATCGGCATCCTCAGTCAAGACAGCGGTTGTCGAGTCTTTGATTGAGAATCGCAGATACCAGGCTGACATCGACTGGGTTGACGAGTGCGAGCGCTGCATCGAAGAAGGGCTACGATGTTACACCGCCGCAAATACGATAACGTATGCAAAAAGTTGTTATTACTGCAACAAGGATCACAAGATATGTATTGTTGATGGAGTCAATGTCAACCAAAAGGATCCTCCAATCTCAGCATCTCAAATATCGAAACCAAAAGCACCAATTAGGAAGCCGAGCACCAAAGGGACTAAGCGAGTTCTTCGCAGCGGACGGAAAAGTATCCCTGTGCAACGAGGTCTTGTCACCTTGACTGCTAATAGCGGCGCCAACAAGCGCAAGAGGGAGCGAAAGCCGAAATCTAGCGTACGCGAAGCGATTCCGACGACCGCAGCGACGAAGGCGCAGCTGGAGCCAAACAGAACAGCCGAATCGGCCTTACATCTATCGGGTTCAGCAACGAAACAAGAGAATCAAGCAGGCGTACGTTCTGCTTCTCCTCAAAACACGTCTAAGCGGACGAAGATCAATGTTGCATCTTTCAACACTCGGCAAGAAGCCAGCAACGGAGAAAGAGCCAACCATACCGATCCCTTCGCTGTCACTGACGCTGGTGCTCTGACGCAGAGCAAGGCCTCAAACGACGGTAAGCTGCAAGAATCCGTGACGAGGCTCATCAAAGACATCGCCAACAGTATCGAACGCTGCAGAGATCGTATGGCGACGATGTCCGATTCGGCAGGATTGCTGGTGCCCGAAGCCATGCTCGAGGTACTTGTCGGCGACATCGAGGAGCTGCTTGGGACGGGCAACCTGGGCACGACCGACAACTCTCCACGACAGGTCCTGATTCAGCTGGCTAAGTACTTGCAACGCATCAAACGAGAATGTCAGAACGCGCGACTGGACATCGATGGAAACAGGCAGTCCGGTGAGGATGAGAGACGAGCAAGACAGACTTCGGCTGTTCTAGTTAGTCAGACGCTTTTCGATCGTTGCCTAACCCTCATCGAAATGCACGTTGGTTGATTCATCTAGTGATGCCAAGCAGCCGAGACGATGAGAAACAGCGTTGGCATATTCACCAACCATCGAGCAGACAAGGGAGAACTTGAGATCGTGTTAGAAGTGATACAGTACAATGTAGTAATAGGAAACATAGAATGCATAGATCAATGCAGGTTGGCGAAGCCAGCAGACGGCCCTAAACAACATGTACAAATACAGTACAGTACACTGTACAGTAATGTCAATGTCGAAGAAACCTGCTCACCCGTCAGACATTACATCTTTGAACTAGAAACATCGAAAGGCGTTAAGCTCGCGATAGGAGATCGTACAGTATGAGGTGAGGAAGGACCCTATTGTTCTACGTGAAAGTGGCACTCCTGCCAGCTTTCAATGACTGATCTGGACCGGTGCGCCACTATGAGAACAACAAGTGCGCATCATCGACGGGTGAGGTCAGTATGAGCCCATCTACTGCTGCAAACGGAGGTAATCCCTAAACGATGCCGCCGTGGAAAACGAAGAAGGGCTTGGATCGCACGTTCGGGCCCTTTCATGCAGGTTGCAACAACCGTGGGTGAATGTACGCATCACCGTACAATGAGTACTATCGGTAATGTCACAGGTCGCACAAGCATGACAGAGAGCACACGCAGACAGAAACACAGACACACAACACAGACCTCATGACCATTAAGCTAAACTCACGCTCGCAAGAGTCCAATTCCGCATGCAAATAAGTACTGGGTTGACGCAGCTCATGACGCTTCTTATGGGAAAAGAGGTATGAGCTGCGCTGCGACGCAGCTTATGTATGCAGCAATCATCAACTCTGTCTGCGCCAGGAGCGCAGCGCTGCTGCAGCATCATACACTGTCAATTTTGACGCTGTTTACCGACGCACCACCATTGTGGCTGGGCCGCAGACGCAGAAAACGGCAGCTCTCCTGCGTTAAAGCTGCGTCGACCGCGCACCCTTCGACGAAGTTTGAGGTGATTCTCATCTGACCGCGAATCGATGGAACGACTAATGATCTGTTCTTGAACCACTCTGAACAACGGCCTCACTGTCTGTCATTGACCTGATCACATCCTGATCATCGTCCGGACCACCTACGCGACCAGACCTGCCATTTCCTTTCCTTGCACGGCTTAGTGTTGTTCTTCAACAAGCCCAGAGCTCTCATGTATGACGAGCTAGATGCATCAAAACTCCATCGATCCGCCCTCGATCGAGTCAGAAGGCCAACACTTGGAAGGTCCGCGAAATCCTCTGATCAGCTTCCTCAGACAACGAAATGCCTATCGACGTTGTCTCTCGGGCTGGCAATGCTGTGCCACAAGGCAAAGAAGCGAGGGGTCAGGTGGTACCCAGGTCATCTCAGACAGCTTGTTCGTCTCGAGAAGCCAGGGTTCCTCAGATGAAAGTGGAGGTGCTTCTCCGTACTACAGCTCCACCATCAGCGAAGCCGTCAGGTTTTCATCCTTTCGCTCGACCAGGCAGGCACAGATCCAACATTGACTGGATCGAAAAGTGCCAAAGGTGCATCGACAAAGGGTTGCGATGTTATACCGCTGCAAAATCCTTGACCCGAGCAAGAAGCTGCTACCACTGCAACGATTCGCACAATGCCTGTATCGTCGATGGCAAAAAAGTAAATCAGAACCCGCCCGGCTCAGCTTCACGATCCAAAAAGTCGGGGGTAAACAAATCAAAGACAAGCAAGGCATCGTCTGACCGGCGTCTCAACAGTGTGCGACGAAATGGCACCATCTCGCAACATTCTAGGCTCTCATCTGCTGCTAAATCGCTACGGAAGGAGTCCGCTGTCAGCAGTCTCTCTGGTTTTAGACCAACGATAAGATCTCAGGCGGCTGCAGGCAGGTCTCAGGCTGAGAAATTTTCGCTCTCCTCAAGATATGCTTCAGAAGACGAGGAAGGAGCAGTCATGCAATCCAGTTCGAATCAAGGAGAATCAAGGAGGGCTCTGGCAACTGCTGCGTCAAGAGACACTAACGAAGAACGCGGCGATGGGATCAGAGCGAGAGAAGCAACTTCTCCAGCTGGCGGTCGGGCTGATGCACAGAATCGGAGGAATGGTGCGAAGCCCAACGATGATCGACTCGAAGATCGGGTGAAGGGACTCATACATGATACCGCCAACAGCATCGAAAGGTATCAAAGGCATGCAACGCGGATGTCGGAATCAGCGGCTTTGCTAGTCCCAGAAGCGATGGTCGATGCGTTGATAGGTGATATCAACAGTCTGTTAGGAATCGGAGATCCAAACGAGTCCGGCAACTCATCTCGACAAGTCCTCAATCAGCTGGCACAGTATATGCAACGGATCAAGGGTGCATGTCAGCAGGCTCGGATAGGTGGCCGTGAAGATGGGCGTATCACCGAAGACGAGAAACGAGCCAAACAAACAGAGACGGTACTGGTCATTCAGCTGCTGTTTGATCGGTGCATGACTCTGATCAAACTGTACAGGAGAGATTTGCAGGATTGATGTACGGATCAAGTGGATCGAAAGTATATCATAGAGAAAATTGCCAACCATAGGGAAGTGAACAGAGGAACCTTTAGATTGTGTGAGGATCGATAGAGTACAATGTAGTAACAGGAAACCTAGAATGCATTATTTTGAAGAGGGGATCTTTTACGGAATTGACGGAGAGTGCGTTACTTGATTTCGACAAGCTTGACATCAAAGATGAGAGTCGAGTTGGCGGGAAGACCAGGAAGCTTCTGGTTGCCGTAAGCAAGCTTGGGTGGGCAAGTGAGACGACGCTCAGCACCGACCTTCATGCCCTTAACACCCTCATCCCAGCCCTTGATGACTTCGCCCTTACCAAGTTTGAAGTAGAAGGGCTTGCCGCTGGTGCACTGGTCGAAGATCTTACCGTTGGTAAGCTTGCCGACGTAGCGCATGCCGACCTTCTGACCAGGCTTGCAAGCGGGACCGTTACCCTGGCTCTTCTCCTCGATGATGAGACCGGAGGGGAGCTTGGTGGTGGTCATCTTGGAGGCAGGCTTCTCGACGGTCTTTTTCTCGACGGTCTCGGTCTTTGGCTTGGCATCCTTGGGGCTCTTTGTCTGCTTCTCGACCTTGGTCTCGGTGACCTTGGTAGGGGTGGAGGTGGCGGAAGCAGTAGCAGCTTCAGCCTTGAGCTTCTTAGCTGCAGTCTCCTTGACGGGCTTGTCAGCGGTGCGCTTCTTGGACTCGGTGGAGGCCGGGGGAGCCTCGATAGTCTTCTTGGGCTTGGAAGTGGACGACTCGACAAGCTCCTCGAAGCGGTCAGGGTCCTCCTCCATGTCCTCGTCATCGTCTTCGTCATCATCCTCGTCGAACTCGTCCGAGTCAAGTCCGTACATGTTGTCTTCGTCGTCCTCATCGCTGGAGTAGAGCTCGTCGTCGGAAGGCTCCTGGTCGTAGTAGTCGGGAGGGGCAACGTAGTTACCAACGAGGTCTACGGGAGCATCGCCAGTGATGGAGAAGCCAATGAGCTCTTCCTGGCAGAACTGAAGGTCTACAACAGCGTGGTCCTTGTTGGCGGCGTTGAGGCTGCAGAGAGTGTATACCTTCTCCTCAACCTCATCCTCGTCCTCAGCCTCCTTTGGCTCATCCTCCTCATCCTCGTCGTATTCGTCCTCGAAGCCTGGAACGTGGGTGTAGTGAATCTTGACAAGAGTCTTGGTACCGCTCTTGGGCTGCTCTGCGTAGGAGACGTTGGTGATCTTGAAGTCACGCGAGACGTCCATCCTGTGGACCTTGCCCGGGACGAGCTTGAGACCGAAGAAACCAATGGGAGTAGCAGCCATCTTGTTCAAAGGTAATAGCCGATGGCAGGTATAAGGGTATAAGTGAAGGAATGAGAAGGGAAGAAAGGATCAGATTGCAAGTCTGTGCCACACCACTGACCGGGAAGAAATGGAATTTTTCTTCTTCTTGATGTTTCACTTTTCTGGAAATTTTGGTGGAAGTTGGAGAAAACGCTCGGATCACGGACTAGGATCGGGGAGTTCACATCGCCGATCTACATCCACTTTCCTTCCAGCCTAGACGTGAAAGTCAACATTGTTCAGTGTGGCTGCTGCTGTCTCGCAAATGGTAGCGCAGGCGACAGTTCAATCTCGCGTGGGCAACACGACGACCCGAGGAGGAGATAGCCGATGGTACCCCCTCAACTTTGCTTTGAACAAGCGAATTGATGCAACGTCGCTTTTCCGATGCATCGCACGTCAGAGTGCGCCGCCACATACAGTACTTTTTTTTTATTGAACTCGCTTCCAAAAGCGCCTTTTTCAACAGCAAAAGAAAGGCAAACTTCATCTTACTCTTTTTTCGGCTGCTGCTGCTATCTTTGGTGGTTTGATTGTTTGCAGTCTTTGAACATGCGGTCCGCGCCCATTCTCTCTGGTGTGTGTGCGCGTGAGCAAGCGATGATCACTACAAGCGTTCAAACACATCCACGCAGATGCAGGTTTCGCAACTCAAACCTTCAGTCTCGGTGCCGACTTTCATTGCGTAAAGTGCAGATTTTTCGGTATCATTGAGGATCCGGCACTGATGAAAATACAGGGGAACAATCGAGAGGAAACCTTCTTGCCGATATTTGTCGCATAAGCAGAAGCGGAGTCAAAAGTCCATGACGGCGATCAAAAAAGATGATGGTCACTGGAGAGCGCTTGCTGGATCGTCGATGCGGATGTCTCTCCACGGCACCTTGGCTGGAATTCATGAGAAGAAAAAATCTCCCGAGTTTTCGAGACTCCGACGCCAATCAAAAGAAATTTTGCAAGCGAACAACGACGAGGCGGTAACATGTACGCCGTTATCCTCGCATCCATCTTACGCCTTCACTGCGAGCGCAGAAGAACTCAAAGCGAAAGCACTGCTGCAAACTCGCGTACTACCCTTGAGCTCAGTATGGGCCATAATTGAGCGGCGTCGCTCACAAGATAAAAAGAGCTTGCAAACCTTTTCGGAGTCTCCACCAGAGAAGGGAAAGCCTATCTGCCTAGACTCTTGAACAGGCGAGCTGCAGGGCTCACACGCCCTGAACCAGTCCCAAATGAGGCGTTCTCAACATATGTACTGTGTTAGGGTAGTACAAAGGCATGTGAGTCGAAGAGCCAGTCGAATGAGGTGCTGTCGATCTGTGCCTTGCTATGCCTGTTCCGTCGCTATCGAAAGCATGACATGTGTGCTATATAAAAATAAATAAATTACACGGTATTTCAGGCTCGCTTCTGCATTGCCCAAACAGACAGCCGCTCAAACACAGCGATGCAACTGCACTTCACTGCCCTGCACTGCTCTTGCTGCGACCAGACCCTTTAGGTCGGCGGCATCGAGCTTTGGAAGCGACCCTCTCATCATTTTGCAACAAGTTAATCACCTTGCTCGTGTCCTGGCCCTGTTGATCAATCGGCTTTCTTGTTTCTCATCTCATCTGACAGCCGAACTCGCACCTACGTTTCCGGTTCGCTTCTACGCACTCGAGCAAATCTGTTTCAGATGATCCTCTCACCAGAAGAGTTCAAAAAAAGTGTTTCCCTTCGGACACCCGATGCTCGTCGTCACCCTTGACAGCAAGTCAGTCAACGGTACACCCTTTCACTCACTTTCTGCCGCATGGTAGTGGACCTGTTCTGTCTCATTCCTTCTCTGTGAATTGTGCCACTCTATGAGCACGGCGGCTTGCCAGTTTTCTCCCAATGCAACGCGAGACTAAAATAAACCTTGCCCTGGTCTGCTGAGCACCGCATTCAATCAGTCATCCTACGGCTTCGCACAAACAAAGCTGAACCCTGTGTGCCTGCCTGTTTTGCATTGATGCAGGTCTGAGCCTGACGATCTCATAGCTTTTTTCTTTGCACGAACCCGTTGGAACTGTAGATGACTGAGGGAGACCCCACCCTTTTCGCTGGTCACTTGGATGTACTCGTTGAGCTCCCTCCTCGTCTCTTCCCCATCAGCTTCACTCGACTGTCTTTGTTTCTTCACTATCATCGTCCACGTATCGACCGTACTCACATTCATCAACGCGTACAGACTGCACAAAGCCCCCAGCACACACGTTGCTTGCAGTAATCCATCTTCTCTCGAATCACAACTTCGCCCACTGCGTGCACACTTCGAAACAGCACTTCGACCATCTACATCTGCCATCCTGATCGTCCATCACACCGTCAACATGTCATTCACATATACTCGACCCCATCCATATTCCATCTTTACCCACTCCGTTGGTGCCAACATCGCTGGTCACTCGCTTCTTGCAAAGATTCGCGCAATCGCCGATGCTGGATTCGACGGTATCGAGCTCTTCCAAGACGATCTTGACGCTTTTGCTAGCTCGGACGAATTCCGTCAGATCCAGGATCGAGGCTATGCGGCTCTCTCGCACAGCAACCAGCACTCCAACTTGTTTGCGCTTACTCCGCCTGACTCGCCCATGAACTTCAACAGGCGCTTTTCGGAGTCATCCACCGCTAGCGCAGCTTCATCTTCCAACACCAGCGCTACATCGTATGTCTCTCGCAGAGCCGCTCCTTCTCAGGGTGCAAGCAAGTCATATTTCGCTGTCGCAGGTCTCGAGGATGACTTGCTTGTGCGCAACGATAAGGGCGAGCTTGTCATCGGTCTGGATGGTCTTCCTATGACATATAATGCATTTGGTACCTGCACTGCCACTGCATATCGTCAGGAGCTTGCAGCTGCTTCGTATATTTCGTCCTATTGCGAGTCGCTCCGACTGCGCATCTACAGCTTGCAGCCTCTACGTGACTTTGAAGGATGGGCAAAAGCGGAGGATCAACTCCGTGCTCTTCGTCGCGCCCGTTCGCGATTCGAGATCATGCGTGCACTCGGCGCCGACCTCCTTCTCATCTGCTCCAGCAACCAACAGCACCCAACCACCGTTGGAGACCTCGAACGAATCGGTAGCGATCTTGCTCAGCTCGGTCACTTTGCAGAGCAGTTCGGTCCCGTATTGACACCTTGTTATCGCTCCAATGTCGAAGAAGGAGTCGAGCGAGAGCCTAAGCCCATTCGCATCGGTTACGAAGCTTTATCTTGGGGAGCACATGTCGATCTATGGTCTCAAGCCTGGCAAGCTGTTAAGCATGCAGACCGAGACAATGTTGGTTTGATACTCGACTCGTTCAACACTCTAGCTCGGGAATACGCCGATCCATGCACAACCACTGGTATCACCGAAAGGTATCAAAACCCATATGCCGAAGTGATGAAATCGATCGATGCTCTGGCAACTGTTCCTGCTGAGAAGATCTTCTTTCTCCAGATTGGTGATGCACGCAAAATGCCTCAACCACTGGCTCCATCTCCTAATCCAGAAGAGCCGAGGCCGGCGAGGATGATCTGGTCGAGGGGCAACAGGCTTTTCCCCTGCGAATACAAGCAAGGCGCTTTCCTTCCGGTGAAAGAATTCGTGCACGCGGCTGTCAAAAAAGCCGGCTATCGTGGGGCTTGGAGTATCGAAGTCTTCAACAGCAGCCTTTCGGATGAGGGAGAGGATGTGCCCGTTTCGCATGCACGTCGCGCTCGAGCTGGACTTGACAGACTCGTCGAAGAAGTATACGCTTGATCTCCGTCCTATTTCTCTTCTTCACTACAACACGGACAATTACTTTCCCAATCACAAACTCTTTACATATGCCTTGGACACAGCATTTTCGCCGGTCCGGCACCATACCCTTTCTCAAATGTCACTATTGTAATCATATGCATCGTCTCTTTTCTTCTATCGCACTTGCTCGGCTCGTGGGCGCCCTTGGTCAATAATCGTATACAAATGGACACTTTTCTTCTACATATTTTTGCCCCTTGCGCGCGTGTGATCAGACTGTGTTTCCGAGAAGTAGATGCATACCGTCGCCGACAGCTTTGTTCGAGGCTAAGGTGCGCCTGGCCGCCAGCTGTCCCACTTCAACCGCAGCGTCGATCATCCGATACCATCCTGCTTCTTCTTTCTGCGCAGCCCCAAGCTTGGTTTTGGACAGAAGGTGGGAGAATGTTGCTGCAAATGCACCTGCAAAGCTATCTCCGCAACCGGTTGTGTTGACCACCTGAACTTCGCCCGCCGGGATCGGATGGTGTCGAACCCTTGTGCGATCGATTGTTACGACTCCGTTACGTCCGACTTTCAGAAGAATGGTGGAGAAGATGCCTGCTTCCACCAGTGAGCGTGCGTTGGCAACAATCGATGGATCTACTACTTCGGCGGAGATCGACCCTTCCAACGATGAAGCCTGTGGAGTAGATGTCGGAACGATACCTAATTCAACTGCCCTGGAGTGCATCTCTTGCAGCTCGACAGCATTTGGAGTTGCAAAGCTGATCGCTTCCAATTTACCCGCACCTTTCGACTTGGCAAAATGCGAAAGAATAGTAGTCGACTTGCTGACACTGGTAGGCTCAAACAATGTCAAGATTTTTCTGCTGTCCGTATTGCATGATTCGCAGGCTTCAAGAAGCTCGCACGTCTGCTTCGCCCCAATATTGCCGTCGAATACGATCAGATCCGGACTTTCCGCTTGTAGCATAGACTTCAACCCTCCCGAAGTTGAAGGCGGATACAACGCTGCCTGACCAATATCCATATCAGCAACACCGGAGATGAGGTCACCTGCATCGTCAAGCATAAGCGAGCAGACTGCTGTTCTGTGCTGTTTCCCGTCCTCAGCGCTTGTTGGAACAAAGAGACCATCTATTCGCATCCCTGCTTGCTCCATTCCGTTCCGTAAAAGAAGACCGAAATCATCGTTTCCATGAGGTGAGATGAGCTTCACAGGAGAAGAAGAACTCGATGACGAAGCGTGGTGAAGTGATAAAACGCGAGTGGCTGTCTCGGCCATGTTGCGTGCAACACCGCCGAGAGTGACAGATACGCAGCCAGGATAGGTGGTAGCAGCGAGGGAGGATGAGCTGCCAGCAGACCTTGTTTGAGATGTGACGTCGACTGCGGCTGCGCCAAACATCAAAATGCTTGCTTCGTTTGCTGAAGCCTGCTAAAGAAGAAGCAAGACGAGCGAGGAGAGGTAGGAGTTCGTTTCAGCATTGGCTTTGTTTCACACTTTTATCATAGGGTCTGGTTTTGGTCTGATAGATTGGTGTGTCGTATGTATGTACATTGTAGCTGTGTTGTGCTTGAAGGCGAGTCGATACTGGGGAGTAAGGTTTAACTCACCGTTGACTGGAGTCCACCAAGAGCGTGAGTGTTGCCAGCTTGCTCGACTTCCTTTTGAATTCGATCCAATTCGACCGCAACTTGGGCCGCCTTCTTCGCATTGTTGACCACCAACGCCCTGTTGCTCTTCTTGCTTTCTGGGATGAGTTCTGCCAGTCTCTTGAGCAGCCATGGGGTGACTTCCTTGCCCTTCTTATCGATTCCTTGCTCGATAGATTCGCGCACTGCTTGCTCGACACAGCTCTGAATCTTTTGTCCGACCTCGTTCCACTCTGTAGGGATGGGGTTGGCGAAGACCTGACCGCTCTGAATACCGAGTTGGGCGTTTGCGAAGATGACCGAGGCTGCTTCTGCGTCAGTGCCTGCGAAAGGAACATGAAGCCCCGAGTTGGAAGTGTAGAAGGCAGGAAACTCGCCGCTAGGGTTGAAGGTAGTCACAGAGACACCGTAAGTCTCGAGCACTTCCAAAGTCCTTGGAATATCGAGGATCGATTTAGGTCCAGAACAGAACACAGCGACCGGTGTTCGTCCGAGCTCGGTCAAATCGGCTGAAATGTCCATAGTGGACTCAGCACCGCGGTGTACACCTCCAATTCCACCAGTGGCAAAGATGGGAATACCAGCCATGTGTGCCAACACCATAGTCCCACTCACGGTTGTACCACCAACAGTGCCTTTACCTTTGGCGAGCACATGTGCGATATCACGACGGCTTGCTTTGATCGCCTGATTCTTGCTTGGGTCGATCGCACACTGTGCCAGTCTCTCGAGCTGCTGCTGATCCAAACCAACCAACGGCTTTCCGTCAAGCAGGGCAACGGTGGCTGGCACTGCGCCATAGTCGATGACGGTCTGTTCAAGCTCTTGTGCCACTTCGAGATTGTATGGATAGGGAAGGCCGTGGGTGATGATAGTCGACTCGAGCGCGACGACAGGCGCTCTTGTCGATGGTGACAAGGCTGTTCGAACGGCATTGGAGAGCGAGAGTGTTGGGTGCGGAGTGCGGGTAAGAGCCTGTGCCGCTTGCCTCAACATTCTTGTCGATCGAACCATCTTGTCTTGTGTTTGCCGATTCTGAGGAAAGTTTGGTGGTGGTGGTGGAGGAAGCGCACCACTGCCCGCTCCAAAGTTGTCGTAGTTATATACGGTGTGGAAGGTGGACTAGGAGCAGGCTTGTTGTGTTAGTGTTGGACAGATGACGATCCGTTGATCCGACCTTCCCCTTCTTCCCCCACGCGAGGAAGATGAAGCTTTAAGTTGGACACCGGAACGCGGCAATTCGGGCTGAATTTCTTCTTAACTCAAAACGGCGGTACAAAAATTGACCGAAGAGCAGCAACTCAACTCTGTGGATCTTCGGAAGCTCGGTGACAAAAATGACAGCAGGAAACAGGCAGCCTATCATATAACTGTGCCTGATGCGCCGCTGCTCCTTTGCTATCTCGCTCAACTTCTCCACAAGCCCGTGCAACCTCGAACAGACCAGGTATTGGCACCTATGTGTATGTTGAAATTGCTCTGTGCGAAAGCTCGCTGAAAGTATCCTCATCAATTCAACAAAGTAGGCGATCACAGCTCCTGGTGCTCGTTTCCTGTAAGGTCGGCATCGGCAGTTCGCCCCGAGATGTTCTCCAAAACTGTTGCAAAGCGTAAAGAAAAGCCAGGGTTAGCATGCCATCTCGCGTCGTCCTACAAAAGCTAATGGGCGCGTTGAACAAGACTTACCTTTTCGCAACGAGGGATCGACACTCTCAGGCAAGACCAGCTGCCATTCGAGATAGAGTTTGCCGAAGAGCATGTCGCGACCAGCTCGCACATCCTCTTCAGGCGGATCAGAAATTGATGTGCCATGAACAGGCATACCTTCATTATCGACTACGGAGACGAAGCCGGGTTGGGTGACACCGTCTCGCTTGACCGTCACTGTGCGACCGTCCATATGAGTGAGATTCCGTTCAAAACCTAATAAAGCTTCCGAAAGAGAGATCGGCAGACTCTTGTACAGCGATGTCCCACCTCGTCGGAACTGACCCCGTGACCGCCTTGAGCTACAATGCACGTAATAGAGGAAGAATGAAGATCGCTCAAGTCAGTATTTGCGGCGACAATCTCACCACCGTCGAAGCCTTCTGAGTGAGCTGTTATGAAACGTACCTGATCCTGACAATAACGTCACCGGCTTCGTAGTCTGGCGCTTCGTCCGCTTCTCCCTCAATCACCACCTCAACTCCATTCTCTGCGCCTCTCTCTAGTTCCACTTCGAGCGAAGCAACCTCTTGTACGATCTTCTGACCGTGACATTTGGAGCATTTGTGTGCGATCACCGAACCTGCACCACCGCAACGATCGCAAGTCATCTGTGCATTTGTGATGAACCCAGGCATAATTTGCTGTCGAACGATTCTGATTCCTCGTCCGTCACATGCATCACAAGTATGAATGTCACCAGGTGATTCGGCTCCGCTTCCATCGCAATGTGAGCAAACCACGTTTCGCTGATATTCAAGTGTAAAAGTCTTGCCGCGGTAGAAGTCTTCGATATCCACGTCCACATTGAATGCTTTACTCGGTCCTTTTCGGACTCCACCACCTCCACCTCCACCACCAAAGAAACGAGAGAAGATATCGAATGGATCCTGCTGGTGCTGATGTGGGTTGTCTTTGCGTGCCTGATGCTTTTTCACTCCTTCCGCCCCGTATCGGTCGTAAATCTTGCGTGTTTCGGCATCACTCAAGGTTTGATATGCATCGCTGAGCTCGAGAAATTCAGCGTGTTTGTCGGGATGCTTGTCCGGATGAATCTTTTGTGCACGCTTACGATACGCACGCTTGATATCACGTTCAGATGCTGACTTGTCGACACCGAGTACCTTGTAATAGTCCTTGGCAGCAGCAACAAGCGCTGCCATCCAGATGAGAGCAACCATGGACAGCAAAGCAAGCCAGGAAATGCCCCGTCCACGCCCAAGTGTCGTGTGATTCGATATCAATGGTTTCATTTTGTCTGTGGTGCCGTAACTTTGGTGTCGCTTTGGATGTCTTGGTCCCTCAGTCCTCTCCTCTCGGTGCGTGCTTGCCGGTCAAGCGCACTTTGGTCGTTAACGGGACTTTGGTAGGATCTGTCGGGACGCTGAACGAGGATCAAGTTAGTGAGGAGTTGATGAGCAGGAGCCAAATTGCAAGAGGGTCCATGTGTCACACGTATACTGTGGAATGAGAACTCGGATCTCGGCAACGATGAGCTGGAAGCTTCCGACTTTTCTTCTTGGATTTCCACGCTGTCCCAATATTCTCAACCGGCGTTTGGCTCTCTCACGCCTTCACGCTGGAACAGCCCGAATTCTTGTCGCGCGACAGTCCGATACCGCCATCAGCATTTCTCCACAGCAATATTGATACAATTCCATGGCAAGGTCACAGAGTGGAAACATGATACAAGGAAGGTTGTCTTGCACCAACAGTTGAGCCTCAAAAAGCCCAGTTGAAACAGCCGACACTTTTGAGAAAGAGTCCCCAGTCGGTAGGCGTCAAACCGCTATCGACGAGACTCCACAGATGCTCATTCAGCTTCTCCATACGTTCCAGATCGAATTTGTAGTACGGACGCAGCTCATGGAACATTACCCGGATCCTGTCACGATCTTGATGTCGTGCAGAAAAAGCTGCAAAAGAAAGTGGTAGCACGAGTCTGTAGCGGGCAGCGCATCGATAGTGTTCACACGGACAGAAGAAAAGTGTCAGCAGCTGAAAGAGTAGACATAGAGGAAACCAAGGCTGGGATCAGTGCTTACCCTTTGGTGATGCCAGCTCGAATCGCCTCTTCCGACCGATTCAGCACAACGGCGGTTGGCTCGGCAAAGCATGGATGATCGGCTGGTTTTGAAAAGATGACCGAGTGGATATACAGCTCTGCTGCTGCAACATAGAGATGGTTCATGATGACGGGCAACAACGTTTGAAGTGTTCGTGTCGCTTCTGCTGGGAACGGCATCTTGGCCCAGATTGGGATCTCTGCCACCAACGCGCGGGCAGTCGACTCTAACCATAACCTAGTCTCCTCGTATTCTGGTGGCAAGGCCGGCGGCGACCCACCACCCACGGTCTCTGAAAGGATAATGGTGACGCTGGTGCGTTCCTGCAGCTCTCTACGTGTGGCTTCCACCCTCGTCATTCTAGCCAGCATATCAATCATACCTCGGTGCAGTCCGAATGTCTGCAGCACACTGTCCTCCTTGATGCTTCTGGGCGAATCCATCAAGGCATACCACCAGTCGTCCCAAGGCTGCAAGAAGAGAGTGTAATCATCTGAGGTGAGCGAGCTGAGCGCATCGAAGCATGCTATTTGCTCGATGAGGAAAAGGCTCGAAGGATCGGATTGGTCGACAAAAGCTGCGGGACCTCCTAATTCTGCGATGGCGCGGGAGGCGATATGGAGAGCGTCTTGCCAGTCTTGCTGTGCGGCCAGCCTGTCGCGCGTTGCCAAGCCCAGAACGGTGGCAAGCATGATGGCGGCATTGCTGCGATCCAGTGGCGCCCTCCTCTCTTTGAGGGTTGTCCTCAGCAAGCGAAGACTCTCTTCCCGCCGGAGATTACTCAATTCTAGCAGCACGTTGGACATGATGCTCTTGGTGCTTGCATTGTTGATGGCATCAGCTACGCCAGCCATACTGGCCGTAGCCCCATGACCGGCCTGCTTGAAGCCTGAAGGCTGCCCGGCTGTAGTTGGAGATGGTCCTGTCAAGTGATCCTCGGAGGCGGGCGATGGATCTTCGGGTCGTGATGCAACAGCTGGGAACAAGTCTGGGATAGGCGCTTGAGAGAGTTTGTGTCCGATATCAAGACTCGCCATACTAAGAAGAGCTGAACGAAGAGCGTCTTCGTATCCATTGGTGCCATGAGGATGTCGGACTGCAAAAGTGGCGTGATACCGGATCCAGCGATTGTCTGAAAGTGGTATTCTGATTACACACAGCTGTGGGGCCACTTCAAGGATGTAGTGACGAAAGAGACACTGCTGCTCGTACGTCGGGAAATAAGCATCAAGGTGGTCGAAGCCGAGTCCTGGTGGTAATTCTGGTAGCTTGACCTTGGAGATGTCGATGGAGGAAGAAGCAAACGAGCGGTGATGGAGATGGGAATGTGACTGTGGTCGATGATGATCATATTCGGAAGAAGCATGTCGTGTCGGAATAGAGTGGAAGCTCGAGTCTTTGTAAGCGCGGTACCGATCGTGATGCGTGCTGGTAGATGCGCGAGAATGTTCGTGATGGTGTGCGTACGAGGCATGTGATGCATGCGAGCTGATATCGTCCAAAGGAGACTGGGGTGAGGTGGACGTGAAGGGACCGGAATGATAAGGGAATGGGGTTGGACCTGTTCCTTCGGGCTGCGAGAGATAGGATGCGACACCTCTGGCGCTTCCGCCGAGATTCTGGACATCTGCTGGTTTGGAAGGGTGCAAAAGGGAAGAGACCTGGATGCCTGGCAACGTGGGCGAGCTGCTCTCACCGGAAGAGTCGGCTACTGCGGAAAGCTGTGTTGCTGGTAAGGAAGTGCCTGAGCCAGATGATGCTGCAGAGGACTCGGCGTAGACGCACTCTCGATCGCCGCATGAACATCGTTTACAGACAGGCTTAGCCTCGTCGCATTTGACTCGACGTTTACGACAGGTTAGGCAGCCGGCGAGAGATCTTTCATGATAGCGTTTGACACGATTGGGAATGTACTTTGCTTTGCCTTTGACGCCCTTGAGAGGACCAGGTCGGGCATCTGTTGAGGTGGTGTCAGCGAGACGAGGTCTCTTTGACTTAGGGGCTGTTGGTGAAGTTGAAAGGCTTTCGCCGTCGTCATCACTACCGGCTGCTGAGCGGATGGTCGCAGGCGATTTTTCTCTGTCAGCATGCGTGGAAGACTGCGCTGAGGACGGTGTCGCCGCTCTTGCCTCTGTGCGCCTTGTCGGCAGTGATGTCGAGGCTGACTTGCGAACAGTCATAATGTACTTGGAATCTCGAACATTCCTGTGACTGTTGCGGTTGAAGCGAAATTGGACTCGGTCGTTTGGTCGGAGATCGTGGAACTAAGAAGCAGATGCGGCAGGGCCGAGAAGTAACTGTCCATGGACTGTTGACAACAAGAAGAGAGGGGGAGAAAGTGAGAGACGGGCGAGATGGGCGCAGTTCAAGTGATAACCCGGGAACCTTCCAAAAGGCGGAAGGTGACAACAGCGGAAAGAATGTGATGGCTGTGATAGACCCGATGAGTTGGAGATCAGCTGGAGTCGGAACGACTGGCTGTCATGTTTCGCATCGAATCAGCGATATGAAGGAGAAAGGGTGAAGATGAAGCTCTCGAAAGAATACGATCGAGGCATGGCTATCTACTTTGCGAAAACGGGCAGTATCCACAGCTCTGTTGCGGTAGTCAATTGCAAATTGGCTTTCGACGCGGGGTCGAGGAACAAACGTGGGCTGGCGATAAGTACAGTTCACACAGAGTAGCGAGTCTGTTTGCTGCTCTTCCAACTGTACGCTGTATCGTTCCTTCATGCTTTCGGAAATTGCAACCTGAACAGGCGAAAAAGCCGCAAAACAGACTGTGTCTGACCCCGCGCTCAAATTCTCTCTTGCTCGATGTGTACCAATCAAACTTGCTGGATTCTGAGTCTTGTTTCTTGCTTGACGAGCTGGACCCTGTGTGTGTTTCTTCGGCGGTTGACCGAACTTGCTTCGTTTTCACCCTGAGACCTGAGGGGCTACATCATTGAACTCAACAGGGAAGAACGAGTCTTCAGACCCTACTTCTCTTGCCGCAATGTCATGCTGCAGGACCTGAAGGCTTTCTTCTGCACCTGTGACATACGCAGATAGAGGAGAGCAAACAGCTCGAGAGTCAGAGAGCGGGAGCAAAATCGCGCAATGTCCACGCGAGATTTAACCTGCGATGCTTATCTCTGAGACTTCACGATGCATTGCCGTACGAGAGTCTCAACCCAACCTTCGTTAAGCCAGCTCGATATTCGGATCGCACACCTTGAGAGCATTCGGGAAAGCCGAATTGGGCTGGCTATTACAGTATTCTGAAGCCAAGACAAATCTGCCGGCCAAGCCACACCGGCACAATGCAGAGACAGAGAGAGACAATCAAGAACTCTGACAAGCGATCTCTCTCATTCTCTCTTGTGAACCGCTCCACACAAGACACAAAATAATGATGATTGCTGCCGGTGACTTTATTTCATGCATGCAGCAGCAGCAGCACAGCTTTGGCTTGCCTGTTCCGTCACGAACATCACACTGCTTTCTCAGTGTCAAGTCTCTTGCAGCTATTAGACGGAACACCAGATCCACGGCTGCCCTCGACCTCTGATTGAAGCGCGCTCCTAGAACACCCTGACTTGCTTTCTTACCATCACTTCTCAACCCGTACAGAGAGCAAACACATGCAATGGGTCTCAAAGACAACTTCGAAGAGATACCCACGCTCCTGGCACCACCATCATATTTCGACAGCACATCCGACGGAGAAGCAGACACGTCGCTCAGTAAAGCACCACAAAGAAGCACGAATGTCGCACCTCAATACATTGCATGGAAGCTCGTTCTCAAAAACTTGCTCGGTTGCGCTCAAACCACAGCATTGGACGATCTAGATCAAGAGGAAGAGCAGGCTACAGCGTTGCTCGAGGTACTTTGCAATGTCAGACTCGTATCTCGCCTCCTCTACTCAGTCTCCATGTCGCTTTTGCGTCCAATGTACTTTCCCGAATACCTGAAATCAATCCAGGCCACCGTCTACTCGACCAACCTCAAGAGCCACTCTCTAGATCATCCTCTCCGTGAAACACGAGTGCTCGATCACTACATCTCCTATCGCATCCAAAGGCGCCACCTTGCATCCCAATCCTCATTATTGCTCAACAATGACGATATTGAGTCGGACCAACGCCAGGTCTCGCAAGACCTATTCAAATGGCTACAGCCGCAGACCTACATGGAAGATGAGATCGGCAAAGCTCTCGACTCAAAATCGGCTCCGTCCAATGGAGTACAATTCCAAGACCTATTGGTCAAGTTTCGCTTCACGAGAGCGGCTGTCACCTTACCCTTTGCAGTCGAATCCACCTCACTCAGCTCTTCAACATCTGCACCAATAATCGTGAGGAAAGAATGTGTGGTGGTCAATAGAGCTTCCAACGAACCAGTCTTTGTAACAGCACAGCGACTCTTGGATCAGCTCAAGAGATTAGTGTTTGTCAGGAAAACGCAAGGCAGCAAGGCATGGTACGAGGTTGTTGGGCAGACCGGCTAGTTCAGCGCCATCATAGTCATCCATGCCACCTTCAACAAGCCCATCATTCACAGCATACCACACGCAACATCGAATCAACAATACGTATGCCATTACAGTTCGAATGTGTCTCTGCGGTGAGAACTTATTGTTGTTTTTGGCGAGCTTTCATCATATCGTCCATGCTCCTATTTGACCCTAACAGCCAATGCGCAAAGTCGGTAGCCCAGCTCGGCAAAAGCGAGAACACTTCGGACCAGTTTGCGTACCACGGCAATGCGATAGTGCCTCCGCGTCTATTTTGCACTGCTGCCACCACCCTTTTGGCCACAGCATCGGGTTCGACAGACGGACCGAGAAAGCGAGCCAACAAGTTGACTCTGAACCCATCGAACAGCTGTGTTTTGACATGACCGAGCACCAAAAGCGTCGTTCTGATTTGCGGACATTGATGGCAATAGTCGAGCTCGTACCTCAAAGCCTTGTGCAGACCGACAACGCCATGCTTAGATGCGCAATAGTCTATCATCTGCGACACGCCCGTATGACCCATCACCGAAGCCATTGAAACAATATGACCGGCACGGCCGTCTTGCTTAGCGCGCTGCACCATGCTGGGCAGCAGATGGTGGAGCATCCAAAGATGCGAAGTAAGGTTGACGTTGATGAGGCGCGAGAGTTGAACAGTCGATAGCGAGGTGATGGGCTGTGAGTGAGTGAATCCAGCATTGTTCATCACTACTGTGGGTACGCCATGGATGGCAAGGATGGATTTGAGCACTTTGGCGAGCGCATCATCGTTTGCGAGATCGCAGATGTAGGCCGAGATGCTGGCGCGTGCGGATGCCTCGATGGAATGTGAATTTGTTACGGTTGGTAGCTTCTGTATGTCGATCACCACTACCTTTGCTCCTTTTGCAGCAAATCGAATCGCTGTGCGATAGCCGATGCCGGAAGCACCTCCAGTGATGACGACGAGCTCGTTCTTCCACTCTTTGTTGCGAATCGGGGAGAGGTAGACGCGATTGTACCAGAGGTGAGAGGATGCGACAAGCCACCATCCGAGCAGCACTGTGGTTGCTGCAGCAGCTAAACACCATCTTTGCTGCAGATCAGCCGGCAACAGTAGCCTGCTCGAGAGGTTGATGGCATGTTGAATATGTTGGTTTGTGGTCTTGCAGCCGTGCCGATCGCAGCCGAGTGTTGCCAGGTAGACGAAGCACAGCAGAGGATCTAAGCAGAATAGAGCATGCAAAACAATTAGCTTGGAGCTGCAATGCTTTTTGTGGGGAAATGAACAGAATGACTGCACTTACTGAAGACTGTGCATTTGAGCAAAACGACGATGGTATCGACGCTGAAGAGCGACATGGTCGGTGTCGGTCCACGCTGTGACGTCGTCCACCGTTTATCGGGTATGATCCGCTTGCACTGACGAAGACCACAAGAGTCGTAAGCCTTGTAAGGTCTTGGCGGATGTGGGATTGATGGCAGCAAGAAGGAGTAACGGCATGAGCGGGACCAACAAGCAAATCACACGATTGCAGCCGAGAGCTTGCTGCTCCTCTGTCGATCCTTTTCATGAATTGTGGAGATTTTACACCTGTGAAAAGTCGGAATTGTGAGACCCTGAATTGCCATGCTTGTTTGTGATGAGCCAGCCAGCCAAGAAAAGCCGCGGCCGTCAGCGGAGACTTGGCTTTAGCTTAGTTTGGCTTGGCTTGGCTTGACTTGAATTGATCTGACCCCAATCATGACGACCAGCGAGACCGAATATCTGCAAGGCTTCATAATCGTCTAGTGTGTGGACACGACATTCGAGACTGGTATTGACCACTGCCACAGATCGATCGAAACCCGATGCTGTGTGGCGATGGCAAATTAGAGGCTGTTCATGGTAGGCAAACGGTGCGGAAAGCGGGCGAGGCACGTCCAATCGCTCACAGCCGGACGAGCAGTAACCAACGTGGCTGCCTTCGACGATGAAGCCTTCGGGAAGGCAGAGCCGAGAGAACACGACGTTCACTACGAAAGTTGAGAGCACAGCAAATAGGCAATGCTGTGTCAGTGCGCAGCACAGCTTCGGCACGTTTCCGACTCAAGTTTCTCACTGTTCCAGTGCACCCCACGAGAAAACGAGACCCTTTTTTTAGGCCCCCGATTCCAGTCTAACTTAGCTACCAAAACGCGTTTGTGGAGTGTTGAGATGACGTCGATGCACTTTGAGCTGAGTGAGTGAATTAGTGCCGTATTTGCACCCTCATTGACCCTGACCCACTCAACTCACTACAATACAGCACAGTAGCCCCTGTTCTGCAACAATGCCGCCGCCTTGAACGTCACAGCAGTCATGCCAATCTACTGTACTCGTCAATTTGCTCTACATATCTCCACTCTCTAAGCGTCACTTTGACTGTGACTAGACCGAGTTAGCCTTCTTGCTTCATTTTTTCGCAGTCAAACTCCGCCCCGCGTTCAATTTCTTTTGCTCTATATATATGGATCCGTCTGTCCTGACCAGCTCCTCACCGTCTTCACGACATCCACATCACATTTCATCGGTATCGCACGAACACGATCCACGACTCAAATCCATCAAAATGCCTTTCACTTGCAGCGACATTGTCAAGATCATCCTTGCTATCTTCCTCCCACCTCTTGGTGTCTTCCTTGAGCGAGGCTGCGGCGCGTAAGTATACAATCATCCTCTGCCGTCTTTGTGGCTGCTCGAGAGAGACTGATCGCCTCATGTTGCATGCGATTGTACAATTTGGTTACTAACCTTTCCTCTTCTGCATCGTATCTCCTTTTCCTCCAACAGTGACTTCTGGATCAACGTCCTCTTGACCATCCTTGGTTACCTTCCTGGTATCATTCACGCTCTCTACATCATCTTCAAGTACTGAGCAAACCGATACCCTACAACGGAATTCCTCACGCGCACGCCTTCTCCTATATTAAACTGCTCACACCACATCAAACAGCTCAGATCGCATTGGCAGCAAACAAGACGACATGGCCAACTTCGGGTCTTGCTCATTGCCGCCATTTCCGTATCTAGCTCTCTGATTCACGATTTCATCCCAACGACAATGACACGGCGCTGTATCTATTTATGATAATGCTTGCATTCCGCAATTGATACCATGACTCTATTCAGGTCACACGCATCCCTTTTCTCTCATCACGAATGACCCTCGTGAATTTACACAAAGATCAGAACGAGTCAATGACATCCGAACCATACCTGCTATGCGTCGACGCACACTTCACAATGAAGTGACTATGACCATATTGTCACATTTCATCGGGCAGCAGACTATACGATTAAGCGTGACATGACACCACACGTAGCGAGACAACTATCCTCTAGATCGCACCCTTGGTGCCGTCTCCGCTCTGCGTGGGCAACTCCTTGACCTCTCCCGAAGGTCCATCCTGAACAGTCCCTGTGAAGTCCTTGAAAATGATGTACGCATCCGTTAGCTCTTCCTTCCCGTCTTCGGTTTTCAGTGCTCCAGCCATAGGGAGCCTTCCGACAATTGTGAAACCGAGCCTCTGCCAGATCTTTACACTGGCCATGTTGTTGACATAGACCAAGTTGAAAACCGATCCTTTGTATCCCGCTGTAGGTCCAAAATGCAAGAATGAGCGACCGAGTACTCCTCCTAGACCAAGACCTCGAGCGGTAGGAGGAACAACGAAGCCAGCGTTGCACAGATGCGAAGAGCGACCAGGGTAGTTTGGCTTGATGTAGTAGTATCCAGCTACTTGTGTGTCGTACTTGAGCGACGACAGATCAGGGATTGCAGATACGTCAGTTACTTCGAGACCGTCTTCGGGGAGTGTTGCCGACGAGACGGCTGATAGCTGGGCGGAAGAAAGGAAGAATCCAACTAGAAGGTCGTACCCGAGAAAATATCCTTCAAATTCGGCCAACTCCATCGGTCCACGTTGAGGATAGGTGACACCTCGTTCGAGCTCGTCATTAAAAACACCTGCTAGATATGCGACCAAAGCTTTTGGCGGCAGCAATGCTTTGCTCGCGCCGGAGGTTGCTGCAGTAACGTAGGCTGGTTGTTCTACACCTTCAGCATTGAAAGGAACGATAAGGATCGCTTGACGTTCTTGTGTTTGGGCTCGTTCGGGCAGAGCGTAGATTCGTGGTCGCAGCGTGCTCGGGTCTGACCCAGCTGGTCGAGGTACATGTCCGTAAGCCATTCTTGTCCCGTCGTTCTCGTTGTATTTCAAGATTTGCAGAATCGAGGTACTGAAGCTTTCTTGTCCAACAAGCAGAGCCGATGTTTATATAGTGACGCTTGAACGATGCCAAGAACGTCTCAGAACATTGACCGATGTAATTACTGTTAGTGGTGGATGCCAGTACAAACTCGCTCGGTGTCTTGTTCGGTCTTCGAGCTCTTCCTTTCAAATTGATCACCGATCAGTAAAGAACATCAGCCCGATATTCGATAATCTGATTTAGATGTTCGAATAGTCACGTCATCAAGCTTTTCGTCACCCGGCGGAGAACAGAAGCCTGTCTGCCAAACAGTGACACACCGTGCACGTTGGAGACAGCTTTGCCATGGACACACATGCCCTCGTACTGACCAGCAAGGCCCTTCCGACATGCGAGGCTGTAGACCGGATTGCGGAGGATATACAGGTCAATGCGACAGGAGAGCAACACAGATAAAGGTGCTTGAGGCAAACATTCAATTCATGCTTCAGCTCGGCTATGCATTATTCTTGATATTAGAAAAGTTCGTTCTAATTCCATGCGCAACGGCGTTTGGTCCCACAAACAGAAAGCGATCCGGGCCATCCACAGCGGAAGCGTCGATCCGGGTCCATGGATACTCTGAAATTTGGCGACCGTGCGTGCTTCGGACTGCTTATTCCATCCTCCTGGAAGCCTCCCACCCTCATGCCTTTGATGCGAGGTGACCGAGCAAGAAGAAATCCAGACGCCCCTGCAAACCTTAAGTCCGAGCCTGTGCACAGATATCATGACACCTCCACCTCCTTCCTATCAATATATCAACCCGTATCTACCTCTTCTTTCCCAACACACAGCCGCCCCATAGACCTCACATTAAGGCAACCTTCCATCCACTATGTCGCATCTCGAAGTCCTCAAGAAGCCTKTCGTCTTCTCTAACGGCGTTTCGGCCCCCAATGCAACGCTCAAGAGTGCCATGACCGAGCGTCTTTGCACATGGTCCGACGACGACTTCAAAAAGCGTGGCTGGCCCACACCCGAATACATCAACCTCTACAAGGTCTGGGGTGAGGGCGAGATTGGCACCATCGTCCTCGGAAACATTCCTTGTGATGCTCGATACCCGGAAGCCAAGAAGAACGCATGTATCGACCCTGAGATCGCCTCCCACGACGAGTACGTTAAGGCGTACAAGCCCGTCATTGACGCTGCCAAGGCTCATGGCTCGCTTGTTATTGCTCAGGTGACCCACGCCGGTCGTCAAACATCCGAAGAGATTGCTTCTACCCCTGTTTCTTCTTCGGATGTTCAGTGCCCTCCTGGTATGGGCATGACCTTTGGAAAGCCTCGTCCTTTGACCGTCGACGAGATCCACGACATTGCTCGTCGCTTCGGTTTCGCTGCTAAGGTCCTTTACGAAGCCCAGTGCAACGGTATCGAGCTTCATGCTGCTCACGGATACCTTCTCTCGCAGTTCCTTTCGCCTCGTGTCAACAAGCGTACCGACCAGTATGGTGGCGATCTCGAAGGTCGCTCTCGTATCGTCTTTGAGATCATCGAGAGTATCCGCAAGGCTGTTCCCGATCCCAAGTTTATCATTTCGATCAAGATCAACTCTGCCGACTTTGCAGACGGTGGTTTCGACGCTGAGGAATCCTTCACCATGTCCAAGAAGCTCGAGGCTGCAGGTGTTGACCTCATCGAGCTCTCCGGTGGTACTTATGAGAGCTCTGGTTTCGAACACAAGAAGGAATCCACCATCGCACGTGAATCCTTCTTCATCGAATTCGCCGAACGCATTCGACCTCACCTTACCACAGCCAGGCTTGCTGTTACTGGTGGCTTCCGATCCTCCAAAGCCATGGCCAAGGCTGTCGAGGAAAAGTCTTGCGACATTGTCGGTCTCGCTCGACCCCTCTGCGGTGAGCCTTACCTCTGCAAGGACTTGTTGAGTGGAAAGCAGGAGGCAGCAAGGCCAATTCACCCTGACTTGCCTAAACAGATTGAGATCGCCGCTTGTGTGGTCCAGCTTAACCAGATTGGTCATGGAGCTACTCCGTGCGACACTTCCACTGCTGAGGGTGCCAAGTTCGCCACTGATGCGGTGATGCAGCGCAAGGAGCCCGAACACGGCGGTGAGAAAGATCAGAACAACAAGCTTTGATGAGATATGCTTTGCTAATGCCTACATCCAAGTTAGACCGTAGACGGATGCTATAGAATGCAATACAAACAAGATCACAAACCTGGAGCTCGAGCAGGCTGTGAATACACTGTGCAACGGGCGAAATGTGACTCGTCTGCGTTTCTAGTCTTAGTCTGTGATCCATGATCACTTGTTTGACATCGACCACTGTTTGTTGCAGCAAAGCAGCACTACTGTTGAGCGTTGCGTCTGCATCCAGAATGCGGTGACAAGCAACGTGCAAGTGGTCTACTTCTCATCCAACTTTCGACTACACGCTGCAAACCTCAGTTCGATACGGGGACAGGTGGGATTGATCAAGTCGGTTTACCTCGGGCTCGTCCATAGCAGATGCTTTTCGTCGGCGATATGTCTCATCAGCTACACCATAAATTAGTTTGAGTCGTGCCGAGCAGCTGACCCCATCCGCTGCAGCTGATCGCTCGTTGGCAATGCTATCGTTGGGGACGGATGTTGTGACTATGCATTTGTTACAGCAGACTTCTCGTCATGCTAATGAACAATCTGAAAGTACTTGGCTTTCTTGGCCGATAAGTACCTTCTACTTTGTCACCGTTGGGTTTCGGACCGTCCTTTGCGGAGCTTGCCGACCTTCATGGGATCAAGCCCTTCCCACATGTTGCACAGAGTACGTCTGTTGAGCGTCGGTAACACGATCTGTCGTCTGATGCTTCAATTCGCATCTCCTCCGCCGCCCACGGTCCCACGCCACTTTATCCGGCCCGAATGCCCCTGCACTGGCGTGGTGGTGGCATGGTTGAGAAACATGAAGCACTGTGGCGGAACTGTCTGAAATGAGTGAGCTTTGTACGGATCATGACACGCTGCAGTACGTGTGGTCTTCGGCATAAGTGTCTGATAGGTAGTGCATCGTCCCACGTTGTCTTGTCTTCCCAAGCGACACCCACTCGTCACCGGAGTTGCTCACACAGCCCTGTGGGACGGTACACGCCACCTTGATAAGAAGATGCCGGTGCTCAAGGGTGATGTATGATCCCTCCAGAGACCGTCGTTCCTGCTTTTCGTAGGCATATATACGCTGTTTACGCTCAAATCCCTGCTGGATCCGATCCTGAATCTTTCAACAATCCAAGCCATTCAAAGCCTTTTTCAAGACACAATCACAATGATCAAGATCGCCCCTGCTCTTCTTGCTGCCGCTGTCATGCTCTCGTCCGCTACAGCTAGGCTTCAGTGCACGATGCCATCCGTCTCCAACATCAAGCACGTTGAGGTTTTCTCCGCGCCAGATCTCGCTAGTAAATACCCGCGTCTCGGTGGGTCCAGCTACTGGGCCGACGTGACTTTGACTGGTAAGCATGATTACTGCCCTGCTCTGTGCGCATGACGGCTCCTGTTCTGACCCTTTCAAAATAACGGCTTGGACAGAGGACTACCAGCCCAGCCGCAACATCGAGGAAGCCACTCATCATATCACTATGCGTCACAATGGAATCGACTGTCGCGAGATCTCCAAAGCCAAGCACAACATCTGCAACAAGGGCTATGTGGAGGAGCAGCTCGGAAACTCTTGCGCTCAAGTCACCAGCCGTGCCCACCGTCTTGGATTTGAGACCGGCGAGGCAGTCGATATCGTTCAAAGAGCTCCAAACGAATCGGTTCATTTCAGCGCTACTCTCTCGCCCTCCCTCGAATACTGGCGGGCGGGTGTTGTCGACACTTGTGCAATGGTACGTTGATGTGATTCATTGGTACTGATCGGAATACCAGATACTAACAGCAGCTCCGTATTATATTTTGCTTCTTCTGACCTTCGCCGGCATCAACAGCAAGTATTCAACGCGCCTGCTAAGGGATACAAGACGCTCACGTTCTCTGCCTCTACTCAGCATAAGTGGAATTCGGTCCGTGTGGTGCTCGACTACCCTGACCAGCAATTCGGCTACTACTACACTTGCCAGGATAGTGACGAACAGTTCTCCACCCGCCCTCGTGTCTATACTGACGACCACCAGACTTTTACGATCACCAACATTGAATTCCTGCCTTTGCTCAAGTAAAGGTCTTACCTTCGGTGGACGGGCGAGACTCAGACTTGACATCTACCCTGGCGTGATGTCTTAGACTAAGCGCTGCCTCTGGCTTTAAGGCAGCCGTGCAGTCCATCAAGGCGGCTAAGCATGCTGAAAACGCATCCGCATTCTATTACGTCTCTTGCCAGCTCATTCAAGGTCATCTGCTGTTCATTGTGCCTGCATCCAGTGCGACTATTTTGTGAATGTGAAAGATCTTGACCCAAACTTGAGGTATGCCCTTGGGCAGTGACAAAACGTTGTATCTGTGATGAGAATGTTATTCGTCTGGGAGGTGGAGTTTGAACAGCTTCCAAGTACGACAAAGTCGAATGCAAAGTGCAGTACGATCCGTCGATCAAGCTCGTTTGTGTGCCCACCGTCCCAAATTGAACAATTGCGGCGCTGTCAGTGAGATGACACGTGGAAGACGATCTCCGTTGTATGACGTCCCCATGCGTTCATGGTGCTACTCCGGGGGTCCGAGTCCATCAAACCTCGTAATTCATGCTCGCAGCAGATACAGCCTTGGTGGACCCAGATGAACCGGGATAGGAGCTATGCGTAGAGCAGATGTCACGACGCTCAGGTCCCATCTAACTGAGGTGGGACAAGGCTTTCCAGTCAGGGACGAATTATACGCCCACCAACTTTTGGGTACCACTGTACAGCCTGACTCCTATTCCCACAGACTCGGCCTACAGTCCCGCCACTCAGCCAAATATATCGTCAACAGATGGTACCCACCAAGGTGCACGGAGGCTCCTTTCCGCTTGACCATCCCTGGCCTACCCAACCCACATGTAACGTACCTGTTGCTATGATTGGCGTGTTTGAGCAGAGCACCGTACTAAACACTTATGGAAGTGCGTGTCAGTGCGAACGGGTGGAAAGGCATAAAAGCCAGGAACATGGGCGATAGACCCTCTGGACTTCCCTCAACTCTCTCATCCACTCCACACAAGCCCATCAACCCCTCTTCAATCTCTCCAAAATGCTTGTTAAGATCGTTCCTGCCGTTATCGTGGCTGCAGCCGTGCTTCCCAGCACCCTCGCCAAGCTGCAGTGCTCTCTCTCATCCTTCCAACCCAGCATCATCGATGTGCGAGCCTCCAGTGTATTGATTAACAGCGAAGGCAATGGGGTCAACTCTGCCAACATCACCCTCACCGGTATGTGAAGACCAGCAATGTGGATGCTATGCGGTAGTGATTCTGTACTAATCTTTCCACAATCCCTTTGCACTGTGAACGCGAACCATTAGACCGCTTCCACAACGATGTCAGTGAAGCTCAGCATTATATCGCCATGCATCTCTACGACTCGGACTGTCGCAACATTGAGGGCGCCAAAGCCTCACTTTGCAACGCCAATGTTCAGCAGCAGAACGGAAACACTTGTGCTCAGGTTACTCGCAAGTATGCCCGTGCGGGTTCCATCTTCTATGGCCCTGCTGTAGACTATTCTATCGATCTCAAGGACCCTACGGTTCAATTCCAGGCTAGACTGTCCCCTTCGCTTCACAGCTGGAACGCTGGAATTGCTCGATCCTGCGCCAACGTGAGTAGACTCGGATATACTTCTTCTCTCAAAGGTGGTATCTCTCAATCTCCGAGGAACATACTACTGACACATGCATTTGCTGGACCTTGACCGCCAACTGTATCCAACATTTTCTGCATCAACAGGAGGCTTTCAACGCTCCTAAGAAGCCCCTGAAGGTGATCACCTTCTCGTCCTCCACCGCTAGCACCTGGAGCAACATCGAGGTTGAACTCGACAATGTTGACTGGCACTTCGGAAACTCTTTCATGTGTCAGTACAGTGATGAGTTGTTCCCTAACACGCCTCACTTCGAGACAAAGGACGGCAAGGTCTGGAAGATCTCCAACATTACTTTCGGCACCAAGGCTGACCCGGTTGACAACTGATGGGATCATCACCTCGACGCCGAGACTCGCACTGTCTGTTGAGCACTTTCGACAATCTCGACTGCATTTCAACAATCAAGGCTGGTCTCGGGTCGAATGCCGTTGTGTCAACTTGCCAATCCCAACTCAGCTTTCATGATTTTACGCTCTCATTCACTCAATCACGTATTTCAATGATGAACGAGAATTTTGTCGGTCTCATCACGAGCAAGCAATGAGCTTGTCAATCAAGCTTGAGTCTGTCTGTCGTCGTTGAAGTTTTGAAGCCCTGGCCTAAGCTTGTGCTGAAGAATTGAGGTGTCGTGACCCCTGGTGAACAGTATAGAATAGCGTATGTTGCTCGCATCGTGCACCCGTCTGTCGACGATGGCATCTTTGTTTCCGTTGTGCATTGACGCTGCCTCCCTCTTCACTTCTGCCACGACCTTCTCTCACCTTGCCTCTCGAGCCTCGCAACGTCCCCGCATAGTAGTCCCGTAGCATGGCGATGGAGTCTCCGGGACGGAGCCTAATTCTGTTCCGGCCTCTGTCACCGACCTCCTCGCGTTTCACTTGTCTCGTGTTCCTGTTCCGTGTTCCTTTGTATCGTCAATCTCCGATCCCCGATGGCATTAGCCGATTAGCGGCCAATACTCACGCACGCATGTACTTAGCAGCGCTCCGCCGCCGTCACTATCCGCAATACCACAACCGTTCCGACCCATCCATAGCCGTGTGTTCCCGTTAGCATTGCCGTATAGCCTTATCCGCCGCCTTAGCCTTCGACATTGGGGGGTTGTCGTTAATCTCATCGCTGTTTCATGTTTGCAGTATTATCAAAATAAGTTTCAAAAATCTGGTCACAAAAATCCTTCGAAAATGAGGTTGGGGAAACCCTGGAGGTGTCGGAACGGAAGTGTCTAGAGGTCAACAGGATGAGATTTAAAGTGTGTGTCCCAACCAGGCTCAACATGGAGAAGCAGTCTGGGCACAAATTGAACGCCAAAGAAGCATGTCTCTTGGACGATCGCTTGCGGAGAAGCCGCGGGGCACGCGGGGCCCAATCGGCTTGAGTGGGCAAACCCCGCATTCTACGTCGCGTGGCGCTTTGTGAGATGTGAGCTAAAGTGCCGAATTAGGGTTAAGCCAGTTCTCGGCAAGTAAGTCGACTTGCCGTGCCGACCCCACTTTGATCCTTTGGACCCTGACGAACATTGTGGAAACCTTCCCGTTAGGACAACGTCAAAGGACCCCGTTCACTGGGGCTCCCAAGTCGGCATCTTCTGGTGGCAATAAATAGACGCTTTGAGAGCTTGATCATCCGCCAGAGTAACCCCATTATCCTCTTCAACATCATACTCTACCTCGTCTGAAATTACTAAGATGGGCAGCATTCAGATCGATGACGTTCTTTTAGACCCCCTCCCTCGGGGCGTACCTGGCGAGGGAGGCTTCGAAGCCTTCAACCCTCGCACCGAGCTCCTAAAGAAAGGCTGGAAGCATCCTAATCACGACGATGCGCGTCCACTGCCCTGCGATCTGTTGGTCGAGCATGACGTTGCGATCCCAATGCGCGACGGTGCCATTCTATATGCCGATGTCTTCCGCCCACCTGGCAGTGAACAAGGCGAAAAGGTACCTGCTCTCCTCTGCTGGTCGCCTTTTGGCAAGAAATTTAACGGCATCCTCTCTCTCAAGTACATGACACCATGGAACCTAGGCGTCAAGCCCGGAACGCTGTCAGGGCTCGAAAAGTTTGAGGCACCTGATCCTGCCGACTGGTGTCCTAGAGGATACGCAATCATCAACATTGACTCGCGCGGCTCTGGTGAAAGTGACGGTCGCCTGGTCATCATGGGCAGCCAAGAAGCACAGGACGGATACGATGCCATCGAGCACATTGCCAAGCTACCATGGTGCAGTGGTGACATCGGTTTGGCCGGAAACTCTCATCTTGCCATCATCCAATGGTTCATCGCCGCTTTGCACCCTCCGAGCCTCAAGGCCATCGCTCCTTGGGAAGGTTGCGGTGATCTCTACCGAGAACAGTTCGCCAGAGGTGGTATCTACTCTGGCGATCTCTTTGACAAGCTCATTGTCAAACATATGCTCAAAGGTAAGCAGGGAGTCGAAAGCTTCCGACAAATGTTTGAGAAGCATCCCCTCGCCAACGATTGGTGGAACGACAAGCGACCAGACATGACCAAGATCAAAGTTCCCACCTACATCACTGGTACTTGGACCAATACCATGCACGGTATGGGTGCCATTCGCGCCTGGCTTCAAGTTGACACGACCGAAAAGTGGCTTCGATGGCACCCCTGGCAGGAGTGGTACGATCTTTGGGGTAATCCTCAGGCTAAGGACGAGCTGTTCCAATTCTTTGACTACTACCTTCAGGACAAGAAAGACAACGGCTGGAACGAGGTCCCCCGCGTCCGAATGGCTCTTCTTCGTTTTGGAAACAAGGAGCCTCAGTCGTATGAGAACATCGTCGAGCAAGACTTTCCTCCCAGACGCACTCAGTACAAGCAATTATACTTTGGCAAGAATGGAAAGTTGGCAGACCAAGCGCCCCAAGAAGAAACCAAGGTCAGCTACGAATCCGAACAGCAGGCCGGTCACGTCAGCTTCACGCACACATTCAGCGAGACAACGCGCATCATGGGTTTGCCAAAAGCGGTCGTATACATGTCTTGCCCTGACAAGGATGATATGGACGTTTACGTCACACTGGAGAAGCTCGACCGAGATGGTAAGCAGATGATGAACCTCAATGTGCCTTGGAAAGGTTTGCCAGTGCGATCCTTTGACGAGATGAAGCCACAAGAGATGACCGAGGTGGTGATCTACAAGGGTCCTATGGGTGTACTGCGTGCATCGTTGCGCTCCATCGATGAATCAAAGAGCATGCACCCACACTGGCCATTCCACCCTCACGATCGCGAGGAGAAGGTGGCACCCGGTACTGTTGTTCGTCTCGACATTGGTATCTGGGCACTCGGTGTTGAATACGAAGCTGGTGAGAGCATCCGGGTGGTGGTTAGCGGCAAAAATCGCACCGTTAGCAACTTTGGATCCGACGAGCACGTAAGAAACAAGGGAACGCACAATGTTCACATTGGAGGCGAACACGCCAGTCATGTCATCCTTCCCTTTGTATAGCTTGATTTGAGTCCTTTACAATGCATTGAGATAACATTTCAGAGGGTTCTGGCATGTTCAAAGCGATTTGAAAGCAATCGAATGGAAGAAAAGCATTTGAATCAGGTTTCATGAGAGAGAAAACAGTCGATCACGCTCATATCCCAATCCCAGCCGAGTTCGTTCCAGTTGGCAGCGAAGAGAGAATCTGCTGTAGGCGGCGTTGTTGTCGGAGTGGGCGTTCTTTGGGCAGCTTCGGGGTCTACGAGGTGGATGGCCGTAGCCAGAGTGCGTTGCAGTTGGTGATCATCCGGATTCGCCGCCTGAAGCGCTTGGCATGTACTCTCTATCAGCTTTACATCTGAAGCCGATGCGCGAGAAGTTGGCTGCGTTGCGACAAAGATGCTCAGTACCAGGACGGCATTGAGAATCGCGCCGCCAGTGTCGACTTCAAGGCGAAGTATGCGCCTTGCAGCATTAGCAGCAATAGTGGGACCGTTGCGAATGACGCCGCTCCAACCAGCTCCACGTGCGACATGCTCAACAGCCATGTTGAAAGATTCGGCATCGATGAGCAAGCTGTTTCGAGTGAGCGTGAGTAGAGCAGAGTAATACTGAGTCGAAATGTAGCGGCAGGCCCATTCCTGTTCAGGCTCACACATCAGATCGTGGGTTGGGCGCAGCTCGAAGGGTACAGAATCGGCCCAACGAAGTAGCGCTTGGCAGGATTCACCTGTAGTGCGAACTTTGTTGTAGATGGCTTCGACTAGATTGTCTACATCTTCGTTGGCTTGGTCCTGTTCCTCGGATTGGCTGACGGCGATCGACTTACGACCAATATCGGACAGGATGTGCGCCAAGCTGGTCAAAACACCTGAAACGTGATTCTTATCAAGCTCGTGGAATTCGCTATCAAGATCTTCATCCAGGTGAGATGTTCTTGCGAGCTCAAAGGCCATGAGCTTGTCGAGCGTGTAGAGGCTCTGCCAGGACGGCCTGTCTAAGTGATGCGACGAGGCAGCACGTACTGCCATGCCGAGGACGTGCCAAGCGCTCATGACTTGGTCGAACTGCTTCATGGCGGCGGCTAGCAAAGCGGCAGTCACAATAGCCTCAGGATTTTGCAGTGCTACAATATGACCTAGCATTGACTTTGCAAAATCCATCAATGGCCGCACTGAAGAAGGTTCAGACCCTCCACCGATGATGATGGCGAGATAGACCTGCAGTAGAGCTACGGCGCCTTTCTGAGCGCAGAATGACGATGCGCCTTGATCGATCACCTGTTGGGCGTTGCGACGTAAATCCTCCATGTCGAGCAAAGGCAACAAGGTATTGTGCTCAGTGGCAAAACGTTTAAGCAGCTCAGCCCAATTATGTGGAACGGCAGGCGGTGAAATAGACAAGCTAATTAGACTGTTAGACTGATCTTGGATCACTGTAGGGTATATTAGATGCCGACTGCGACCAAGACGAAGGAGCGAAGATCGAAGCCACTCGGTATGGATTTCGACTGAAGTAGAACCTCGTGCGGCACGTACGAGGGGAAGACGCTCTTGGCTGTGGGCAGGACTCTGTTGTGCATTTTGTGCATGTCGACGAATGATGGAACGTCCTTGGGAAGCGGTCTGTGGAGCTAGGGGCGGCTTTGAGTGGGGTCGAGGCTTGGACTTGCCAGCCTCGCCTCTAATGACGTGTTGATCCGGATTTCGATTGTTGATGGTTACACAGGGGATACCAGCTTGAAGGCAGGCGCGACAGGATGGTTTACCTTCATCACACTTTGTCTTGCGAGAACGACAGTATGTGCATGCGTAGTTGAGTCGACGTCGTTTGTCCGGAACACTCATATCGGGCGTCGCCTGGCTTCTGCCAGATGAACAGATAGATCGGGGAACTTGATGAAATGGAGGATCAAAGGTCCTCGTAGCAACAAGCTAACACGAATTATCGGCACGGCAAGTCCTTTATACGTCGTACCGAAACGTTATTTTACTCTATACTTTGCCGACAGCCGGGCTGGGCCGTCTGTGTCATCTGCCCAGAAGAAAAAGGGTTCGGGCATGTGGGACCCATTCAGGGTCTTCAGTATTGTTCGGCCAATTTCTTTCTTTTTAAATGAGATCATTAGATGGTGCGGCAATAATCATTAATGAACAAAGTTGTCCACATGGTCGCAGATGGTGGGGACGGCAATCACCAGCGGCGATCTTCCTTGATGTGACGCACTGGATTCCCCATCCGATAGATTCGGAACATGGTAACAAGCACACCAAAAAAAAGGCAAAAGAAATGGTGACAAGAGTGGGATTCGAACCCACGCCCGAAGATAGCAGGTTTTCCTGAATGGATCAGGATATCTTCCTTAATGCTACGCCTTAGACCACTCGGCCATCTTGCCCATTTGAACACTTGGTCCGTGCGAGCGCCGAAGTTGCGTGTATATATTCACAATTCTGCATTGAAGTATACCGGCGTGTGGGTTGTAAATGCATGCTGCATAGAAACAATGGTGAAGGACCTGTGTTTGGCAATTGAATCCGTTCGCGGCAGATTGTTCGGCTTCGGAAGATCATTTAAAACGAAGGGCAGATGAAGAGGGAGCGTTGTGGCAGATAGTCTTGCAGCTCTGTTCCTGCACCTTGAGAACGTCGGCAGAACTGTGAGACAAAAAGACAAAATGGAGATCAAAATTGTGGCTGAAAAGGAAAAGGCGCTAACTGCCCTTTGCTTGCTCCCGCCGGCTTCTCAAAGGCGGGAGAGAGACAAGACCCTGCTGGGCAAAATGTTGCCGAGTAAGGTACCGAACAAGAATCCGGCTCAACTCTGCATTGTCTTCGGAACTCTATTGTGCGACATGCCACAACACTTACAATGGCATACAATGGCAATTCGCTCCTTTCGCCCGCGGATCCTGTCTGTCTGACTGCCAGCTCAATGATCTGCTTTGCTCTTTCCTATTTATATGCTACGAGTTGAACTTCACACCTTGGAATGTGCCCATCACCGCCTCTCCATACTCCAGAGTCCACTGGACCTTGCTCATCTAAAGTATGGTCATCATGCAGTCTCTCGAAGCGCACTACAAGCACAAGGCCGATCGACAAGAAGATAAGCGTCGACTCAAATCCTTGCAGTCGGCATCTGTTTCGTCTACTCCGCACCTCGTCGACAACCACCATAATGAGCCTGCTGACGGTTCTCCACCCGACCAGCACGAAGAGCAGCTCATGGACGATGCGTATCAAGCTTTCCAAAAGCTTCCGAGCTTCTTCCCCGACCCCCCGGCCGTTCTTCCACCGCCGATCAGCAAGCCAGTCTTTATTCCTCAACGCAGACAGGGTGATCGTTTGCGTGGCTTCCAGCTCTTGTACGCTCCCGAACTCGCAAGCAGCGGCGTAAGCGAACAAGACTTTGTTACTTTCCTAAACCGACTCAACATTGCCATTGGCTTTGACAACAAGATCAAGATCTTGAATTTCGCCATCGATGTCGGGACCATCGCTTGCAGTTCGTGGGAAGTCTTGGTCGCCACCATCGGAACACAAGCTCTTACAACCACTGCTGCTCATATTAAGAGTCGAGCAAAGAGCGAAGCGTATGTGGCACATGCTAACGAGTGCTTCTTCCACCCGCGAGGTCTTCATGCACAAATCGTTTCCGTTTCCAGCGTTCATTCATCTGTCCCATTCGAAAGCGCCCAGCACTCGATCACACCCGAGAATAGCAAAAGCAGCTTTCAATTCTCACTCGGATCACCTAACGTCTTACCCGAGAGCCACCCAAAGGCAAAAGGTGGTCTTTTCAACCTCAACAAACGATCGATCGAATACGATCCTTTTGATTACGGCCCAGGGTATGTCAAGATTTCGCCAGATCAATACTCTCCCCTGAGACCTTCCCAGCACAAAGAGCCCGCGACATCCCTCGTTGACAAGGTTGCAGACAAGGTCGAAAAATACAATGTCTGGCAGGACCGACTGCCTGCCAAAAAGAATGCTCGCAAGCAGCACAAACGTCAAGAAATGATAGAAAAGATACGAAACGAGCAGGGCGAGATGGGTGTTGTTCGCTTCTTACACCAGGAAGAACAAGACCATCAGAACGAACTGCATAAAGACAAGAATGTGCTCGACAAGTTCCGGGATCGTAACAAAGTGATCCTCATCGTCACAAACCTAGACAATGAAGCTAGAGCTCAAGTGCAGAGTATGCTTGGCCGCACCTAAGACTGAATCTGCAACGTAGCCTTGTCAGTCTCACCTCTCGTATACCCTTCTCAATCCAGCCTCGCACAAGTTCATCTGAAACATCATCAAAATTGCATATCAGATACGTTTCATCCAGCGTGGGGCGATAGCAGCCAGCCTTGTCTCTTCCAACCCTCGAGGTAACGTTTGATTAGCTCGTCACTGACGGCTCGTGAGCTAGTCAATGTACTTGAAGCAGCCTTTGCTTTTACCAGATCGAGTATCACTTGGCCTGTGCCCAGCCGTCTGAAGTCGTGCTGCAAGAAGTCGAGGATCTTCAAGCTTGGATTGAGGTCTACTGCCGGCTGCTGAGTACCAGCGTCTGCTTTGTCCCCAGCTTCCTGTACAGCAGCTAGCCAATCCTTCCACGTCAATGTCTTGGAGCCATCCAATCCCATTTCCCGAGCGAAAATTTGCAGGATATCGCTCCAGCTACGTCGATCCCCGCTCTCCAAGTGAAGGATGTCAAACATCTTCCCGTCTCTACCACAAGCTCTTCCATTGACTGTCAACTCGACGAGAACCTCAGCAGCTCGATCAACGGGCATCCAGGATGCATCGCCAGTGAGTTTCGGAAGCGCTCGGATTGTGTTGGATGATTGCGCAATCATGGCTATGTGCTCTCCAGTAGTCCATTCACCAGAATGCTCTGCGCCACTGAGCTGACCGATACGAACCACGGTGCTTTCGAGATAGTTCGACCCTTCTTGCTTGAGATGCATGTCGAGCTTTTCGAGCAGATGCTCGCAGGCAAGCTTTGCATGCGCATAACCTAAGCCTGCAGTTGATGCCAGATCCGACACCCGTGCTTCTGGTACAATGGTTCGAATCGGTGCGTCTGTTGATTTATCTCGACGAGCAACGTCGGTCGATTCAGCATGTTGCGAACAATGTGCAACTACAGAGATGGACGAGGCAAACACGAGCCGCGACGGCCCTGCCCAAGATCGATTCCTTGCTCCAGCCACTTGGGCAAGTGAAGCCAGTCGAGCTAAAGCATCGACGTGGGCCTGGAAGGACTCTAATGGACGCAGAAAGTCCATCGGCCATGCACAGTGGATGATTGTTAGCGAGCTCGCGACGAGGGCTGCGTACTGGGCGGGAGTAAGGCTAAGCCTAGGCTTAGAAAGATCGCAAGGCCAGACGGTGAGTCTCGCCTGGTCCTCCGGAGTCCAGTCTAGTCCTGCATCCGAAAGACCTTGTAACAGGCGTTCTTTCTCCGAACGGTCCTTTTGCGAACGGACAAGACAGACAATGTGAGAGAACGTAAACCCGTCAGCTTGGCGAGATCGAAGGCAAGTCTTCAGCACATGACGACCGAGCGATCCCGTTGCGCCCGTCAGCACCAGCACGTGGCCCTTCTCGCTCATACCAAGCCGAGCGGATTGCTCGAGCTGAATAGAGGCGGCTTGCTCGAGGCAGCTCCTCTCTTCCTTGAAGATCTGCATGGCTTGCGACACGCTTCGCTCAAGTCTCTTGTTCTGATCTTGCCTGTCTTGCTGCTCGCCATCGGTCTCGGCATCCGAACCTCGCAGGTAGGAGAGTGTAGCGCGTGCGAGCTTGTCAACAGTTGGGAAGCGGTATACGAAGCCAGTTGGCAAAGATATCTGGTTTCCGCTCGCTGACGCCCTCCGAAAAGATTGGTTGAGCCCGCGTTCCAGCTTGACTGCCCGGTAAGAGTCCATGCCAAGCTCGAACAGATCGAGCTCGAGCATCTCTTCGTATGCTGTTTGGCTGCACGATGGAAGATGGGCTTGTACAAATTGGACAATCTGATTTCGTAAGGAATCTTCGCCCTTCGAGAGGTCAAAATCGATGCCGCTCTTCCCATTTATCGATTGCTTGTGAATCGACATCTGTAGTCGACAGTAAGATGCGTCGATCTCGGCCTCAAATTCTGCCTCACATCGAGGTCGTTGAGCATTACCCTTGAATGTACGTGGTAATGGCTTGGTGACGGGATCCGTGAAAATCACTAGGCCAGGATCTACCTGAGAGTGGCCGTCCGCAGAGCTGTTTGCCATTTGAAGCAGATCGAGTACCTCTTTCGAAAGACGTTGAGCTTTGGCGTCGAGGGAGCCACCTGAACCTGTATAAGCGTAGTCAGGACGCATCTCTACCAAGAGACCAATCTGGAAGCGATTGTTTCCAAAAGCAACTACGTCATTGACAGCTGTGTGCTGTCGGATAGCCGCCTCAATTCCCATTGGATTGATTTTTTCTCCAGTGGCGAGGACGATGACATCGTCAATACGTCCTTGTATACGGATCTGAGGTCGATCGCCTCCTGCATTAGGATTGTATTCGAGTGCATCCTGCAACCAGAAGTCCTTGGTCCAGCCGAACGGTCGAGTTCCGATCTGCAGGTGCTGTGAGGAGCTTGTATCCTGGCTCTGACTGCCCCTAAAGGTCAAAGGAATGTCTTGACGAACGAGCAGATATTTGGAATCGTAGCGAAGCCCTGGCCCGGGATGAAGAATCGGAGCAAGGGCGCCGATCTCAGTGACACCAAAGTGGTTCAGGAGCTGAACCCCTTCACGAGTGAGGTATTCGGCAAGCTCGACCTTCATTGGTGCGCCGCCGACAACAACCAGTTTGAGGGCTTGTAGAAGCTTCAAGCCATCTGGACTCCTTGAATGGCCGGAAGGCTGAAACGTCGTGGGACTGTGGGATGGTTCCTGATAGTCTCGGACCTCAGCAAGAATCGAGGGCACAGTGAAGAGTCTCGTTGCCCTGGCTTGCTCCAGCATTTGGACGACTGAAACTCCACTGGGAATAGTTGTTGCTGAAGGAAGGGCTACCGGCATTCCGATTGAGAGAGAGAGGCAGACGGCTAACAGGCCAAATCCATGGTATAGCGGCAGAGTCGACAAAGTCAGCTCATGCTCGACACCCAGGCTCAACGGCAATTCGTGACAATTCGCATATCCGAGCAGGTATCGGTGGCAATGAGGAATGAGCTTCGGCAGTCCTGTCGAACCGGTGGAGTGAAATATGGCAACGCTGCAATCATTTGGGTCCACTTCATCCCCCTCGGAAGTATTCTGATCGAGCGGTGAGGAGCAAAGTCGATTCTCCTCATCTAGCCAAAAGGAGAGTGGGGGTGCCTGCACTGGAGTGCAGCTTGCAGTGTCCGAGCGAGACAGTGTTAGAATGTCTGAGACCGAACGAAGTGCACCGTGGCTTTCGCTCAGGCCAACGTTGGCCCAAACGCGATCTGTGGTCAGAACGAAGCCGGCATCGGCTTCCTTGAGCAGATGCTCAACTGCTTCTCCTGAAAGTCTTGCAGACAAGAGCAAGAACTACATGGCCCGATCGTCGGAGAGATACAAAGTCAAGCAGATGAAAAGTTAGACGAGGCTCTTCAGCCGAGCGATCCAAGACTGACAGTCATCTTACTTACAGGATTTCCGAGCTTGACCAACGCCAAGATGTAAATGAAAATGTTCAGATCGCTACCAAGAAAGATGGCGACTGGTCGACCTCGCTGCACCCTGGTAGGATCGGATGGCAAGCGAAGTGAGCGGAAAGCTATTTTGTTGGCAATCAGCCACGATGCACATGTGTCGACTGCTCGCAGCAGGTCTGAATGTGTTACATATGTCGCGTCGTCTTTCCGGAGGCTGTTGGACAATTGAACAGCATAAAGGTGGTCGGGATTGGCTTCTGCCGAAGCACGTAGAAGCCTGAAGAGCGTTGAGGTCTCGTTAGTAGACTTTGCAGAAAGCTTCGAGGCAAGTCCTGGCTCGATTGATAGCTGAGGACGGATGAACGGGGCAGAAAGTGAGACTGGCATCGTGGTGAACGTCGTGACTATGGAACTTCGATGCAAAGTACCAAGGAAAAGAGGAGTAATGGGTTGTAGAATCCACCAAGCAGACACACTTTAAAAGATCTAGAAGGGGATGAGGAGCTGTATGCAGCAGCAAAGATCCTTGAGGAACATCTCTCTGTCCAAGCTAAGACTTGAGTGTACACGACTTAGTCGAGGACACTGAAACCAGGCCTCCTCACAGCACGAAATCCACTACGTCCTCACGGAGCTGCTGCTTAATCGGCCACGAGGTGGAGTCCTTCCTTGTAACCTAGTAGTACTGCACCCTTTCAGATCTGCTGAAGCGGTCTGAGGGGTTCCTCAACAAGTAGAGGCTAGCAGAGTTGGAGCTGAAGCCTACGATGGGGGGTCGGGTAAGACCACTTCTCGCATGTCAAACATCGCTGGCTTCCACCCAGATTAATTTTTTAAATCCAAAATAGGCTTTTAAAAAAAAGAAGGGACCGGGTAAAAAGGAGAGAAAGGTGGTGAGGTCCTGCCTGTTATGCTGCGGTTCCCTATCTTTCGACGCTGGTTCACCATGCAGACCAGTGTGAGATATAGAGCGTGGTACTGACATACTCGGGCTCAGCGAGGTTTGCCATGTTTGTTCTTCAAAAGAGCCAGCCAAAGCAGCCCCTTAAGTTCGTGCATCTACGCGCCTGTAGAAACGGACATCTCTTTTAACTTGCTTGATTCGCCGTATCCGACTTGTGGTCACCCTTTTCCTGACATTGATCACAGTCCAAGAGTCTCTCGTACACATACGTCTACGCCAACATGCACTATAGGCTCATTGTCGTTCTTCTGCTCGCCCTGATTGGTGTAGCAGTTGCTTTCCCCGCCTGGGACGACAAGGCCACTGCAAAGCAGTATCAAGCGCGAGCTACTTCTGCTGGCCCGTCATTATTGCCCACCAGTGGAAAAATGCAATCACCTCCTTCCAATTCCACCTTTCGCTTTGGTAAGTGATCATTGCACAAGGATGTTTCCTCAATGAATCGTTGACAGCTACTGACATCGATGTCTTTACTCGAATCTCTGGACATTCTGCGTGTCGGCACGACCCAGATGGGCACCTGTTCGACTTTGTCTATGACGGAATCGGAGGGAGTGAATTCCACACCACCGGTGTGCAAGTACAGATTACCACTCTCGCGATAGGTGAAGGCTATCGACCCTCTGGAGTGCCAAAGACGTTCAATGGCTACGCTCGCACCACGCAGGCAACGATTGCAAACATCCGTCCCAACGCCTTCCAGGCCAACTCGACACAGGGAGAGAAGGATAGCAAACAGTTCAATCGATACGAATATCAGCTGATGGCTCCTAAGATTCCTGAATGGCAGCGAGACCTTCCTGGCTATCTCGTTGTGATCGAATTCTACACAACTCCAAACGTAAGTGACCTTACTTGCCTCGTTGGATCGGAGTGCTGCAGAGCTGACGAAGCCACTTACTCGACCTCCGCTTTTCATACTGTCAATACTTACAGGACCAAGATATGCTCTGGACCAATGTTCTCTACTGGCCTTTGCAGCTGACGTCGTCGACACCGCTTTAAACCTTTCCTCTCTCCCAGCGTTCCTATCAATGTTTGCTGTTGCGAGCGAGATATCAAAGATATTCATCGAGCCCAGTCTCTTACTGTGTAGAAATGCGAAGAAGTTTCCAATCCTTGATCGCAGGCGTGAGTCGATAAACACGGTTACCGTCCATTGAAGTGAGATCGCAGCTCCGTCTTGGACTGATGTTGATTGAGTATAAGAGACGACGAAGTGTCTCGGGATCTTCAACTCCATTTTCAACTCCATACGCCAGGGTCAGCACGTTCACGAAATGAGAAATCCGTACGGAAGTTCAAGTCGTCACTATTGTGCAGTGATGTTTTACATTCATATGGGCGTGAGCACTATATACTGGTTTGAAAGCAACGAGATGCGAATGTATGCGAAATACACAGACGATCTTGCCACTACAGGCTACGAAGGGTTCTACTTCCCATCAAGCGCAAAGCGCAGCACCTCGTAACGACGGGAACATCTTGAGCAAGAAAGCATCTGCGTCTGGCCATGACTGGTCGTCGAAGATCTCGGTGGTGGCTGACACGTTTGGATACGTGTACGATCCCGCTTTGGCCCTGCGAGCTTCTTCCTCCAGCAGCGGTACGAGCTCAGAAAAGGGCAAACCGCCGGAGCAGTTGCTGCTGGTTGCCATCGTCGAAGTGGCCGAGGAGAAACGGAGGGTCGCTGCAGACTTGGGCGACAAAGGGGCACTAGCCCAGGGGCAAGAGATGTCAAGGCTCTCTGAAGCAGCTTCACCATCATGTTGATCCTTGAGAGGCGATTGGTGCTGTCTTGGACTTTCAGACTTAATGCAAGCCCGCGACAATGCCGCCTGTAACGATTGCCGCCTCACCTTCTTAAAGGTGACGCGACGTGCCCAACCTAAAACCTCACTGAGATGATCGTCCATGAGGAACGCGTGAGTGTTGATCTCGTTTCCGCTGGTGCGCTCGGCTCGAAGAAACAAACGAAGGCTCCTGTAGCTATCAGGTTTAGCACGAGGGCGCAAGAGGACCTCGCCTACTCTTGCACCGATGAAAGCTTCATCATCCGTGACCAAGTCGCAAAGGCTCAAGAGCATTCCACCAGCGTGGAGCATTACATCGTGAAGCACCACATCGGTCAGCGAAGACTTGAGCAACGAGCCAACTTCCTCGTTGCAAGCTGAAGAAGATGGGACTTGGAGGATCGCGCAGGCTTGTAGATTTACGCGGTCGACGACGAAAGATCGGATCGATTGGAAATCGACGCAGTACTGTACTCGGGTTCCAAACAGCTCGTAGGCACGGCTTCCGTTCAAAGTCAAGATCGACTCTTCCTTGACCGCTTGACGTCTCTGATCTAGGTTGCGGAAGAGGGCAGGTGCTTCTCTAGCTTCTCGGTCCGACGAGATCCGGGCTCTTGCTTGAGCTTCATCAACTGCCGACACATGACCAAGCAGGTATGCATCCTTCGTATCGAATTGCCGGTTTGCACTCTGCACTGGTGTGTGCTTCTTGATAGCGAACGCTCTGAATTCCTCCTTCGAGTCAGGTAGAGCGTCCTGGAAGGCCACTTGCAGACATTTCTTCTCCAAAACCTCTTTCGAGGAATTCGCCAGGTCAATTTCTGGCAGGACTAGGGGTGCTCGGAAGTCAAGGTCTCTGAGACAGAAGGCTGTGTTAGCCTGGCACAGCGGTCCTGCATGAGCTACGAGGCCCTGAACTGCCAGCTCGCTGTGAAGCGAAGCAGAAAAGACCGAGTGACCCACCACTTTGTGGCCGGAGACGGCCTTTTGGAAGGTCGAAAGTGGCTTTGTAGTCAATGCAGCCGGATCCGAGAGGTTGGAACCGGAAGCATTCACCTTGGGCCCAAGCCATGCAGGATTTCTCACCTGTGTTGCTTTCTCAGGGATGTCTTGGTGGCTTGATCTACGGGCGAGTCCGAACAACGACAAAGGACCATCAAAAAGAGATGATCTCCGGGATGGCGTGCAAGGGGGAGTGTTGACAGCGAATATGGACGCTAGAAGCGGCGAGGCTACGAGCGAGCCACATTTGTTGACCTTGTTAAAGTATGAATCCCACGAAACGTGGCCGCCTGACGTCCAGATGCCACCCAGGCAGTTGAGCAACGTGGTCCAATCGTCGGCATTCTTTCGCATGGCAGGCAGCAAACGCGTTGTGAGATTATGTTTGGTCGCGGCACCCTTAATCATAGGGAGGCAGATTGGATTGGGGCCGACTTCGATCCAGTCGGTGGCCAGACCTGCCGCCAAAGCCTGGTCGATAGCCGAAGAGAAGCGCACAGGGGAGCTTATGTGCTTTGACAGGTAGCTGGCGTTGAAAACATCGCGCTCACCGGCCGACACCACACGACCGAGTACATTTGAAGTGATCGGAATCTTCGGCGGTGAAAAGTGAACAAGCTCTGCCGCTCGAAGCATGCCCTCGCAAGCAGGCGCAACATATCGCGAATGGAAACCAAAAGGCACCTCGAGCAGCTTTGCCTTGAGACCAGCAGCTTTGGCCTGCTTACACAAAGCTGTCAGATCCTGCCTCGAGCCGGACAGAACAAGGTCAGTGGAGCCATTGAAGCATGCAATTGTTGCCTGTGATCTTGCATCGCGGATCAGGTTGAGGGCTTCTTGCTCTGATGCCGCGAGCGCGAGCATCTGTGACTGGTGTGCTTGACAGAGTCTACGGAACAAAACGGATCTTCTGGCAACGAGATAGATAGCGTCTGCAAGACTGAGTACACCGGCCACGTGGGCGGCTGCGTAGAAACCAAGACTGTGTCCCGTCACAACAGCCGGCTCCACTGACATTGACATTAGGAGCTCGGACAGAGAGACCTCAATGGCGAAGATAGCGAGCTGACTCGCTTGGTCTCGGTCTTCTGTGTTGAGACTCGGCTTCTTGGCTTCGTCAGTCAGATAGCCAGCTTCCTCAGGATACAATGTAGACAGAAAGCCAGGGAAGCCCTGTGCACGCGAGATACGGTCGCATCGCTGCATGGAGTTGCGGAAAGCTTTGCAGTTCCGGAATAAGCTCGCCGCCATCTGAGGATACTGGCACCCTTGGCCAGAGAAGACGAAGGCAACTTTTTGCGGTCGACTTTCTATCTTGTCGCTTTCGTCCGAAATCTTCAAAGGCGTTGCGTGGTCAAGCGCCTCGACCAAGCCACGCCTAGTACTTGCTGTCACACCGATCCTGAAGCTGCCAGTCTGGTGACCTTCTAACAGCGAAGTGCAGCTGATCGCGTCCAGGAAGCTGCTCTCGTCTTGCAAGTCGGTCTCATCCTGGTCTTGGCCGGTGATGTACGTGGTGAGGCGCGACTTGAGCTTGTTGCAGGCCTCTGCAGTGTCGCCTGATAGTCCAAAAAATTTAGTGGGACAGAGAGAAGAAGGCTTTGAGACACCTTCGCACAACAGCGCTGAAAGGCAGTTCGCGGAATCGAGGGTACAAAAGAGGACGCGCGTGGGTGCGTCTGCTTGGACCACTCTATTGTCCGTGCAGACATTGCCATTTCTGGCAGTGAAGTAAGCTTGATCAAAAGCATTCTGTACCCCGACAGACTCTTGCACCGATGTTTGAACCATCAACTCGATGGAATCGAATGGGTCTTGCAGATCGATCGACATCGTTGAGCCATCGCTACCGACGAAAGAGGTTAGGTCACTTGGAACGAATTGAGCGCATTGGCAGAATTTACGCAGAGTTTCACCTTTCGTCGTGGTCAAAGATCGTCCCGCAGTAACGTTGTGCAATAGGAGAGTTGGCTGTGCCGGTATTCCTTCCATCTCTCCTACTCGCTGCAAAACAACAAATCCGTCTCGAGGCTCTCCGGTCTTGGCATCCCAGTCTCGTCCTGCAGCGATGGCCATATGGCACATGCCAGTCAGCAACGCATGGCGGGCTTTGACAAGGGCCATAACGATGCCTGGTCCTTGAACGCGCCCGATAAGGCTGGGATGAGGCCAACCCGAGTCATTCGCAAGGTGGCGCAGAAGCTGAAAGCATTTAGCGGAGAAGTCTCCCTCGTCGAAGGAGTCGTCATCGTCGAAAAAGTAAGCCAAGCCGGAACTTTCAGCCTGTCGTAAAGCGGTCGTGCTCCCACATTTGCCGTGAAGGATTCTTGCAACCGCGCTTATGGAGCCGTCGCCCTCATCTTCGTTGAGGATGCGACCAAACCACCACCCATTTACGGTGACGGTATCTTGACGTGTCTTTTTAGTAGATCCTTCCCCGCAAATCGAAGAAAAAGAGTCCATTGGCCACTGAATCCCAGTATTTGAATCTCGGCCACCAGGTTGTGTCGGGATCGGAGTCTCGCTGTATGTGAGGACCTGAACGCTGGATGTACTTTGAAAGGAATGACGCTCTGAACGATCCTGCAAACCTTGGTAAACATCTTTTGCGAGGCGATAGTCTGGACCGGCGTTCAGTACGACAATTCGTCTTACCGAGTTCTTGTTTCCTGCGGGGACAATCTGAGGTAGATTCTGGAGCACGCGATCCCATCGAGCTGTGCTCAGCAGCATCGAGCTAATAATCGAGTCCGACAGTCGGATGTTCGGTGTGCTCTCGTCGATCTTCTCGCCACTTGAGTTGTCAAAAATTGGACGTACGAGGTCGGTCGAGGAGGCCAATGCAATCTTTCTCGAGACAATGTCGCCACGAAGAGATTCGACAGCTTGATGAAGCCACAGCTCAGAGTGGTAGGGAGCATGCAGCGAGACTGACTTTAGAATGATCGCAGCGTTTCGAGATTGCTGCTCCAAGAATGTGCGGAAGCGCGCAAGTGTCTCTGGTGGACCGGCGACGGAGACGCGTTGATCGTTGAAGACAATGGCGATCCAAGGACTTCGCTTGGCTTGTGCGGACGCATCGCTGCCATCGTGTTCCGTAAAGCGTTTCAAATGCAGCTGCAACTCAGCAAGCGAGAAGCCCTGAACGAAAAGACACCATGAATCTTCGAGTGATGATGCGATTGGCTCATTGCTAGCCGTATGTGCTGCAGTAGCAGTGTGATCAAAGGCTGCTTGCGTCACACGAAGCCCCATCCAAAATGCAAGACGGAGGGCTTGTACCAGACGATGAACCAGCTCTGACGGACGCGAAGAGGATGCAAAGCAATAAGCAGCCAGCGAGCCGCTGCAGAGCCCCAGACAAGCCAAACCTTTGCCAGAAAGAAGATCTTGTAGATCTATGCTGTTGGCCTCGGCGACGGCCAGAACAGTTAGGGATTGGGTGAGCAGATGGAAGTAGTTGCGCACTGCCTGGTGCGGCTGATGAGGGTTGCAAAGATCGCAGAAACTTTCGAGCGTCACCGATGCGGGCAATAAGGTGATGGTGGGCTCGTTCAAAGCATGTGCGGCTCGTAGCTCCTCTACGAAGGCAGACCAAGCCTCCTGCAGAATGTACTGTCCAAGACTGCCAGAGGTACGAGTTAGCTGAATGAGGGAGTGACTGCTAAGCAGGCTTGGCTGAGATCCAAACACAACTACATAGTCCGTATTGGAGTTCGAGTGGTTGCTGGTCGCTTGGTCCTGAGACTGTGAAGAGCAAGACTCAAGAGGTGATGGTGCGCGCGACGGCTGGATCGATGTGATAGATGAGCCAGGGCGACTGAAGCTTACTTCAGAGCTTGGGCTAGACGAGTACGAGGACATGGTGCATAGATTGAAGACCTGATGTGATCAAAGAGAGATCAATAGAGGTGTCAGACCATGGAGTAGCGAATCAACGTGCAGCTGGAGATGGAGATAGCTTACTAATGTACTTTATCCAAAACCTAATGACAAGCTGCGTGTCTGCTTGGCCTAGCGATATGTCAAGAGCGTCTTATCGCTCTGCACTGTAAACTCTTTGGTGCAGTCTACTCAGGGAAGCTGGAAGCATGTGCGAAACATTGACTCGAAGGTCTTGGTGCTGTTGATCTTTACCTACGTTCGATTTTACTCGGGGTCACTGCTTGTGCCCGCCGCGTGGCGGTATTTGACGTGAGATGAATCCTCCGGAAAAAAGGGTCAAATTTGATAGAGGAAAAATGCCGTCGGTACAACAACTTTACCCGGCGACTCGGCATCTTTGACGCAGCTGGTCAGTCTGGCATCGATAACCTGGATTGACTTTGTCACATCACGATGTTGAGTCACCTATAATAAAAAGGCCTTGCCTACCTTCACTACGACGGAGGTCTCGCTTTGTTGTCATCATCGCCATGTTTGGAAAAGCCTTGCAGGTCAACGTGGTTGCTTTCGCCACGTTGATTTCGTGCAGTCTAGCGGCAAAATTTGTCAGTCCCAGCGTCAATTCGAGCATCGACTTTGGTGAGTGAGACCAATGCCATATTCCGCTCGCTTTCCTTCTCTCAATCTTGATAGCAAGCGAAAGACGTCGAACACTTACGAAAGCTATCTGTTGCTCGAAAACGATGTGGTCATTCCCCTTTCGACAGCCGGTCAGCTTTTCCACCTCGAGTACTATGGAGCGAGTAAGTGGCTTGTGATTCCAAAGATGCACGAAGTTCCGTCAGATCATTGAAGGCAAGCACTGACCAGCGATATGGAACCATCGTTTTTGACATAGATGGCAACTCTAGTGTCTCTGAATATGCACAGGTAACCGTCACATCTACTGCCTTCGGAACAGAAGCCGAAGGACTGAACGCCTCGAAAGTGCACGGCTACAGCTTGAGTCAGCCAATGAACCTAGCCGTCATCTATCCAAATGCCTTTCAGCCAGATACTTCGGACAGCGATCGAGCTGCTTTCAGGTACAACGCATACGATTATAATCTGTCGCTGGCATCTCAGCCCTTGGATATTGCGATTGGCAGCGATGTAGATGGGTTCCTGACTGTGTTGGAGGCATATAGCGTCCCTTCGACTGTCAATGGTCTGACTTGGACCAATCGAGCGACTCTTCCTGTACGTCTGTTGAAGACCAATTGACAGTCGATAGAATTCAAGAACTACAGAAAATATCACTGAACAAAATAAAACAAAATAATAAATAAAATGCACCTAAAATTTGATAAGGAAAATTAAGGTTTGATTGGCCCGTGCACACTTCTACAACAATTCTGTACGACCCTACCACAATCTTCCACACAACCATCATCATCATTACCGTGACAATGAATTTTGGCCAAAGCAGCATGGACCACGGCATGTCATCGCTCAAGTCTTACAATAGACGTTGAGCTACGGCTTAGCGTCACTCTGGCCTGTCTTCACATCATATTGCCTTGGCAGCGCCGCTATGTCTCCTTCAGAGGATCGCGGATCAAACAGCAAACGTCAAGCAGAAGATGATGAACCACGTCGACCATCTGTACGATCTAGGATCAACTCGGAGTCTGATCAAGAAGGCGCTGGTCGTCGATATGGGCCTGCCTCGCATCCCAACTTGACTGGATCTAACGTGTCTACTCCCTCGGCTCGTGGTCGCCCTTCCGTCCAACATAGTCTCGACGAGACAGGTGCCAACAATGACAACAATGCTGATAAGCCGACGGAACGCACGGGCTCGAAACGACCGCGCGCCCCTATGAGCTGTACAGAGTGTCGCAAGAGCAAGATCAGGTGTGATCGTAACGTTCCGCGCTGCTCCAGCTGTGTTCGTCGCGGCGTGCCCTACTTATGCCGGTGGGGTGATGCACGCGATGACCTCTTGAAGGACCCAAACCATCACCATCCCTCGTGTACAGCCGGCCCTGATAACACCGCATTCCCGAATTGCTGCAGCAAAACAACCACCCCGCACCACAGCAATGATGCCTTCCCGGACTTCCACTCAGAACATGCGCACACCGTCGACAGCTCTTCCTCTAGCCATTCCCATTCCACCGGCAGCCGCGAAAGTGTTCTCACTCGCGTCAAACGTAATCAAGCCAGCGCTTCTCTCGACGTCGCAGGATCGCCTCACTCGACAGCATCGCAACCACGACAAGGCTCCATCGACTGTCGCACACGTGGCCTAGCGCTCTTGCCTTCCCCTCCAATACTTCGCTCCATCCTGAACTACTATTTCCTCCACGTCGAGCCTGGCGTCGATGTCTTAACCACGCAAAACTGCTTCTTTCGCCAAATTCAACCGCTCTTTTCACGCTCACAGAATGTCAAATCTAGTCTCGGGCTTACCGGCAGCAAGTTTTACGCTGTCATCAAGGCTCTGCCATCCAAATCAGATAGCCATCCTGCGCTACCAATAGATGGTAAAAGAGGCATAGCTTTTGGCGATGCTGAGATTCCCTCCGCAGCTGCCTCTTCTGCCCAAGACACAGACAACGATGCTGATGCTGAGCCCGAAAGTGTTTGGCAGGAGATCGATCTTATTGCATTGGTTCTCATTCTAATCCAAGGGGCCTTTGATCACCTTACCATTGACGAGCTTCAACACTATGGACTCGACATCGCAAACCAGGCGGATCTCGAACGCGCCTCGCAAGTGCTTTGCGAAGCTGCCCTCGAGCTTATCCGTCTAGAATCGCGCTTAGACACTCCTACGCTCACAATGCTTCAAGCTGTATCATCATTACGTCACTTCTACCTCCATCGGAACCGTCACCGCACCTATGTTACTCTCAACACCATGTCCACCCGCCTTGCCATTCAGATGGGTCTCCATCGACTCGGCAGCCTTGAGCAAGATCTTGCTAATTCAGAGCTGCTGGAACAGAGTCAAGCAGCCGCGTCACTATCAGCTCCATCATCTACTTCGCGACACAATACTTCCAACCTCTGGGGGCTCTTCCTTCCGACGGGGCAACGCCGAAGATGGTTGGATGCCTCATATGCCAAGTTTGCCCCTCACGACCTTGTCTTACGAGAGCTAGGTCGCAAAGTGTGGAATGTGCTCGTCTGCATGGACTGGTTTCAGGCCTCTCACTACGATGGTTTCTACTCGATTCGACCAGGCTCCTTCACCACCGCTCATCCCGCCAATCTTTCTCAGAGACAGATCGAATCAGCTCTCATGTCTGGTACACTTCCTCAACCATTGCCTCGCGAGCATCCCACCGAAGCATCTTTCCTCCCTATCATGTCTTCGCTTGCGCATTGCTCGCTGGAGCTTGTTGATGCGGCAAACACAGGCAAGTGTAGCTACGCAGATCTGTGTGCCATCGAAACGCAGCTGCGCACCATCCTCGACCAACTGCCACCCTTCTATCGTCTGGATGGCGAGACTGAGAAACAGGCGAATGTGTGCGCTTTTCACCACAAAAGCCCTCGTCTCACGTTCCAACGGCTTTTGATCAACGAGACGATCCACCATCGAATTCTTAAGATCCATCGTCTCTATCTCTTGGCCGGTCTCCAATCCCAGAACTACGAGCGGAGCGCCAAAGCCTGCATCACCAGCTCGCTACGCCTTTTGGAGCTCGCATCGACGGCAGACGCTAATTCCTGGCCTGGTTCGCGCTATTGGCATCTAAAGCTGCATCTCACTGACGCACTTTCCATCATCGCTGTGGTGCTCATCCACCGAGCTGGGCAGCCAGAGACGGCTGAGACACGTCACTATCGTGAGAGTCTCAACCGTGGCGTTCAGATTTTGCGGTCTGGCGTCGTGACCCAGTATCTTTCGGCTTGCATTCAGGTCGTACGTGCCTTGGCCAAAGCCGAAATCGTTCACCGCCGTCGCAGCAACTCTTTGGGCTCTACTCATGCTCAGCGCGCTGATCCGTCGCGGATCACTGCTAACGACGAAGACGACGCTGCAAGCAACAACCGCGATGACCTGGATCAAGCTCATGCTCGCATAGGGCTTATGGCAGACTCAGTCGATGCGGCAGAAACCAACAACTCGATCACAAGAACCGTCATTGCTGACGTCACTGCCGCTGTCAGTGCCAATAGCACTCCTCCATCCGTATCTGCACCATTTGCGGTGCAAAGCACTCGGGAGTATGGGCAGGACCACGGGTTTTCGACACATGCTCCCGTCTCGAATGCATCCGAATGGCCACACCCGGCAGTTGTGACCGTGTCTGGGCCAATCGCGAGCACTGCCTCGAGCGACGACGTGTCGCCTTCTTCCGCCCAGATTGATCTGGATGAATTTGTCTCGAGCGTGCTGCCTGCAGATTCGCTTGCATTTTGGCAAACGTCGTTGAACTCAGACATGCCCAGCGCTCCTGCCGAACCGCTGGCAGAGGATGGTGGTGATCTGACCTGGCTCAATTCAACGAATCAAGCTGACTGGACTGATATTCTGGCTAGAATCACTGAATCCACCGTGCACAACTCTCAGGGTCACGATGCTACTCATCTTCAAGGACGGCTCTACTAAACATTGGTTGAACACGTTTTGAAATCATCAAATTCACCCGGACAACGCATTGAGAGAAGAGCAGAGTTTATGAAAATGCACGTTCGATCTGTATGTGATGCTGACCGCAACGGATGCGGCGTTTCTCCTTCACGCAGCACTGCGATCGCCGCCGCTCTCTCTAACCTCCGCCACTGACCCTGAATCCCTGTTCGTGGCCTCTTGACCGCCCGTGCCTTTGTTCAGTCTTGTGTCTGAGACCATTGTTAGCACTGCCAGGGGAGATACGATGCTGGTTGCTAACGCACAGAAATAAACGCTGCGTAATCCCTACGAGATAACCAAAGAAAGATGAAGAAAAAGGGGAAGAAAAAAAAGGCGAGCGTCGGTTAGGATCCTAATGTCGAGAAGAGAGCTTAGGTGCGTTGTTCGACGTGGGTTGTAGCGTACCTTTACAAAAGCCGATAGAGCGGCGCTGCGAGCATCATGATTCAGGTGCAAATCGATCAGATTTAACGGATTAAATCTCAGCAGATCGCACTCGTCTGTTGTGAAAGGGCTCGACGGCGAGTAGCAGCCGAGATGATGCTGGAACGTCGAGTTCATCGCAACTCGAGCCACAGGAATAGCAAGGGCTCCGCCCAGTCGTTGGAAGAAGCTCACTGCTCCAGTAGCGCGTGGAACATCCTTCGGATCGGAAGTGTGAGCCTGCGCTGCCAGCACGGGATTCTGTATCAATGGACCTACGCCTAAGCCGATGAGCACTTGGCATGAGGCTAGTAGTGCCTCGCTAGACCGAGTCGATGCCGTTGTCAAGACTCCGATTCCGACGCAGGCGAGGCTTGAACGGATACGTGATACATGTCAAAAGTCGGTCAGCATTCACAAGCATCTTTGAACAGTGCCAAGCACTTTTGCCTACTTACACCGGAGCGCAAAGCATGAAGGGATAATATCTACCCCAGGCACGAGTTACAAACCCGCCACCCGTTACCATCGCGGTCATCGATACCATGAACGGCAACAGTTGAATTCCAGATAGAGTCGCATCGGTGCCTCGAATGACTTGATAATGCAATGCAAGGTAATAGGTGACGATCAAGAGAGTCCAAAAGGTGCAGAATGCAGCAATACTGCATCCGACAAGATTCAAGTCCTTACAGATGAGGTCGAGCGGGAGTGCACATCGTTGCGAGCTCCTGATTTTGCTCCAAGCTAGGAGCAGAGCGATGCAAACCGGAGTAAAACAGAGTGGCGTCACGATTGCCACGCTGCTCCACTGCAGACCATGAATGCCAACTCTCTGAAGTGGGATTGTTAAGGTCAGCTGAAAGCCAAGAATGAGCACGAGACCGATAAAGTCGATTGAGGATATGCGGAGCAGAAACGTCTTGCCCATTTGCCCATCCAGGTGAAGAAGACTGTGTTGGCGCCACGATCGTTTCGCTTGCTGGTCCTGATTGTGTCCTCTTTGTTGGTGCGAGTTGCCGAGGAGCAAGATGGCGGCGACGCCAGCTATGCCGCATATTGGCAAATTTATATAGAAGCACCAACGCCAAGTAGCATATTCGGAAAGCGCACCTCCCAAAAGTGGAGCAACAACGATGCTGAAGCCGAACACTAGACCCAACAAGCCCATGAGCCTAGCTCGATCTGCAATGGTTGTGGTTTGTGCAAGGATGGTTAAGATCGAGATAAAAATCCCGGCACCACCCACTCCTGCAATCGCGCGACCGATGATGAGCATTGTCATCGACACTGCCACAGCCGCCACCAGAGACCCCAATCCGAAGAGGCTGATGCAAGTGACGTAGCACCATTTTGAGTCAAACACCACCAGAAGCTGACCCCAAACCAAGCAGAAAGCGGTTTGTGTGATTAGGTAGATGCTGATAACCCAAGTGAATTGCTCGCCACCGTCGCTATTGAAGCTGTTTTGGATTGCAATCTGGGCGGGTGATAGAATCGACTGATCGAGCGCCACAGGAATGAGTGCCAGTATCATCGAGGTGAAGATCCAGACTAGCCTCTGCGATGACAGCAGTGTTTGTGTGGATGCTGACGGAGTCATGACTGTTTGCAAAAGGCTGCTCCGAGCAATACAGCTCAACACCTTACTGTATTGATACTTTGATGTCTAGTATCAAGATGATTTGGGTCAGGCTTGACAGTGACGGTGATGAAGAGGAGACACTGTTCTTGCTTCAGCCCGATTGCTGAAGGAACGGCTGAAGAGTATTGCTACAACAGAGTCACGAAAGCACAGAATCTCATCTCCTGGCAAAGCTTGACCCAATCCGTTGGATCGTTTCTAATCAAGGAGACTGCCACGTTCCTCAGTACCTGCTTCGCTGAGGGGGACCCAAAGACTAAGAACCGTTCCTGGCATTTCCGGCGGCAAGGCTTAGACTACTCCTGCACTGTACAGTACTCCAAACCTTATCGCTCTCCGGGCCGGATTTCCAACGGCAGGGGGCATCAGATTGAATCTCCTGCGCTGTCTCGCTGCTGCTACGAGCCGGGCAAGTCGGGGGAAAGGGAACCCTATGGGTGCAATCTATAGCGACAGGATCGGAGGAAACGCTCGGAGAAGCTCGGCGGGAGATCAACGGAGGAGATTTGCACCGGTCCAATGGACATCGCCGTTGGATCAAGCATGAATTTTGCACGAAAATCGATGATAAAAATGCGATGATACCAAAAATGGCGAAAATCGAAAATCCCCCTTTTTCCCATCGTTGTTCTAAGCGAGAGAAACAACCACACTAAGTGCTAAGCGATCAAGAAGCATGTTCATGCACTTGGTGCCCACGTCGACGCTTTGGATCCTGCATGAACAAGCTCGCCTCGCATCCCTTCGCCAGCGATACCGATTTAAAATGTAGTGACCGTATATACAAATTCGATGACGAATCGAGCAAAGATACGAGCCCTCAATACCGTATCTCTGGCGAGATCACTGCGCTAAGAGTTAGCCGATGATAGCGTGCGTGCGTTGCAAGCGGGCTTTTGGTAGCCGCCGGGATGGGCGTGGACACTCGCATAAGTGAAAGAGAGGTTCTCACCATCTCGCCCTGTCACGTTCCGCGGTAAAGATAAGCCCATCAATCCCATTGAGCGAGTACATTATTTTGGATCAGAGGTACGTACTGTACAGTATCATCAGGCACAGGACTAGACCCTTTCACATCAACATGTGTGAAGAGTATTGGGCCACTCAGGAACGCGCTGACTCGTACCTGCCTGGTAGGCCTCGGCCTTTCTCTTCGCACATTCAGTGCCCTCGATCTTCAGTCTTCTTGCTTCCCCACGTTGGTTGCTTTCCGAGGGGGGAAAGTCTAGCTGATACAATCCACCGTTGACGTATTCGTCGTCGCGTGTGCAGCCTCGTCCATGCAGTGCAATTCAGAGAGGCAAGCAAGGTTTGGACATGCAGGGCCAGACGCATATCTCTCACCGGTGTCCACCAAGATGTGGAAATCACAACAATAACAGGACTCATTCAGAAAAGAAGACGTGGCGTGCGAATGATGCATAAAGCCCGGAAAGCCTCCTTCTGATATAGTCGTCGGTTGGTGATACCGTGTACGTGGACAATTTAAGCTTTGGAGTTCCCGAGTTTGCAATGCTTAAGCGACTTCAGCAGCAGACACGTTCGCCATTGCACGGTCTCGCTTGTTTATTGGGAGCGCAAAGACCTATCGATCGGCTAGTTGCCTTGTTCACAATAGTGGAGACCCTGCGGCAATAGACCGGCGGTGGTAGTCTGGCCGACCCGACCTCGCCGCTCGTCCTAGTCTCTCGGCTGTCTCTCGTATCAGACTGAGAATTGGGGGAGCGAGCTTCCGACTTCCGAACGCGGCAACCAAGAGACGTCGCATGCTCTTTCAAGCACCGCCGATCTCGTGCAGCCATTGTGACAACTGCTCGAGTCGAAGAGAGTGAGCATGCAACTTTCAGCGTCGATGCGAGCTACCTCTCTGATCCGAAATTAGGCGCACGAGCGTTTATGCATACGCGAAGCTCCTTCGGAACGGCTTGACATTCGTTTCTTCGCAGTATTGCTATCAGACTGATGTAGTTGGTGTCCCGGTCGATTGACAATGTAAAGGCGAGGATTGAGTAGGCATTGAATGGGACACTGATTTCACAGCAGCGAGATGCCCTCTGACTGAGTTTTGAGACTCAAAGGCGCTGAAATGTCATAAGCTAGCCCCAAGCTGCGTATCTATATCTTGAGCTTTTCTTTGACCTTCAAGGAGCCATTCCCCCTGCTCTTTCACTCTTCTAGACCAGCACCTCCAAGCAACCAGTCCAGTGCTGTCATATCGTTGCCCGACATGCTAACCGGACGAAAGCGAAATCGATGGACTTCGGAAGAAGACCAGGCGCTTAAGCAGGCCGTCAATTCGATGAAGAAAGCCAAGCCCAGCTGGGCCCAGATAGCAAAGCATGTTCCAGGCCGTACGAGCAAAGATTGTCGTAAACGCTGGGCTCACGCTTTGAATCAAAACATTTCTCGTGGTTGCTGGTCTTCTTCCGAAGATCAGCGCTTGAGGGATGCCGTCGAGGTCTACGGTCTACAGTGGGCTCTCGTTGCCTCCAAAGTAGGAGCGCGCACCAGTGATCAGTGCGCCAAGCGATGGAGCGATGTGCTCGATCCGGCACTCAACAAGTCTGAGTGGACCACTCAAGAGGATGAGGCCCTCCTGAGTCTATATCAGCAACTTGGAACCTCCTGGGCCAAAGTAGCCACTCACATTCCAGGAAGAAGCGCTTTGCATTGTCGAAACCGTGCTTGCAAGCTTCTTGTCGACAGGCAAGAGCCTCGACCGGGCTCAATCGAAGCAGAAGAGCTTCGCCTTTCTAGATTGAAGGAGCAACAGACGACGCAACCGGCGGTCAGCAACGCTCCCAGCCAATCTGTCAACGCCACAGTCGGGGACGTTCCCGAACCGTCACAGCTGATCGCACAAGCCCAAGAGCAGCGTGCTGAAACAAAACAGACCCCGGATATTCTTCACGATAACATCGATGCTTCTCTGTCATCTTTACCTTCGTCGTTCCCGTTCGGCGAGGACATCGAGAAGATACTTGATGCAGATTGCGACTTTAGCAGCTGGCTGGCTCATTCCGACATCGACAGCAACCTTGATGGCAATGTCCCCTTCTTGAACATCGACGCACTCACAGCTTGCAAGATTCCAGCTCCATGTGAGTCTTCTAACGAAGACAACATCAACAACATGTCAGCTACAGAACGAGCATTCGATCCACTTTTCTTTGCCCTTGATCCTCTTCTCCAAACATTGTCTGAAAGTGGTGAAAGTGGCCCTCCCATCGCACCTGACACGACGGAGCTTTCGAGCTCGGATAATACTGCGCAGCAGTCACAGAATGCAACAGGATGCAACTTTGTCGCCTCATCCGTTGCTACACCTACCGCTGGCACCTTCACAAGCACAAACTCAGAAATCAGCGAAAGCCTCTTCAGCGGAAGTCATTCGGCGAGGAGTACAAGTCCCTGGACCGAATACTCTGTAGTCGACTACGCTGTCCCATCGTCAGAGCAAATAAAGCCATCCATCAACCTTGATGAAGGCGTGAGACGCGATGCTATGGGGATTGACTCTCATGGCTTGGATCAGGAGGAAAAGCCGTGGGGGGATGCGATCCCATCGGCTGGAGTAGGTCCTTCAACAATGGATCGTCCAAGCTGGGAAGCAACTACGAGACGCGTGTCCATGCCCGCACTTGGCCACATCATGACCATGGCCGGTGATCCTGCTAGGGTATTGCGAATGCTGGGTGCCGACCATAGTATGAGACATACACATCGTAGAAACTCGGCCAGTGGAGCTGGTGAAGGCGATTGGTCTCAGAACTCATGGGCACGCAACCTCTCCGAGCCCGCAGTAAACTCCAACTCGACCTCATCCTCAAGCTCAAGCTCGGAAGAATCCCACCTGGAGTCAAACCAAAGTGAAGCGCCGCATTGGCTGCAGAATTTGCCATTTCCTGCCTGGCAGTTGCTGGGGGACGTTGGGATGCAACCACCAGCTACGGCCTCCCTTCCATCGATGCAGCAACAAGAGCAGAAGCCAGAAGTGGACTGGGCACGAGCCGTTCCGATGGTTTCAGATGATAGCCTTCACAGATTTCACGCTGTGTGGCCAAGTCATGTCTCAAGCGAGCCGAACGATCTGATCCGCAACATGGCAGATCTCATGGCGAGTATGGCTACCCTAGCTCGATTCATTTCCACCAGCAACGATACCTCCAAGCAACAGAGTAGATCATGTTGTCGTTGCTCAAATCAGATGCCACACTCTTGCTGATACCTCCGCATCAAGTGAGTGCTACGTAGAAGCTCCTGTACTATAGGAAACCATGTCAAATACAACCACTGTACATGGAAGGAATCATCACTGCCCCCCTTCTGATTTTCGAATTGTTTGCCAATAATTTTGCACAAATGGACAGCGGCTAAACCACAGGCGCGTGGGGACTTGGGAACTGATTAGGGCTGCAGCGGCTCATATGCATTCTGTTTCGGCTACAGATTTAGCGTGGAATTGAATTATTTAAAATGCTTTTATTTGAATGCTGAATTTATGAAAGTGATTCTGTATACAAGATCCCCGGTCTGTTGGTTCTGTTGTCATGTGGCGTGGCTCTACCCGGTGCTGTTCAAACGAAAAGCAACGGGTGTCGAACATCTTCCAGGGAGCGACCTTCGAGAGATCGCTTGATTGGAGCCCCATTGTTCCAGCCCTCGTGAGGAACATGTGCAATCGGTCTCTTCTTGAAACGCTCAGGAATCGCGCTAAGCTCTTCCTCTCCTTCCAAGAAGACGACTCCCATTCCCGCCATATGGTGCGATGTGACTGTAATCAGCAGAAGAAGCATAAAAAGGTAGACATGCGAACGCGTTAGCTTGTTGTGCATTTCCTTGCGCCGCTTTCATCCAGAGGACAAATGTTGTAGATAACTTACTGTGGCAATGCATCATCCAGGCACCCGGGTTGTCCGCAACGAAGCGCAGAACTAACCAGCCCGCTGTAGGTAGCAGAAAAGTATCGCGCTTCGTTGGATTGTTCAAATTGAGCTGGACACCATGTCTCATGGCCTCTGCCACGCTCGGGTACTTCCAATCGTCGTATTCTTTGGCTCCAAGCACCCAAAACTTGTGACCGTGCAAGTGGATGGGATGCGGCGGCTCAGCTGGAGCAGGGAAAAGAGCGTTTTGCGCGTTCTGTAGGATCACGTCCACCACTGTCCCTTTAGGAATACGAAGGAGCCAGTCAGGATCTGGAGTACCCGTATAGGTCGATGAGTTACTGAATAGCACTGGCAGATTTAATTCCTCGACCATCCGAAGTGGTCTTGACGCAATCGAGAACACGGTTGTGTTACTTTGATTAGCGTGGAAGACGAAGGTATGGTCGACGTTGAGTGGTGGTGAGTCGGCGATGAACGGAGGCGCGGTAATCGCATCAAACATCGTGGCACCTTCGGCAGGTGTGGAGTTGTACTGGACGTGCGACTTGCTCATATCTTTCCACGGGTCGGAAGCCGAGACGCTCGACTGCACCTCTCGCTTTTGCTCCTGTGCGGGGGTTTGCGATTGATCTTCGTAACGTAGAATGCCAACGCCCCCAAGAACCTGTGCAAAACCAGCACTGTTCGCTCGGATGTAATAGTCTCCACCTTCTGCCTTGTCCGTTTTGACCATCACACCGTAGCGCTGCCCAATGCTGACAGGAAGTGCCTGTACCTTGATGGGTTGAATGTAGTCGCCATCAGCAGCAATCACCCACAGGTCGTGATCATCGATGCTGAGCACCCAAGTCCATTCGCCTCCGACGTTGGCAACATTGATGTAGGTCCATTCGCCCTGAGTAGAGATGATTTCGACCGGACTGGTACTGTTTGTGCATCCCATCGGTGAGGTGATCGCCTTGGAATTATACACACCAGAACCTGGAATCACCAGGCATCCACGTGGATCGAGCTTGCTCTCGAAGAATGGCATCAAATCGAATCGACCTCCAGATGCTTCGTTCAGTGTTTGCGCGCTTGGACAATAGGTCCTTCCCTTGCCATTTAGGAGAACGCTATCGACACAAGTGGTGGGACGGCCACTCGAGAAAAACATGGCCAGCGCTTCATCTTCTTGGACGTGTCTCCAGTCGTACAGAGCGAGGCTGCGAGGGGAATCTTCGGCCGCTTGCAGAGCTTGAATTTGACGAGGGCTTGCATCGATCTGATCGAAAGGTCTTTGACGCTGCTTCGACGGTCGAATGTAGATCAACCCTTTAACTCCATCATCGAGATAGCCTCGAAGATGGGCGTGGTACCAATGCAATCCTGCCTGACCAGCGGGTGCAAACTTGTAGGTGAAGTCACCAAATGGAGGAATGGCCCATTGATTAACTCCCGGGACACCATCCATTTCCGGAGTGCCAATTTGAAAAATACCATGCCAGTGGATGGTGATGTCGACGGCAAGCGTGTTGTGAATCGCAATCTCAACATCGTCGCCTGTGAAGACCAAAACAAGGAAGAGACGAAAGTTGTTAGATATCCAGCAAAAGTGGCTGTGTTTTGCGCGTACGAGCTTTTAGCTTTGGTGACGTACCTTCGTCTAGCTCCAGAACAGGGCCAGGAGTGTGACCATTTATGCCAAAGGTCATTCGGTAATGACCATCTATCAGGCATCATTTTCAGAAAGGAAGAGGATGACAGAGGGTCTGGGGTAAGCTTCAGTGCTCTCGGAGGAATTCGATGTCCTCATACTGTCGCTGTTGTCAAACGCACCTGGGGCCTCATAGAGGGGAGAGATTGTCCAGTCGTGCTGCACCGTCCTGGCCGTAACCATCCAAGCAGTGGAAACAGCGATCCACGCTGAGAGCAACACGGAAATCACTCGTTTCATGGTGGAGAGTGATTGGTGGAAACGATTTTCTTCATCATCCGACGATCACATCCAAATGCCCTCTGTGACCGCTTTATATGGCGTCTCACTGGAGAATGAGGATCATGCGATGTCAGACACCGTGTATTCGGCTCAAAATAGGAGGAAGCACGAAAACCGATTATGGCATCGAAAATACAGTAAAATAAGTAGAAGATGAGTGGAAGTTGAGAATAAATAAATAAATAAATGATTAAATGAATAAATAAAGTCATCAGAAAAAGGATCTACCCGGTGCAACGGGTGAGAACTGCTCACCGCAGAGAACGAGTAAGAGCTTCCTTGGTCAACAAACTTGCACGATACACAATTGGAGCCCCTCCGCCTCAGGAACGTTATACGTGCGAATCTCGTCTCAACTCAACAGTCCCCGACTCATGCAAAACGTAAAGTGCTCGTCGAAAGCTTCATACCGACTGCAAGCTAGAAGTATAACGTCGAGCGGTCAGTTCACCATGCTTCAGCGACAATCTTACTAAAGACGGCCCGAAGTGTCAATCTTCACGCTTTTTTTTGCTCTGAGGAATGCATTTCGGGAACTTGTAATTCGATAAATGAACTATTCTTTACGAATGGCGAACAGAAGATGATCGGATGATGTGAGCAGCGTGTTCAGCAACAGCGTAGACAGCAGATTGTATCTGAGTCGTTGGAATGTGAGGAAAGATGCTGGCATCCACCACGCGCAAGCCTTCCACATTGAAGACTTTAAGCTTGCTGTCGACCACACCCTCATCTGGAGTACTAGCCATGCGTGCTGTCCCACAGATGTGATGAATGGTGGCCAGGGTGCTGTGAATAGTATCATTGATTTGATCGTCCGTGGTGACATTCAATCCAGGCGATGCTTCGTCGAGTCGAATGGTAGCTAGTGAATCAGACAGCATTGCCGATCGAAGTCGCTTGAAGCCCCATTGCAAGATCTTAAAGTCCGCTGACGATGATAGGTAGTTCGGGTTCACAGCGGGAGGATCTTCGGGGGCACTTGAATTGAGCCTGACCGTTCCTCGTGACTCCGGTGTAGTCAGAACAGGGACCACCGTGACAATCTGAACTCGCATCGATCATTGAAAGAGTCTTTTTTTTCAGTACTTTGTCAATCAGCAACGAGAGGTCGACACAGCTGTAGCACTTACGTTTTTGGTGTTTTTTGGATCTGTGAAAAGTGTCGAGTCAAACAGATACTGTAGATGGTTTTGATCCTTTGGCAGGTTCTTATGGTAGGTAGCATTCCATGCTTCCAGCAGACTGTCAGGAACTCTCTCGGCAGCTTGCGCGCCACCCAAGTCCGAGGTCAGCTCGCCTGTGTGCTTGTACTTGTAGTCATTCTCCAGCTCCTGGAAGTAGGTCTCATTGCTCCATTGCGCAGTGGTGGTTATGTTCGACTTGACCAGGTATGTCAGCGCTGGGAAAATGTGATCCATCGCGTTAGAACCCACAGACGGCGAGTCTTGGAGAACTTTCACATCATGAGCTTCCAAGTGCGAAGCTGGCCCGATGCCAGATAGCATGAGCAGCTTAGGAGTTTGGATGGCACCCGCCGCCAGAATGACTTCTCGATGAGCTTTCAAGAAGACTTTCTTCTCTGATAGAAAGCGACATTGAAATCCAAGTAATGTAGGGAAGAGATTCAGCAGAGGGCTCGCTTTTGGACGCTACCCGGACACCACATGCGCATACTCACTACTCTGAAGGTCTACGGCCCAGACACCGTCTGCGATGCGCGTTCCAGAATGTATCCTGATCCTGTCTGCCCGTGTCTGTGTCAGAATACGGACGTTTTGGCGGTTCTGTAGAAGAGGTAGGTGCGCAGAAGCGGTTGAGGATCGCTCGCTGTCGGAGGAGTTGATGGTCATTGTATGATATGCGACGCCAATGGACTTCGCGGCGTTGAAGTCAATTATCGGCAAAGCTGGTCCTCCCTGCGTGCTGTTCTGAAAAGCAGCGATAAAGTAACTTGCAAAGTTTTCTTGAGTGTGAGGATACGATACTTGCACGGGTCCCGTAGTGTTGCCATACATGCTAGCGTCAAAGGCGTCGATCTGGACATTGGTTTCTGGCTTCGAAAAGTGCACCGACTACTTCGCAACGAAGCCAATATCCGTGCTGATGGGTCAGTAAGCTTCAACAACACACTAGAGCACTCACAGGAACCAGTCCGGACAGTCATTGAGAGACTCACCTTGTCGAAAAATCTGACCAGGTTTGACCAAGCCCACGCTGGGTCGTTGACTTGCTGCGCCCACTGGTCAAACACAGATGGAGCACCACGGGAATATGCCATGTAATTGACGCTGCTTCCGCCTCCCAGGCCTAGACCCTGCTGGTAGCCGAAGGTGCGTTGCTTGACATGATCCTGAGGGACTGTGGTCAGATTCCAGTCAAATTGACTTCCATACAGTCTTGTCTCGAATGCTGGAGTGGTGACATTAGCAGAGCTTCTAGGGTCGTCTCCAGCCTCGATGACTGTGACGGTAATGCTCGGGTCTTCAGAGAGGCGTGAGGCCACCACCAGACCGGAAAGGCCGCCTGCAGGAAGTAAGAAGTTAAAGTGCGGGAGACCCGTGAGTTATCTCTTCGGCCTTGTAACATCTTAAAGAACATTCATGCAGCATAAGGAACGTACCTCCGACGATAATGTAATCCGAGGTGAGGTGCCTCACTACTCCAGCATGTGCAATGGCGAAGATGGTAAAAGACGCAAGAACGATGCTCAACAGATGGCGCTGAAGGCTGGTAGCCTGCATTGGACTCATCATGTTGAAGCCGTCGACTATGTCGATATGTGTATCTTGAGGATCGAAGGGCAAACTTGGACACCAGACCTCGTTGAAGTTCTTGAGCCTCTTATAAAGGGATACTGACGGAGTGATCTCTGCATGCCACAGGAAAGAGCAGTCTTCGAACTCTCACAGGTTGTACATCGCCGGTGCGAAGCACAAACCAGGTCCCTCTCGAAGAAGGGTCTCCATTGAGTATGACACAGTCCGATAATATTCGGTGAGATGCTGACCACACTGCGAATCATACCACAAATCCCATGGCAGCCAGAAGGCAAATCTTTATTACAGGAGACGGAACAAAAGAAAGAAAAAGGTGCATGCAAAAAGGGGGGGGGAAAGGGAAATTCCAGAGGAACGAAAAAAAAAAAAAAAAAAAAARAAARAAAAAAAAAAAAAAAAAAAAAAAAGGAACAAGAAAAGAGGGGGGGAAAAAGAAAATACAAAGAAAAAAAAAAAAAAAAAAAAAAGAAGAAAGAAGAAAAAAAAAGAAAAAAAGGAGGGAACCCTCGAAAATCGAGACCGACGCCGGGTACCGCTGATGCTATGGGAGCCTGACCGTTTCGCTTACTCTGGGTCGCTACCAAAGTCGATGAACTGAGTGGCTCCAACACAGTCCCGAATGTTATCGTGAGCACAATGTCTCCCACGCGAGGCAGACAAGGTGTCTCAAGAGGCCTTGACTACTTAAACAGTCGAGCTCTCAGTCCCATTCCGCAGTTGACATGTCCATCAAAGAATCATGGTAGGCACACAAAATGGTAGCAGGGCCGGCAAAGCAGCTAAATCGCTGCTTGCCGTCTTGGCTCTTCAAGTCGGTCTCTGTGCTGCTCAGACACAGACTCCATCATTCCTCCCGACTGCCGGAACGGTCACAGCTCCAGAGGCAAATGCTGTCCTAAAAGCAGACGGATCGGACGTACACATTCTCTATAATGGCGTTGGTAAGTTTGGACTCTCAATGCACCTTTCGTCCGCTCCCAGATTCATCCCGTCTAACACGTCTCATCTGACCCTAATCTTTCATTATCGTCGTATATAGCGGCGGAAGGATTTGAGAGTACTCGTTTGGAGCTTTATCTGCTCACGACCACGAACGGGCTATCTGCTCCTGGTGTAGGCGACGTCGCTTCTGGCTACCAGCGCTTTGGAGGATTGCCACCACTGGCCAACCTGCCGCCGAACGCGTTCCAGAATGGCACCTCAGACTCGCTTCGCAATGATCGCCGATTCAATGCGTACAATTATACTTTGCCCCTTCCAAACAATACGGCAGCAGGTAAGGTCCCAGCAAACCTTACCTTCCTTGAATTTTACCACTCCCCTGACGACCAGGGCCTGGTCTGGGTCTCGCTGAACTATCATCCTGTACTTATTGATGCCACCGGCTGAATAAAATCATGTTGTACCGCCATATCCAGCTTTTTGTGTTCAGGTCACTGAGTTGTTGAAAATGGTCGAGACTGTTTCAGCCCGCAGCTCTGTTCAAAGATACAGTGTCGTGTGTCGCTGCGATGGCTTTTGGAAATCTCTTTGATTAATTGGCGCGCTTCTCCTTGCCTCGTTATTACTGTATTACCAGCAGCAAAATCCAGGTTCGCAATTAAAAACAGACCTAAAAAGGGGACACAAAAATCAACGTTTTTACGGAGCTTCGACTCTTTGTGTCTTGCGAGCAGAGGTGTCTTTTCTGCATATACAGAGAACGTTGGGGCAAATCTCTAGATTGTACGCACATGGAAAGCACTATGTTTAGTATGGAAACTCAGATTTCACCATCTCGCCCACGCGATGCGCCATATAAACAGTATGAACGTCCGACACCATCCAGTAAATGCACATCTCGGTAGGATCGCTTATGGCCCAGCCAAGAACATGCACATCTTCTCCAATTCGGCTGAAAGGCTTGCCACGTTGCGCTTCGCGAATGGCGTAAAGTGGTTGCCAGCAATCTCGGAGCAGGCGGAAACCTCTCCGATGCGACTCCATCCAAGTGATGCATACTTCTGCTCACCACGTGCTCCCCAGCAATGACGTCGAAGAAGCCATTCGTACTTGTCGCTATCGCTTTCATTCAGCTTCGGACTCCAGTATGATTCGCGGCTTCGAAGCAAGCACAAGTCTAGAACTGGTCGACTTTTGGACGCGCTGTCCGCAAGGAAGCTCTTGTGAGCTTCGAGGGCGGATCCAAGTGCGCAAGCTTTATCGGTCAGGGAGCGCCTACCGTAGTCGACCATGGCCGCGCCAGAACGAAGGAAAGAAGCTTTAATCAGCTGCCGTGTCAGGCGGGATAAGTATTCTACCTTGTCGGGATGCTCTTGGCTGTGTGAGTCGGTTTTTGGGCGAGGTTGCGGCATCAGCGAATCAATGATGGTCGCGTCTAGTGGGGTATGGTCAAGTGGACAAGGCGAGTCGATGGCGACAGTACCCAGGACACGATTTGCACCACACTTCCTCTGCAGCTGATGCGCCACCTCCCAGGCCAGCACACCCCCAAAGGACCAGCCACCCATGATCAGACTGCCCGTCGGATATGCGGATTCGATCCTATCCACAAGCAACGCGGCGTGCTCAACAATCCCGAGTGATCCAGCCTTTGGATCCCACATTTGTTCATGATGCAGGATCCAAATGTCCCTCCCTTGCTCTGACGGAAGCGAGCATGTGGTGGTGCCAATGCCGGATCCATCGGCGCACAGGAACAGAGGAGCAGCGCCGGCATTATTGCCGACACGAATGCGAACAGGGTTCTGCTCCATTCTCAGCGCTCTACGCAAGAAAGCTGCGTCAACCTGCGAAATGTTGTGCCAGTCTGCAGCGGTGTCATGGATGTTGGTTGGTGCTACATCCGTTCGTTCGAGCGTCATGACCGATTGTGCGGTCTCGGCTGAGGGAAGCTTCAAATCAGTGACCACTTCATTGTCGCTGTTCTCTGCGAATTGGACCACTGTTTCGGTCTGAACCTCCACCACACCTTTGTGAGGCGAAACTTTCGCCATGTATTCCTTTACAGTGAGATCGTTGGAGACTGAGTCAACGTCGAGCTGCGTAGCAGCACCTTCAAATCGGAGAGCCTGCACGAGCTCGAGATAGCCAAGAGAATCCATTCCGAGCTCTTCGAGGGTAGCATCTTGCAGACCTAAGAGCTCTTCCGACGACATACCAAGGATTTGAGCCAGTACTTGGACAGCCTGCGGTGCGGCCGATGCGCTTGTCTGACTGGTCTCCCTGACGTGGTGAGATGCTGCGTCGACGACCGGTTCCTTGATTTCGGGCGTGTCATCAACATGATTTAGTGCGGTCGGTGCAGAGTGTTGAGCGGAGTTTGCATCTTGATTCACGTTTACAGACTTTCCAGCTGCACTGGCCATCTTAGCTAGGTCTGAAATCGTCAGACCAGGCTCGTTACCGATCTCTTCGAGCTTGATGGCAAATTGGACGCCTATGTCCTTGCTCAAATGCGAAAGCAGCTCGATGAACAGTAGAGAGTCAACGCCGAGCTCTTCCAAAGTGCTTTCGGGATCGATGCTCCGTGCCTCAATTCCCGTTGCGAGCGCGATGATCTCGATGATCTTCTGCATATTGTTTGCGTTTCCACTCAGTCCTTTGGCTGGTGCGCAATCATTGGCCTGACTTGAGGTGCTGGTTGATGACAGATCAGTATTGACGGGATTCTCCATCGTCTTTGCGGGCAAAATTTGGGCTCTGCTAGAAGACGAGGAGCCGGTCGTGCCATTCAGAATCGAGAAGAAGGATCCTTTTGTAACCTGTTTGAATCGAATGTCATCGATAGAGGCCAAAACCCTGCCGTCAGCTGACAGAGCTTGGGCGTTGGCCACAAACGACGAGGCTTTAGGGTTCCACCGCATCTCGACTGCAACTCTCTCCAGCGATTCGAATGCGTCTACGATGGCATTGTACCTTACTCGCCCAACATGCTGAGCAATGAAGATGACGTTGTTCCGATGTTGAGGTGATGTATGAGCCATGTAGCCACATGCGTGAAGTAGAGTGTCCTGCAAGACGGGACTGAGTATAGACGCACCCGAGTTCGTTTGCCTACCTACAAGGGCGATCGCCTCTTTGGTGAGAAACGCCTCTCCATGCGACATGTCAGATGTCGCGTGCAGAGCCGCGATTGACTGATAGTAGCTCGAGTACTCGACAACTCTATCCGCAAAGGAGGCGTACAACTCTTTCTGGTTTGTGCAGAGAGATAAGGGGCCGGATGGAACAACGCGAGCGACATCAAGTGGTGTCGTCTGAGCAGCAGGCCAGAACGAGACGAGTGCTTCGGCGTGCTTGGTTATGTTGCTTTTGCCAGAAGATGATGCGGAAGACAAGATGGTGGCCGAATACACCAGCGAGGCCTCATCGTCGGTCTTGGCTCGTTGTTCCAACTGGCAGATCAGAAGCCCAGGATCGGATTCTTCGTATCTCAGAGGAGCGGAGTAGCTTACGTCGGACAGCTCAAGCCTGTACGATTCGGACTTAGTTGATGCTCCTGATGCACGCCTGTGCTTGTCAGCAGACACCAAAATCATCTCGTGGTACACAGAGGCAGGGCACATGCCGGCTCCTGCCACTCTGTGCCCCAAGATCTCGTCCTTGACGTTGAGGATGGGCATAGCGTAGGCAGTGACCCCTGTTTGAGGGAGTGAGTGCACCTTGCATTCTTCCACTCTGTAGCTACGCTGATCGAAATCTGAAGCTGGCACAGTTGTCCCTTTGGCTTTTTCGAAAGAAAGAGGACTCTGTGCGCTTGACGTCCCGCTTTCCTCTGACCTCGGGACTGACATCGGAGCTTTGACCTGATAAGGAACCCAGTAACGGTCCTTGGCGAATGAGTGCAGCGGCAGATCAAAGACTGGTGATACTTTTTGACCACTGAGAGTCAGCAGCTGTTCAAAATCAATCTGTGCTCCATGAATATACAGAGTGGCGAGAATGTCCATGGAGGACAGTGAGACCAGGCGATCGTCGTCGAAGATCCTTAGCATGTCTTGCAAACCTCCTTTCGCCATCAGCTGAGCAGTGGACTCGGTGAGAACGACAGCGGGTCTCGAGCTGGAGAGCTCGAAGATGGTGTCTGGTTGGACGTCCTTGAGCTGATAGAGCTCTGTTCGGCCAGTGTTGAAGGTCGAGGCACCGCGGTATGACTCGATCTGGTCCAAGGCTCTCTGCAGAGACAGCGCGCCCTTGACGACGTCCAGAGCGAGCAAAGTTTCTTGTGTCAAGACAGCGACGCGGAGATTGCTTACATTCCACGCTCTCCACGTCTTCAAAGTTACGACCCTGGCCAGGAACGAAATGATTTGCTGTTCTCCGCCATTTTGTGTCTCGCAGAACAGCGAATGTGAGATTTTCAGGCTTTGATGCTTCGGAAGACCTTGCACTGTCTCGTCCCAGGACCTTCCGAAGATCGGGTCTTCACAGATACGCTTACGGAGCTGAGTCGTGCTTGCAAGATTAGAAGAGAGAAGACCAATCACGGGAGCTGGATCCTTGGCGTTTCGTTTGACCCCGCCATCAGGCTCGTTTGCACCTAAGGCAGAAACCAACTTCTGCTCGATGAAGGACAGGCTCCCTTCGGGGACAGAAAATGCCAGGCGGTATTGTCGATGGTGAATTCGCCTTGCGCAGGTTGTATAACAGAGTCTGGCACCCAAATTCCCGTCACGAGAAGGAGTTCCAGAAGCAATCCAGCCGAGGTAGTCGCGAATGAGCTTTTGCATCGCATGAGAGGTGCGGGCAGACAAGCAGAACAGCGATTCACGACTCTCGTCTTTGTTGGATGACGCGACCACAGATGAATCTGCAACGTATTCCATCAGCATGGCGCTAGCGTTGGACCCAGCCGCGCCAAAGGAGTTGAGCAATGCGACACGTGGGTTCCCTTCCCGGGGTGATGCCCAGTTCGTTGCACTCGTCGGAATTTGCACGCCGTGTGCTTCCACCAGTCCTCGCAGCTCGGGATTCAACGTCTTGAGGCTAACTTGAGGGGGAATCTTTGAGTGCTTGAGCATTCCCAGAAGCTTACAAAGTCCAGCAAAGCCTGCTGCTGCTTCAGCGTGTCCGACATTTGCCTTGACGCTACCCACCACGAGAGGCGCCGCACGTCTTGCTGCATTGTTCGACTTGCTATTCTCTGTGTTGTTAGCGCCATAGATGCTGGTGACGCTAGCCATCTCACAGCGATCACCGGCCTTCGTCCCGGTGCCATGCATCTCGACGTAGCCTACCTGATCGGGCGAGATGCCGGTCTCGTTGTGGAGATTCTGGAAGAGATCGTGTTGTGTCTGAATGTGTGGATGCGTGATAGAAACGGCTAATCCGGACTAGAGTGGCGGCAGGTGACAGTACAGGGTTTTGGGATGTAACAAGGAATGATTAGCTTACCTTATCGAGGCTTCAATGCTACGAGGCAATACATCTCGCAAGCTCTGTCTTAATGCTCACCTGATTCAGCGCAGTTCCACAAATGACGGCCTCGATGTTGTCTTGATCTCGAATGGCATCTTCGAGCGTCTTGACTACGAAAGCTGCTACACCCTCGGCTCGACCGTAGCCGTCTGCAGAAGCGTCGTATGTCTTGCATTTGCCGTCTGGACTAAGGAAGTGGCCTCTCCAGAGTCCGAGCATAGTAAGTGGACTCGCGATGATGTTGACCCCGGCCACCAAGGCTGCTCGACAATCTCCTGTCTGGATCGCGCGACAGGCAGTGTGTAGAGCGACGAGCGATGAAGAGCAAGCTGTGTCAACAACGAGGCTGGGTCCTGACCAACCGAAGTGGTGTGAGATGCGACCAGCCATAAAGGCACGCAAAGTCGAAGGCGAGTAGAACACGTCGACCTCTTGTGTTTCCAAGTTAGCAATGTAGTCGTCCGTTGCTGCAGCTACGTAGACTCCGAATGATTCGGGAGCGCTAGACTCGCGCTTTGAAGTGTTGGAATAACCTGAAGCTTCGACGGCTTCATGAGCGACCTCGAGAAGCTTGCGCTGCTGCGGGTCCATGACACGTGCTTCGCGCTGACTGATGCCAAAGAATGCTGCGTCGAAATATTCAGCATCGTCAATCAAGGCAGCAGCACGAACACCCATGCGTCGATAGTCGCGACCACGTTCCTTGGATGCTGTATAGACCTCGTTAAGATTGAAGCACCTCTCTGGAATCTCTTCGGTAGCTTGAGCGCCGGCCATCAGCAAGCTCCAGAATGCGGACGGAGAGTCCGCGCCGCCTGGAAAGCGGCAGGAGTGTCCGACAATAGCAAATCGCTGAGATGTCATGTCGACTATGGGCGATTTTCGTTTGGTATGAATGTTGAGGTTGTGAGGAGAGATAGGAAAGAAGCACCTTGCTTTAAGTCTCGAGCCTACGAGCGGGTAAGCTTGGGCGACATCGACCACGATCGATCGCACGGGCCGAGAACAGCAGTGCCTGAGTGCTTAAAGAAGCTATAGGCGTGATGAATTCAGTAAGACGGGCATCAGAGTTGCACGGTGCCAGCGAAACTGACGCTTGCCAGGTCTCTAGTCCTTGGCGCTGGATACGCCACTGAGTACCAGACATTTCCGAGCACTCTGACAGCCTGAATCCACTATCTCAGCAGGCGTTGTACCACCGTTGAAATACATCAGATTGGTCCACCGTTGAAATACAGTACAGTAGATTGGTCCTCACGTCGAGTACCGCGAGTTCACATCGTGGAAGGGGTAAGCAGCATTTCCCTCCTCGTCTTTTAGTTCTTTTTTTTTTTTTTCTTTTTTTAAATAAAATAAAAAAACTCGAAAAAAGAACAATTAATATTTACATCTTATTTATTCATGGATTATAGTTGCGGCGTATAGATTGCTTGTAGTGGTGGTCGGTACAGGTGTGTCTAGCTACATGTGTGTGTGTGTGTGTGTGTGTGGAAAATATTTTCCTTGATTTTCAACTACATTTTCCAGCCGGTCCTCTGACCGGCGGATTTTCCAATTTTTGCCCGGTCATATGACCGGGGGTAACCTGTGGTAACCTCAACTNTTTTCAACTACATTTTCCAGCCGGTCCTCTGACCGGCGGATTTTCCAATTTTTGCCCGGTCATATGACCGGGGGTAACCTGTGGTAACCTCAACTGCCTCCCTCAACGGCAGAGCATGCTCTAGCTCTGCTGTTGCTGATTGCTGCCGGCTCAAACCAAGGCCGATCCTTGCCCTCTGCAGTGTGTCTTTTCCCACTGGCTTAGTGAAGATGTCTGCCAGGTTGTTAGCCGTATTAATGTACTTGATCTGTATCTTTCCATCCTGTACGTTGTCCCTGATGAAGTGGTACTTGGTGTCAATGTGCTTTAGTTTCCAGTGTTGTGCAGGGTCTTTGCTGACCTGTATTGTGCCGGTGTTGTCTGACAGAATAGTAGGGGTGCCTGTGTCAATGCCAATAGCTTGGAAGAGGTGCTTRAAGAAGAGAACTTCCCGTGCGGCCTCTGTTGCAGCAACAAACTCTGCTTCTACCGCTGACAATGCAGTGCAGCGCTGCAGTGCTGACTTCCATGCAACTAGGTTACCGTGCACAAATACTGCTGAGCCAGATGAGCTTTTGCGATGTGCAGTGGCRTCGCTTGCCCAATTTGCGTCGCTATGGGCAGYCAAGAAATCCTGTCGCTTGTTGCCACTGTACTGCAAATGAATGTCTTGYGTGTGGGCCAAGTACTGGAGYACCTTCTGYSCTGCATTGTARTGTTCCCTTGATGGCTGTGTCATGTAGCGTGCAAGGACTCCAACTGCCTGACTGATGTCAGGTCGTGTWCCGTTGGATAGCCATAGAAGTTTGCCAACAATCTGTGGGTATTCCTTACGCTCTGCAATGCTTGCTGCTGTCTCTGGGACCGGGATGTCCTGTAGTGGWACACTTGACTTCCTTCTGCGCTTGTCTAGGTGCTCATCAAGTAACTGCTTAACATAGCTGGTCTGTTCAAGGTCCATTGTCTTTGCCTCCCGGTCTCTGGAGATTTTGATCCCTAGGAAGTGAGAGACATCGCCGCCATCTTCCATCTTCCATCTTTTACCAATCTCCTCTTTTATTTGCTTGACTGTTTCCAGCTTTGGTGCAATAATCAATGTATCGTCAACATAGATGACCACAATTGCAAAGTTGTCACCGCTGCCTCTAGTATAGATGCATGGGGCACAGTCAAGCCTGTGGAAGTTTGCACGGCGGAGGAACTTGTCAAACTCCATATTCCATTCCCGTCCTGATTGCTTGAGGCCATAGAGTCCCTTGACAACACGGTATGCCTTTCCATTTGGTACTTTGGCACCCTCTGGCGGCTTCATGTAGATCACATGTTTGAGCGTGGAGTTGAGGTATGCCATTGTGATGTCAAGCTGGTGCACTTCCCAGTTGCGCTCCACTGCCAGAGACAGCAAGGCTCTTATTGCACTGAGTGGTGCTACCGGTGCAAAGGTCTCTTCAAAGTCAATACCTTCCCGCTGGGTGAAGCCTCGTGCAACAAGTCTTGCTTTGTGCCTGATGGGTACACCATTGGCATCCAACTTCAAGCGGAGAACAATCTTGGAGTCAACGAGTTTGGCGTTGGGGGGCACATCCACAATTTCCCATGTTCCCATTGCTTCAAGTCCATCCAGCTCCTTGCGTATGGCCTCCTGCCACTGGTGTGCATCGCTGCTGGCAAGTGCTTCCTTCAGTGTTGGTGTGAGATTCAGGACTGCTGTGTGCGCTTCTCCAAGGATTTCGTCGACTGCAACCTCTGATGCGCTGTCATCAATGCATTCGGCATTGGGTGCAGGGTCTGCAGTGAGGAGTGGGTCCTGTACATCCAGCACTTCGACGTCCAATTCAGGTTCATTGCTGTAGCCGTCCGTCTCTGGCTTGGTGCCTTCTGCTTCAAGGCTTTCAAATCCAAATTGCAGGGGATCTTGCGTTCTGGGCCGATCATGCCAGCCTTTAGCTTCGTGGAATGTGGCTGAGTTGCTCCACCGTATGGATGGAGTGTAGCCGGGGGTGTAGAATTTCCAGCCCTTGTGCTCATTGTCGTAGCCGACCATGATTCCTGGAATGGCCCTTGTGCCGTGCTTTCCTGCATGGTCCTTCTTGGGGAGGTGGATCCATGCCAGGCAGCCAAAGACACGTAGTTGCTTGGCTAGGCCATGGGCAGTCTTGCGGTAGAAGTCCTCATACGGGATCCTGTTTGCGTTTGCAGAGGGGGTCAGGTTCAGCGTGTGTCCAGCTGCCATGATGGCATAAGGCCACAGCTCCTTTGGTACTGATCTCTGTACGAGCATTGCACGCATCTTTTCTTGCAAGGACCTGATTGTCCGTTCTGCTCTGCCATTCTGGACACTGACATACGGAGTGGTTTTCTGCCATTGGAACCCTGCCTCCCTCTTCCATTCTTCTGCTTCGAGGCTTGACCATTCAGTTCCATTATCACTGCGGAGGCATTTGAGCGTGTGATCTGTTGCTGTTTCTGCTGTCTTGATCCATGCCTTCAGAGCAGGGAGCGCTTCTGCTTTGCTGAGGAGTGGCTTCACATAGACATAGGATGAGGAGTCATCCACGGCTACCAGTGCATAGTGGTAGTTGGGGTGACCTTGCAGGTCCGTCATCAAGTCTACGTGTACCAGTTCCAACGGTTTTTGAGCTCTTTCTGTTTTGCTGCTTGTCATTCTTGCGCGTGTTTGCTTTGCTTGACTGCAACAGTTGCAGTCCTTTGCATCGTGCTCTAGCTGTGTTTCCTTTCCAAGGTAATGTGCTTGGATTTGCTTGGTCTTGTTTCTGCCTGGATGGCCAAATCTTTCATGCCATAGTTTGCTTTGCGTGTAGCTTGCAGGCTCTTCTGGTGTTGCATCCACGTCGATGCCCTCAAGGGGGTCATTGAGCTGTGCGGCTAGGGAGTCACCGTGGATCTCCCATCTTTTCTTGCGCTGGTTGGTCTTGCTCTTGACCATGCTTCCGTCATGCTGGAGAATGGTGGCTCCAGACTCTTCAAATATCACACGTGCACCATTTTCAGTCAGCGCTGGGACAGACAATAGATTCTTGCTAAGATTGGGAACGTGAAGTACATCTGTGAGTGGTATCTTGACATTTCCAATTTGCAAGGTTGCATCACCTATTGCCTGGACCGGCAACCGCTCATGCCCTGCTGTGTCTATAAATCCTTGCTTTGCTGTTGGAGCAATGAGCTTGCTTCCATCACGTACCATGTGATGTGTAGCTCCAGAGTCAAGAATCCATGTGCTGTCTTGCAGGTTTCGGTTGTTGGCATTGCTGGTGAAAAGGGTGCACCCGAGTTCCTATCCCTGCTGTGCGGGGGCATTCTCCTCGTTGTTGGTGCAGTTGATTGCAATGTGGCCGGGCTGCTTGCATTTGTAGCACTTGGCCGGTTCATTGGGGTTGGCAGGGTCACGCCTGCCCCTGTTGTAACCTTCCCTGTTGAAGATCTGCTTGGGTCCGCTGGCTTGGCCTGCCGTGTTGCTGCTACTGGCAGCCCTGGCAGATGCACGGATGCGGCCAGACAGTTCAGCTTCTTGGTGCTTCTTGGCAAGGGCATGGTAAGCGTACTCGTAGCTGCAACCAGGTTGAGCRGCCTTCAGGGAATCAACTGTCTGTGTGTAGAGCCAGTCATCCTTGACACAGCGATAGAGAGTGGACTTCTTGAGCTTTTCATCCATGCGGCTGCCAAGCCTGGC
>BPMX01000001.1:0-18097 GCA_019972555.1 Ustilago shanxiensis | reverse complement strand
TGTGTGTGTGTGTGTGTGTGTGGAAAATATTTTCCTTGATTTTCAACTACATTTTCCAGCCGGTCCTCTGACCGGCGGATTTTCCAATTTTTGCCCGGTCATATGACCGGGGGTAACCTGTGGTAACCTCAACTATTATCTTTCTCGTGAACATTTTGCTGCACTTTACCCTGATCCTCGAGAACGCCGGGTAGAAAGGAACGTGTTCTTTCAATGTTCCAGCTGTAAAGCTTCCTTTTTGTTTCACTTTTCCATGCGCAACTCAGTACCTGTCATCGACCCTGATGTGCGCTTCTGGCTATCCTCCCTGAACACAGATTGCAATCATGAATGCTTGCCCCGTCAGATTGATAAAGTCTCGTCGAATCTATCAGTGATGAGGTCCGAAACATCGTCACCCAACAAGCAACTAGCTCCCTACCTGCTCCCCTCTCAAGTTGACTCAACATCGTCCGAATCAAGATGGCGCCCTCCTTGAATTTCAAGTCTCAAGGCACGACCGATCAAGCCGGTGTCCCTACGCTAGCTTCGTCCAAGATCGTTGGCGAGAGCTTCCCAGAGAGAGCTGCAAGACTGCGTCAATTGCTGGCTCTCATCCAGGAGAGTGGCTCGGCCTTGCTGGAGCATTACGAATCGTCTGATAAGAATGTAGAATCATCCATTCCTGCTCGTGCTGGCTTGGTCGAGTCGGTTGACACCTATCAGCATACTCAAACGCTCTTGGGTGCTGCAGGAATGCTTGGTGAGGTGACGCAGGATCCTGGATTGCGATGCTTGCAAGTGTGCGGCTCCTTCTTCGAGGCTCGGACATTCCACATTGCCATTAAGCATCGCATCCCGGATCTGATCGCTCAGTCTCCCAAGGGCAGACTCTCCGCCGAAGAGCTCGGGAAGCTCACGCAGGTCGAGCCACGCAAACTTGCCAGGATTCTGCGTCTGCTTGCTGCAAACCATATTTTGGCCGAGGTCGACGTGGATACGTATGCCAACAACCGAATTTCAGCCCACTTGATCAACAATCCTGGCCTCAACGCCTACATCCACCACTATGGTGAAGAGCCATACAACGCCGCTGGAGCACTCTTCCATCAGCTCGGTACTCCCAAGGGTGACTCGTATGACATCCTCGACGCGGCCTTCTCCGACGTTTATGGTCGCAAGCCCCGATGGGAATGGCTGGAGGAGCCGGACAAGAAGACCGGCAAGCCACGAGAGCAGCTCGAACGCTTTGGACTCGCCATGCTCGGAGCAGGCGATGTCGAGGTGCCAGGCATCTTGGCCGACTATGACTGGGCCGGCCTAGGAAGTCATGCTCTCGTTGTCGATGTTGGTGGAGGTGTTGGCCAAATGGCCATGGCTCTTGGACGCGCTTTCCCCAATCTCGACTTCGTTGTCCAGGATCGTCCCCCTGTCATTGAGCAGGGTATCCAGGTGTGGAAGCAGCTGGCACCAGAGCTTGCCAGCCGATGCCGACTCGAGTCTCATGACTTTTTCCAGCCTCAGCCCGTCCATGATGCTCAAATCTACCTGTTGCGACATGTGCTGCACGACTGGGCTGACAAAGAAAGCATCGAAATCTTGAAGAACCTCAAGCCCGCTCTCGGTAAGGGCTCCAGGATCCTGTTGGCAGAGCAGCTCATGGTTTGTGCAACCGGCGACTCTCGCATTCCTGCTGCCCCTGCTCCGCTTCCGGCAAACTACGGATATCCTGCTCGATTCAGTCACCAGCGCGACATCAACATGATGGGCCTCATCAATGGCATCGAAAGGAGTCCTAGAGAGTTCGATGCTCTTGCGGAAAAAGCTGGTCTCAAGGTCCTTCGCTTCGTCAGCTGCAGAAGTCAGATCGGTTTGGTCGAGATTGGCCTTCCCTAAAGCTTCGTTCTCACGTTTCACCAGTATCATGTTTGTCTTATTCTGAACCAGATCTATTTCGCTTGGGTTCAAAAAGGCTGCAATGCGTGTGCTTTTACAGAGTGCGTTACGTTTTTTGAGCGCCTAACTGGCTTGCACCTCAGTGTTGCCGCAAGTGTCACTTCCAATAATCTGACGCCTGACAAGACACGAACCGGTCCTGGAGTGTGAATCGTTCCGACAAGCGCCACTTTCATCGAGCCCGCCGAGACTGCGCGTGTCTTCAACAATGCCGTACTCGGTCCTGTCTACCCGGAGATCATTATCGACGCTGCCGTATAGCCAGCAAGGGCGAAGGCGAGCCCTTGTCAGACGGCATGGTCAGGCGATGGGCCCCTTCTCTAGTCGCAGTCCCACTCACTTCCGTGCCGAGGAAGTTCGAGGGATGGAACCTAATTTAAATCATGATCAAGGGCAAGGCCTTTCTCTACAATACGTCACGATCAAGCTGCATCACCATGCTCTCGATACTTGTCTTCCTTCTGCTCGGGAGTACTACATGCTCTTCGAAGCTCGTCGAGTACGACTGGGAGCTGTCCTACCGGACGCTTTCTCCAAACGGGGTCAACAAGACTATGGCCGTCGTGAACGGACAATTCCCAGGCCCCACACTCCGAGCAAGCGTAGGAGACACTGTACGTGTCACGTTGCGTAACAATCTCGCAGACAACGGTACGACTATTCACTTTCACGGCATCAATCAGCTAGGAACAGTAAGTACCGCTTGGAAGAGAAGGCGGTCGCGGCTTTCAGATGCTCACACCATTCCATCACTTTGTTGTTTACAGCCTTGGTCTGATGGGGTACCTGCCATCAATCAGTGTCCAATTCCCTCAAATGGAGGCGTATTCACCTACGAGTTTGTTCCGGACGAAGCCGGCTCGTCGTTCTGGCATAGTCATTACGGACCTCAGTACCCTCTCGGCGTGGTTGGTCCAACCATAATTGATGATCCAGAAGACCCCTACGAGTTTCATGACGAGTTTGTCATCGTCGTGACAGACCACTACAACATCAGCGAGTGGACTCTGGCCGCAAAGGATCGCACTCCTTCTCCTCCGGGCTTCACAGGAATTCCACCACGTCCACCTCCTCCGGACTCGTTGTTGATCTGCGCGGGCAGTGGCAGCTGCAACACAGACAATGCAGCACAGCCACAGAGCGAGCCTCTGCTATCTTTCGAGCCTGACAGGACCTACAGACTGCGAATCATCAACATGAGCGCATTTGTCGGCTTCCATCTCTCGATCGACGAGCACCCTTTGCAGCTAATTGGAGCCGACTTCAATACATTGGATGGCAGCACTTCGGTGGAAGTCTTGCCAATCTGGCCTGCTCAGCGGTACGACGCCTTGGTACGAACCAAGAGCCAAGGGGATCTTCATAGCGTGTGGTTGAGAGCAGTAGCCCAGAATGCTTGCTATCCGATTCAAAATCCTTCCCTTCAACGTGAAGCAAAGGCAAAGATCCGATATTTTGGTGTCGACAAAGAGACAGAGCCGGAGACACAGGCTTTTCCAGATCCCAAGGATAACGATTGTCGCGACCTGGAACTTGATCTACTTATTCCTAAAGAGCAAGAAACAGCTAAGCCGGAACCCGACCAAACCATTTTCCTTGGCGTCGGTCTGATCGTCAATACAACTGCTCGACAAATTCAAGGTGTGGTTAATGCGAGCTCATTTGACTCATCAAACTATAATGGCGAGCCAACTCTCTTCAGCATCCACGATGGTGTACAAGTAGACCAACTGCCGAAGGATCGCAACGCTTACGAGCTTGTCAACGGAACGGTCCGCTTGGTTCTCAACACAACCGTTGGTCCCGGTGCACATCCCTATCATCTTCACGGCCACACTTTCCAGCTACTTGGCTATCTGCCAGGAGACTATGATCACACACAACCGAGTCGAGGTCTGAACCTGATGAACCCACCGCGTCGAGATACTGCTATGGTTCCCGTAAATGCCACAGCCGTCTTTCAGTTCGACACGAACAATGCCGGCGTGCAGTTCTTCCATTGCCACATGGACTGGCATCTGATAGAAGGCCTCGCCGCTCAGTTTGTGGAGTTGCCCTCGGTGATCCGTCAGATGAAAATACCCGATGCGGCAAGGCAGCTTTGCAATGGCACAGGATCCAGTCAAACTCAGCGAAACCTGTCGTCGGAATACTGAACACCGACCGAGAAGCTAGTAGCGCGGTGAACAGGACAAAGGTGACAGGTGGAAATGGATGGGTCTCTCGATCTATTTACCGGGCGATTCTCTCCATCATATCGTCTTGACGCACTCGCACAGCTCTCGTAGGGATTCACAAGGTGACAGCCCTACGTAAAGCTTCTTCATTGCCTTCTTTACTTTTCACACGTCGGCATGCATCCTGCAATTCGCTCTACTGTACTGAACAATGACTTCCAATACACCTTTTACTGCAAACGACATGGTCTCGTGATTGTACTGCGTGATTCATTTGAGATACAAAGCTCAATGGGATTACATTCTTGTGGGTTGAATGCTATCGTTGTGTCTACGCATGCTTTTGCAATCGCCAGAGTCTGGTTATCAACATCTTTCAAACGCTACATGGCCAAGACAAGATCCGCAATTAGAAATTGTGACTTCATGCAGACCTCCGATAAGAGCTCCAGTCGGGTAGAAGATGGCCCCTTCCGAACACTTCACGACAGAAGTTCTGGAAGCAGTGAGCCAAAGAAGTTCTCGACTGCCTCCCATTCCTGCAAGCTCTTAGTGACGAGCGCGACGTGACCGTCCGGCCGAACGACGACCAAGGCTCCTTTGTTAGGGTCGATCCTCCATTTCTCGTGCACTGGATGAGTGAGAACTTGCGCCTGGCTTGCATGACCATCTTGTTGTTGCTGATTCGCGTAGGGCGACAGCGTAATCTGGTCATCACATAGGAACCAATCTGTGTGAAATTGAACGCGATCGGTGTCAACGCCGCTCGTATGGTAGCAGCACAGATCTGTCTGACTACGAGCAAGCTCCATCGATAGGTGATGGTGCATCGTAATGCCAATCAGCTGCAGCAGTGGCCTATGCGGATCAAGGAAGCCAGGAAAAAGGTGCGCCTCGGCCGACTTCTTCCTCGTCCCAATGGTGGAGTGCTTGGATCTGAGGCGTTGATACAGGCCACCAGGCTTAGCCACGTGTCGAAGAAGCGAGGAAAGGTCGCAAGTAGGCAACAGGCCAGTGCAAGCAAAGACAGTGAACCGAGCATCGCCAAAGGCGAGCGACTCGAGCACGGAAACAGGATTGCAGTCTGTCCAGCGCGTAACCGTGGCAGGCAGCAGCCTGGCGCCAGAAAAAAGCCCAAATGGACCTGATTGGCCCCCTTGTCCGACAGGCTGACTTGCAGAAGATAGCAACCATGCCAGTCTTGATTCCGCCGGCTGCTCGCTCTGTTTTGCTGTCAATGAGTCGCTCTGATCGTGGGATACCAGCACACTGGGAGGATACAGAATCGAGACGCCACTCTGGTAGGCCTCGTTTCGTCGTTGGAAAACGGCAAGGGCGTTCTCTTGATCCTTGTTATCGTCTTCAGCCTGCACGTTGCCGGAATGCTGATGCTGATGATGCGCTGCGAAAAATTGGATCAAGTCGCGATCCATGTTGATAAGCTGCTCTGCGACCATGCGTCTCTCCAGATTGTATGTTGAGAGGATGGATGAGATCATGCCATGCTTCTCAACAAGCGCAAGCTTAAAGGCAAGGTTGTGGGCGTCCATGAGCGATGTGTTCATCCCGAGTCCGCCCTTAGGAGAATGAAGGTGAGCGGCATCGCCGGCGAGGAACACCCTGTTCCGAACGTCGAGAGCAGAAACCAGACGCTGCCCAACAGTGTAAACGGTAAACCAATGCACATCCTCGAAGCTGATGTGAAAGGGAGAAAAGGTGTCACGGACGACGCGAAGAACACCCTGCATGGTTTCAACGTTGACTTTCGATGGTATCTGCGTTGAGCCATGACCCGACGCTGGCGTGTCTGGAAGCTGGCAGTACAGACGCACGCAGGATCGACCATCGATGGGTTCTCGTGGAATAACAAGCACGGTCGAAGAAGTCCCGTGCAAGATGGACAGATTGCGGATGTCAGGGAAGTCTGTTTCTACACCAACAATGTCAATAGCGGCCCAGCGAGAGTCATGCGCCTCGCCGTCAAGCGTGACGCCATAGCTCGCGCGAAGCCATCGTCGAACGGCGCTCTTTCCTCCATCGCACCCAACTACGTATCGTGCGCAGATGGTCCTTTCGTCTCCGTACTCGGAATGGAGCCGAACGCTGACCCTCTCGCTACCCTTGCTAGACTGATGAATTTCGGCGTCAGTGAAGGACCATCCGTAATCGACTTCAGTCGAGTCGGTCTGGTACAGCTTACGGCGCAACGCCTCTTCTACCAGACCCTGACGAACGCCGAGGCTGTAGCAATCATCAATGTCAAACGCGGGTGAGAAGAAAGAGCTCCTGGAAATGCATTGCGGCACAGAGCTGCTGGTGTCCCAGAAGGTGCGGGCAAACATCTTGACCCCCTGATCTACAAGTTCCTGACCGACACCAACCGAGCGCATAACTTCGATAGTTCGGCACTGTAAAGCATCTCCACGACCTTTCTCGTGGTGGCTGGCATGGCCAGAGTCGGCAATACGGACCTTGAGACCTGCTCGTGCTGCACACGCCGCGAGCATCAATCCTGCAGGTCCAGCGCCCACGATCAAGACATCGATGAGGTCGTCATACGGTTTTGCTTCAACGTAGTTGCTCTGGTCGTTGGATTGGATGTTCGGTTGCGAATCGGCGATTCTAGCTTCCACGCTAGGCGCCATCTTGTGCTTTGAATCTAGATGCTTTTCTCGGTGATGGAGCTTCGGTTTTCTCGCTGAAATCGACCTAAGAAGGGAAAATAAAGCGGACAAGAGTGTATGTCTGTCTATGTATGCAATTCTCGACGGGCCAACCGATCCCTGTTGGCGCCATATTTGATGCCGTCTTGTACTGTATTGTACGTGCTATACATGGCATCGGGTGACACATTGGGTCACACCGTGTATCTAAGTGCTCTGAAAAGCACAACTCGCCAGGCTATACTCAGTACCCTGATGGCAACCAGTTCAGCTGACCGCATAAATCCAATCTCACGACTCCGGGTAAAGAGAAGCCCCTTAGCAAAGACACTTTCCGTAGTTTATTTGCTTTTACCGACGAAAGCTGTAATTTTAACTCAAAAGCGAAAGAGAGAAATGGAAAAAGAAAAAGGGAAAAAAAGAAGGGAAAAAAGGCAGCAAAAAAGAAAAAAAGAGAAAAAGAAAAAAAGAAAAAAAAACCCCAGTAATGCTGAAAATTCTTTCTGTTTGCATCTTGGTACTGCGTCTTCGTCTCTGAGAACGCTTCACAGGTGTTGTGTCAAGAAAGAAGATCTCAGCTGTCAAATCTGGGCTATCGTTGCAACACTTATTTGATTACGACGAATCCGAAAGTTGACGGACCAACACAGCAGATCAGACCCAAGTCGTATTGATTAGTCTATGAAGCTTTTCCAACTGCATGCTGCAGAACAGTTACTCTTTTCTCGAAAGGCGACTGAATCTTCTGATGTTCAAGAGGGCACAACATGAATAGGAATAGCTTGTCTCGTAACCCTGTCAAGGCCATGATCGTCCGGTGCAGTGTAAGATTCGAGTAGGAAGAGCGTAGCATTGAAGGCTTCGGTGACGTGAGCGCGTGGCAGAGGCAGGCGAGGATAATAGTAGGCATTGTAGCTGCGCTGATCGATCTCCTGCTGTGCAGTGCCTGGCTGGAATCCGTTTGGCGGCAAAGTCATATACGCATCCAGACCGTACCTTTGATCTCCTGCTGCTGCTAGCTGCTCGGGAGGCGAAGTGGCGCTTCCAGCGGCAATTACGTAGATGCGGATCAGTTTACTTGCCAGCCCACCGCTACCGCCAATGCCGTAGTACTGCAAGTCGATCAGGGATGAACCGTCTATCGAAAAGGTGGAACGCAAATGTGTGAATCGATTCCCCAGATCAGCATCATGTTCGCTTGTGACGTTCTCCGAAGGTGTCACACGAGCTTTGATGACGACAAGGAGAATTTTGGAAAGTACGGTACATACCAAGCTTCACTGTCTGACCAGGAGCGGGTGACACTACTGTAGCATATTGCGGGTCTGGAGTAGCCGACTGTCGTGGCTTCAACTGGATCTCGCTTGGTGGAACGCTCCTCCCTTTGCCTGGAAGGGCAGATGCCAAGGCCAGCACGATCGTCGGAACTACAAAGCCTGCGATTCTCATCTTTGTGTTGATGAGGTGTGGCACTCAGGATTCTTGAGATACACAAGAGGTGAGGAAAGGAGAAAAGAAACCTTGGGACCTTCTGGATCCGAAGCAAGCTTGAGTCCACTTATACAGGAGGCCTCGAGAGTCCTGCCCGAGAACTTCACGTAGCTGTAGGCCTCGATTCTAGCTGGAATCATCACTGGAAGCCCTACGATTGTGGTCTGATCCTAAGGCATAGCCGTTGTTTCGCCCCTCAACCTTTGGCTTTTAGTGCTTTCAGTGGTTGACATTCTTGTTCTATTTTTCCGCATTATTTTTCAGAGTACTGTACAGGCACTGTACTGGTGTATAGTACTTTTGATCTTCTTGTTTTTGCGACCGCGTTTTTTTGGACGAAATGCGAAAACGATTATACCCGGTGTTTTGTTTACTCGGGGATGAGACACAAGGGGCCAGCCTCTGTTATGGAATGACAGCTCAGATTCTGACAGTTGTCTGTACGACTATCGAGCTGGCTCATGGAAAGCGCTCGGCTTGAGTGCGATGCAGATGAATCCGTGCAACTGAGTTGCCCAATTCGGTCAAAAGCAGGGTGACATGGAGTCAAGGAGATGCATTTCGGTCGTAAATAGCATGCTCGGGAAGCTTCCAGGTGCCTTCTCTGCAGCACCTCTGCCTTGCTCTATCTCAGCGTTCACAAGACACAATATCAGCAACTATATCAAGAGCCATAGCTCAAACACTAGTTAGACAAGAAGAGCCAATCCAGCCAAACCTCCGGAGGCCGTAACGAACAAGATGACGAAATCTCTCCCCTTGGAGCCGCGCTTCGATCTGGCGACCTCGTTGTCCTTGCAGCCACACTTAGCATACTTGACCTTGAGTCTTGTGGCGGTGATCTTGCTGATTCTTTTGGGTATCGGCGGCTTCAACAGCCTAACTGCCGCAAACAAAGGCAAGTTCAAGCGTATTCCTGGTCCGTTTCAATTGCCTGTCATTGGTAATATCCGCCAGGTGGATGCAGCTCGTCAACATCCCAAGTTTCTCGAATGGGCAAAGAAATATGGAGAAATCTATCAGGTTCGGTTTGGTAGCAATCGAATGGTGGTTCTCAATTCAGCAAAGGCAACCATTGAGCTGCTGGACCGAAGAAGTTCGATCTATAGCTGCCGTCAGGGCCCACATTTCGCTCACGATCTGATGAGCGCCGGGCAACGACAAGTCTTTTTGCCTTATTCCAAAGAATGGAAAGTAGCGCGAGCGTCGGTGCACCCCTTTCTGATGGGGACCAAGAGTCAAGCGTACAAGACCGTCCAGGAACACGAGTCGGCTGTCCTAATCAGAGACCTATGGCGCCACACGCAGCACTGTCTTTCGCAGCCACGACGACACGGAAACGGAAGCGCTGCTCTCACGCACGAGTCAGGCTGGGAAGCCCATGTGAGGAGGTACACCACCTCTGTGGTGATGAACATCACCTATGGTCGACGTGTCACAAGCACCTACGCAAACCCAGAGCTGCACAAGATCTATGATGTGCTCGGCAACTTGGCTGTAGTTGGTCAGCCAGGTCGAAATGCATGCGATGCCTTCCCTCTCGTCAGGAAACTACCGGACTGGCTAGCCCCCTGGCGTGCTCGAGCAAAGGCACTGCACGTGTGGGAGATGGAACTGTGGGGAGGATTGCTTGAGAAGACCAAGCGCGAAAGGAAGCAGGGTCACCGATGCCAAGGCTATGTCGCCAGCATGCTTGACAGGCGGCAGCAGCAAGAAGCTCAGCTCCAGTCGAAGGAACAACAGGCAGGGGATGGTGTGCAAAGCTTTGAAGGGACAGGCATTACCTCTGAGGGACAGATGAAAGACCTACTTCTTGCCTACACAGCGGCCACTGTGCTCGAAGCTGGTTCAGATACAACGGCTTCCTCGGTCTACTTCTTTGTTCTAGTCTGTCTGAATCAGCCGGAGATCTGGGAGCGACTGTTCAACGAAGTGCGTGCGGCATGCGGCGATTCTTTACCCACGTTTGACAAAATTGAAAATCTGCCTTACCTTCGCGCATGCATCAAAGAGGTGCTGCGTCGTCGACCACCGACTATCATGGGAATTCCGCACCGCGTGGTGCAAGACGATGTCTACGATGGCTATTTGATCCCCACAGGCACTGTCGTTGTGGGAAATGTGTGGGCAATCCACAACGATCCCGCGCGCTACCCCGATCCCGAGCGGTTTGATCCGGAACGTTTCCTCTCCGACAATCTAAATGCAGCACAGAGCGCCGCCACGATGGACGCTATTCGAAGAGATCACTATGCATTCGGATGGGGTCGTCGTATCTGTCAAGGCATGCATGTAGCAGAAAACTCGTTGTTGATCGTGTTTGCGCGCTTGGTGTGGTCGTTCCAAATTTCGGTACCGCCGATGCCGGATGGTCTGACAGCGTCATCGCCTCCCAGTATCCACGATGAAGAAAGTTTTCTCCCAGGGTTTGTCAGTCAAACCAAGGCTTTTGAATGCTACTTCATGCCTCGAAGCAAAGAAGTCGAACGTTCTCTGGAAGCGGCTTCGAGCGACGCACAGGAATTCTGGATCGCCAACGACCTGGAGGCTGATAAGCGTGACCATTACTATAGGCAATAATCGTAGAGTAGCCCTGTACAGAACCTTAACGCAGCTCATCAGTTCGTAATTCAATTTGATCTGCTACTCATCTCGAACACTTCATACGAGCCTGACAGTTTTGCTTGTGCTGGCTTTCGTGCACGAGAACAAATTGATCTCAGGACTGCTCTGCGCGGCCATGAACACGATGGGAAGAATCAATGATCGTTGTCCGCTCTTCGTTCGATCTCGACAAGGTCTCTCCGGTCTTGGCACGAAAAGCGAGACCATGTAGCCCACTTGACATCTCACCAAACGTGTTTGACAGTGTTATACGAATTCCCTTGATTGATTCACTACAAAGGTAAAGCCCACAGCGTGGGTGGAAGTATCATCTACCAAGGAATTTGAACAAATGTAGCATCCGAAGAGAAAGGTGCGTGATTGCCAATGAGCTGACCAGTAGGTCCATCGTCCGGCAAAGTGGCCAGATGGACGTAGACAGCGGCGCCCTCCTCGAGTGACCTAAGACCAGTGAAGTTGTTGAACGGCGTTTTGACATGACCAGGGCAAGCGGCGTTGACCTTGAGATTGGGTTTGGTATTTGCAACCAAGTTTTTGGACTGCATGAGTGTGACCATGTTGAGCGCCGTTTTGGACGTGTTGTACACCATCGCTCCTGTCCTCGCAGGCTCAAGGCCGCTTCCGAATGAGAGCGAGCCTCGTGCAGAAGAGATATTGACGATCCTCGGCTGCTCCGACTTGGCAATGAGTGGAAGCAAGGCGTTGGTCACGGCGACAGGGGCAGCGACATTGGTCGTGAGAACGTGCATCATATCGGCTGATGTGGTGAGTTCAGTTTGGAGAAACATGTTGTTGGTGCCCTTTCCACCCCGACCAGGCGGAGCACCAACGCCGGCGTTGTTGATGAGCACATCCAAAGCTCCACCGGCTAATGGACCAGATGGATCCGAGAGAAGCTTGACAGCCGAGTCGATCGAGCTCTGATCATCGACATTGAGAACCAGACCGTGGACTTTGTTGGTCAAAGGGCCAGACGAAGACGAGGTCAGATCATCCTTGAGCTTCTTGACGGCATCATCAACCGCCTCACGACGTCTCCCACTGAGGATTACGGAAAAGTTGTGCTCGAGAGCGAGCAGACGAGCCGCTGTGAAACCGATTGCGTGAGGATCTGTGCTGCCCGTGATGAGAGCTGTGCGCACAACGTTCAAACTTGCTGCAGTGGTGGGCGACATTGGTAGGATGTGTCAGACCGGTGGGTGGAATAGTACGGAGTGTGACAGACATTCATGTTGAAAAGTAAGCCGCCCTTTACATATATGTAATTGTGAACTTCAGGAAGAGCATTGGCTCGAGCGACGAGGTGAAGAGGACAATGTAAGTGGAGTCTCGTTAGCAACGTTTTTGGGAGGGTCTACTCGTCCCCGCGGCCATTGTAGTTTATGCTCTTCACCCTATGCGTCTACGAGTGTATAGCCGCGTCGGGACCGATTCAGACCGTTGATCTCCCGTTGATCTCCGGTCCAGCGTCATTTTTTGGGTGCTTGCAGCCCGCGTAACTCCAAGTCGGACCCTTGATCAAATACACAGTCAAGTCGGTTCAGAGCCTCAGGCGGTCTTATTCATGCGATATCGGTGCTTCACTTGTGCAAACACACAGCGCTCAGGAATATAGTTTGATTGGGCGATAAGAGATTGAGCTTGTGTTACGACCAATTGATATTGAAGAGAGAAAGGAAGCACCATCGAAAGAGTACAAGAACAGTGACGCAGTCCAACTGTGCAACGAGCATTGGTATGGGACAAGGCCGGCAAGCTTCTTGACTTGTGCAGTAACGATAGGCTTCTCCGTTGGCTCATCTCGCTCGCGGGGACAAATTTCATCCGAGTCACGCTTGCCGTCCTTCTTCGCCTTGCCCTTACCAAACATATTACAATGGCGCCAGTGGGTGGTTCCCTCGAATCGGTTAAAGAGCTCCTGTTTCTTGGTAAGATCCTCGGCAGAGATCTGCGAGGCAGGTGCAAAGCAGGTGTAGATCACCGTACGAATTTCGCTGTCCATGGGGAAGGCGGCAAGGTGCATGGTCCTTGAGTCCCAAAGAATAAGATCTCTGGGCTTGGCCTCAATCTTGTACGGTACTGTGTGCAACCGCGATCCTCGAACCTGATTATTTGCGCCTCGTTGAAAGCGCAGAAGTCACTGTGGACGTGAGGAGAGAAGAAGCGCTCTTACTTGGGTAGCTGCTCGAAGAATTCCTCAAAGAGCGGTGCAGATCCCTTCAAGACGATCAGACCGTCGTCCTGAGGTTCCGAATTGTAAAGGTTGAGAATACCTTGAACACACGCCAACCCTTTTCGATCAGCGCTCTCATCAGTGTGGGGCCATGGCTTGAAAATGAGGTCTTTGCGGCGCGGCAGACCAATGTCGAACAAGTCGAAGCTGACAAGAAGCTCATCAGTACAGTAAAGCTTGGCGAAAGGCTCAATGACTGTTGCTTCGCATCGAGCTTCCCACACGAATCTCTCACGAGGGGCGCAGTAGTTGAGGTGCATAGACTTGAAGCTTTGCGGAAGGTGTTCGGCGGTCCAGGTGGACTCATCGTTGAGGTCCAGACCCAGGTCGAAGCTGGTTACCCAATCCAACAGCTTGGTTCCGGTAGTATTCGGACTTCTCAGCAGAGAGGACACCGGGAAGCACGACATAACCATCATGGAAAAATCGTCGAGCCAATCGCCGTCAGTCTGTTGGGTGGGCTTCTTGATGTTGGCGTCGAGACTCTTAGGGCAAGCAGCTTGGAAGCCAGTCTTGGTGACTTCAGGAACGACGACATTGGGTTCGATAGCGGTCGGAGCCATTTTGAAGCTTGTCTACTCCTGCAGTGTTGAGGAGACGAAGAAGAAGGTCGGTGATCAGGATACCTTGCCGAGCTTTGGCGGAACGTAGACCTGGCGTTTTTAATCATCACTAAGGTCGGTCACAGTCTGATGTCGAAGCTCTCTGCATTGGCTCCTTGATGATGCCCAACACATGCTCCACCACCAGTCAATTGGAAGGTGGAGCGCGCAAGCGTCCAGCTCTCCCTAGCCCTTCGACATGCGGACTGCACTGATGATCTCTACAAGCCTCTGCCCGTGGCCATCTTCGAAGACTTTGTAGACCATTGGAGAAAAAGTGAAGTACGTCCAACATCACGGTATCGCCTACTTCGTTCGCTCAAGTAGGCTGATAGAGCATCGAGAAGGCGGCTCGACCGGAAAGAGGCGCCCGGCGGAGCATCGGCGAACGAGAAGCGCGGGAAGTTGCAACCGGCTCCACCAAATGTCAAACAAGGCCGTGATAGGCCGCAGACACAAGTTGAACCCATATCATGAATGCTAGTGGAGCTCCTCCCAAAGCCGAATCGAACGCCAATCCGGCGCTTGAGATTGGCAGGACAGACGTACAACTTTTCGACGATCATCTCCTGGTCCTACTTATTAACGTTGGCACTCTTCGCTTCGGCCCTGTTTCGTCGTAATTGGCCGTACAGGAGCTGCCATTTCAACTCGTAGGTTCGTGATGTGCAACCAGGCATGTCGCGCTGATCTGCTCACACCTGTCACAAGCCCTGCAATGCCGCTTTCCAATAATCATGCAAGCCTTAGAATGGTACTGTTTCTTTGTGAAGAAACGCATACCTCCCACTTTGTTGGCTGTGGCCACTCTCCTGCAACCTGAACGTGACCAGTTCGCTTTCTTCTGTCACAATTGAGCCTCTGTTGCTTCTGTCTTGACTGTGCCATCCTGAGGCATGTATTTGCTTGCTGCTTGGCTCAGAAGTCCCTTGGAGGTGTCTCTGTCCCTATCAGCCTGGCTCTCTACTTCCACAGAGGCACCTCTCTCGCTACGGTCCTGGCCCTGTGCTTCCACAGTGTTAGCGCCAAGGGTCTGGAGAACCTCAGGCGGGAGAGGCTTGGAGCTTGTGATTGTGTGTGTGGGGCAGTTGCAGGGAAGGCCACAGGGTGGTCTAGCATGCTACAGTGTTGGGTGGTATTTGCGATGATCAACAATGAGGTCGTTGACATCAAATCCCTTGTACAAACGGACGGGCTGATTGCCCCATGGTCCTTTTGGTACGTATCCAAACATGTTTTGTACCCTAGCCCTAGGCGGTGTGCGCGCGCGCCGGAGCGCGCACCTGTGCGCCCCGCCAAATGCCATGTGGACGCGTTGTGCGCCAACCCCCCACGCACCTTCCCTTTTTCACTGCTCAAGTGCCAACTGCGCATCCAAATTTTCCTTGGGGGGGGCTGCGCACCCTGAGCTGCGCACCAGCCAGCTGCGCACCAGCCAGAGAAAATGGACAGAAATTCAAGATTCAACTTGGACGCGATGCGTGCCTCACCAACACTGATCTAGTGCCCAGCGTGCTTGCATCTGTCTCTTCCAGTGCATTGCTTCTGCCCTGGTGCGCTGGCTCACCTGCTTCCAGCGCGCACGCATCGGTCAGAGTGTGCGCACTCCCTTGCGCTTGTTGTTGGTCAGCACACACAAACCTGTGCGCACGCCTGCGCACACACAGTCACCTAATGCACACTTGAGTCCAGCGCACACACAGCCAGCACACTGCAGTGCGCACCAAGTCAATGCACAGTAGAAGCACACATTACGGTCAATCAGCATTAACCAGCACTCACTACAGTGACTGTACTGCACTCAATGCACACTAACACCAATTGACAAGCACTCACGGTAGTGCAAGTTGCGTGTATGGGAGTGAGCACCAGTTGCACACGTGGCAACTGAGGCAAACCACCAGCTAGGGTCACTGACGACAGCAGAATGTGTTTGGTATTCACCGCAGGAGAGTGCCAAAAAGTGTGTCAAAAATGAGGCGAGAAAAGTTTGTGTGTTGAGGGAGGGGTACCGCGTCAAAATTTCAACTTTGGCTGGGAAAAAGTCAAATTCCAGGCGGTACCCCTCCGGCCTTTTTGGACGTGTCTGCTTTGAAAATTGCAAGGTCTAACAAGCAAGCTCATCGAATCTGACTACGGGTCATGGCCACTGTTGACGCGTCTGCCAGCCTCAGAGTCAGGATAGTGGGCCAGCTGCCTTGAATTTCACCCCTCCTGATGGAGGGGTACCGCGTCACAATTTCAACTTTGGCTGAGAAAATGGGAATTTCCACGCGGTACCCCTCCAGCCAGCTGACGTGTCACTTGGCTGAAATTTTCACCGCTCTCAGACAGGAGGGGTTAGTATGGGCTCCCCAGACTGTGTTTGCCTTCGCCTTTTGCACAATGATAGCACCCATATAGATGCCTATGTACACCAAAAGAGAGAGCTGAACTTTGAGTCTTGATGGACTTGACTTATGACCAACCGGTCCCGCGCGATGACRTTGGCAGGGGAGGTACCCCAAAAACCTGTAACCCTTGAGCAATATTCTGTATCTATGTAGCGAATAGGTGGTTTAGGGRTGTATGCAAAGTTTCAGGGCTAGTTATTATGTAGGATGTTCAGCAACACCGGACCCAAGTCGGCCAAAGTGATGTATATAGTCCAGCTGGCAACTTGGGTTGGACCCTGTGTCTTTCCTACTGCTCCCAAACTCCTGCAAGTTTGTGTACACATCCATAGGAGTATATCAAACAGTATTACAGCGTCCATGGGTCCAGGTTGACAAGTCACCTATAGCGGAACCCGACCCAAGAYGTGTCRGCAGRCCATCACCCAGCCGGTATGGCCAGACCTGGTGACTGTCACCATTGCTCCTAGGGTAGTCCATAGTCAAATATGGGGGTGCGCAAAGTATCAGGGCCGGTTATTATGTGGGGTTGGGCTCCACAGGCGTCCCAAGCTGAAAAGTGCTGTGACTTAGACAAAHTTTTCTCAAAGTGACCAACTTTGAAATGCTTTTGGATCGGCATCCACCCTTTTTGGACAGCTATTGAGCTGAAACTTGGTGAGTATATAGAACTCAATATGGACAACAAAGTTATGAATTAAAAACAAATTTGACACGTCCCCCATATCCATCTATAAGCGTTTGAAAGTTGCCAACTTGGATTCCTCCGTCACCAGGACAGGTTCTGGACTGGCTGTTTGGTATCATATAGATCAAAGTGTGCGCTACAAGTTTGCTTAATGGCTCAGAGCTGTATCTCTTGAATTGAGCGAGATGGCAGCCCAGGGTAGTATATATAATTCCAACTTTGAGTAGTGAAAACATCCAAGCCTGGGTGGCTGAGTTGGTTTAGTGTTGACTTTCTGAGATTTTTCAGAGTCAGGGGTTCAATTCCCTTGGTCTTCATTGAATTAATTTGGTTATGTGACTCATGCTTAAATCATAGCCTTACCTTTGGGGAAGCCTGCCTGAAATCCTGCCACTGCACTGGTCYGGAGGACGGGACTGCCATCCATTGGGACAAAAATCCTGGTTATGTCATCACTCTGTGGTGCTAGGTTGGACTCTGTGCAGAGAGCTCTGGCCTGGTGCTGCAGTGGGGTGGGTGTCCTCTGGCAGGGACCCAAGGGGAAAGTAACACACTAGCCAGTGTTACTTTTTTGCCATTTTTATGCACTGTACACCACAGTGCTACCATTTTGCTCTCTACAGTGTATGCACAGCGCTCTGCACTGTCTCTGCACACTGTATATGCACTCCTCTCTGCTTTGGGAGAGTGTTGGTATCAATTTGCCCTGCTGCTCTGTGTTCTGCCTATTAATTCAGCTGAGACTCTGTGTATACACTCCTACGGCTCTGCTCATCACTTGGCAGTGACATGAGGTGGAAGTCAGACATCTCTGGACTGCATTGTCAGTGACACAGCRGTATCTCAACTACTCTGTCTATACAACACAGTTAACCTCTGCTGCTGTATATACATCTTGCTCACACAATGCTATCCTCACATGTTGACTTCAGCTCAGCGTCACTGACACTCTCTTGGTATGCACATGCAACACTCAGAGACTAAGGTATATACTGGTCAGCTCTTCTCCCAAGCCTCCTCAATGCATTGCTCARCATCTATACATATGTCACAACACTATATATGTTCAAGTCTTGCAAAGCATTTTCGAGTTGGCCCAAAAATTTTTTTGTTGCCAAAAGCATTTCTGAGAGAATGGAAAAAATAGCTTAGGGTTAGGGTTCCAAGGGCAGCTTTTGTTCGCCTCGCTCGAACTCACCTCGCTCCGACTCGAAGTCACCTCGCTCGGACAATTTCGTGGCACGCGCCCTCACCTGTGCAACTTTTCTGACGCGTCGCCCAGCTGCCTCA